>CM055836.1:370633-419491 GCA_029582265.1 Zoroaster sp. YZ-2022 | reverse complement strand
GCCGTTTAAGGTATGAAGAAATTGTCTAAATGTAAAAGTCATGTGATTTCCAAAAAGAGGAGAACCTCAGATTTTATTTGGCTATAAATTTGTCGGCCTCCCTTAAAAACTTTTAAAGTTATAACCGTCGCTAGAAATAATTTCATTCGTATTTGTGTTTTAATCACAACAATATAGGCTGTCTACCATGAGTTATGGCCCGTATTTTGACAGTATTTTGCGGAGGGCTCAGTGTGCATCGAGGCCATTTAAGGTATGAAGAAATTATCTAAATGTAAAAGTCATGTGATTTCCTAAAAGAGGAGAACCTAAGCTTTAATTTGGATATAAATTTGTCGACCTCCCTTAAAAACTGTTAAAGTTATAACCGTCGCTAGAAATAATTTCATTCGTATTTGTGTTTTAATCACAACAATATAGGCTGTCTACCCTGAGTTATGGCCCGTATTTTGACAGTATTTTGCGGAGGGCTAAGTGTGCATGGTGGTCCTTTAAGGTATGAAGAAATTATCTAAATGTAAAAGTCATGTGATTTCCTAAAAGAGGAGAACCTAAGCTTTAATTTGGATATAAATTTGTCGGCCTCCCTTAAAAACTTTTAAAGTTATAACCGTCGCTAGAAATAATTTCATTCGTATTTGTGTTTTAATCACAACAATGTCGGGTGTTTACCCTGAGTTATGGCCCGTATTTTGACCGTATTTTACGGAGGGCTAAGTGTGCATCGAGGCCATTTAAGGTATGAAGAAATTATCTAAATGTAAAAGTCATGTGATTTCCTAAAAGAGGAGAACCTAAGCTTTAATTTGGATATAAATTTGTCGGCCTCCCTAAAAACTTTTAAAGTTATAACCGTCGCTAGAAATAATTTCATTCGTATTTGTGTTTTAATCACAACAATGTCGGGTGTTTACCCTGAGTTATGGCCCGTATTTTGACCGTATTTTACGGAGGGCTAAGTGTGCATGGAGGCCGTTTAAGGTATGAAGAAATTATCTAAATGTAAAAGTCATGTGATTTCCTAAAAGAGGAGAACCTAAGCTTTAATTTGGATATAAATTTGTCTGCCTCCCTTAAAAACTTTTAAAGTTATAACCGTCGCTAGAAATAATTTCATTCGTATTTGTGTTTTAATCACAACAATATAGGCTGTCTACCCTGAGTTATGGCCCGTATTTTGACAGTATTTTGCGGAGGGCTCAGTGTGCATGGAGGCCATTTAAGGTATGAAGAAATTATCTAAATGTAAAAGTCATGTGATTTCCCAAAAGAGGAGAACCTAAGCTTTAATTTGGATATAAATTTGTCGGCCTCCCTTAAAAACTTTTAAAGTTATAACCGTCGCTAGAAATAATTTCATTCGTATTTGTGTTTTAATCACAACAATGTCGGGTGTTTACCCTGAGTTATGGCCCGTATTTTGACCGTATTTTACGGAGGGCTAAGTGTGCATGGAGGCCGATTAAGGTATGAAGAAATTGTCTAAATGTAAAAGTCATGTGATTTCCTAAAAGAGGAGAACCTAAGCTTTAATTTGGATATAAATTTGTCGGCCTCCCTTAAAAACTTTTAAAGTTATAACCGTCGCTAGAAATAATTTCATTCGTATTTGTGTTTTAATCACAACAATATAGGCTGTCTACCCTGAGTTATGGCCCGTATTTTGACAGCATTTTGCGGAGGGCTAAGTGTGCATGGAGGCCATTTAAGGTATGAAGAAATTATCTAAATGTAAAAGTCATGTGATTTCCTAAAAGAGGAGAACCTAAGCTTTAATTTGGATATAAATTTGTCGGCCTCCCTTAAAAACTTTTAAAGTTATAACCGTCGCTAGAAATAATTTCATTCGTATTTGTGTTTTAATCACAACAATGTCGGGTGTTTACCCTGAGTTATGGCCCGTATTTTGACCGTATTTTACGGAGGGCTAAGTGTGCATGGAGGCCGTTTAAGGTATGAAGAAATTGTCTAAATGTAAAAGTCATGTGATTTCCTAAAAGAGGAGAACCTAAGCTTTAATTTGGATATAAATTTGTCGGCCTCCCTTAAAAACTTTTAAAGTTATAACCGTCGCTAGAAATAATTTCATTCGTATTTGTGTTTTAATCACAACAATATAGGCTGTCTACCCTGAGTTATGGCCCGTATTTTGACAGTATTTTGCGGAGGGCTAAGTGTGCATGGAGGCCCTTTAAGGTATGAAGAAATTATCTAAATGTAAAAGTCATGTGATTTCCTAAAAGAGGAGAACCTAAGCTTTAATTTGGATATAAATTTGTCGGCCTCCCTTAAAACTTTTAAAGTTATAACCGTCGCTAGAAATAATTTCATTCGTATTTGTGTTTTAATCACAACAATATAGGCTGTCTACCCTGAGTTATGGCCCGTATTTTGACAGTATTTTTGCGGAGGGCTAAGTGTGCATGGAGGCCGTTTAAGGTATGAAGAAATTATCTAAATGTAAAAGTCATGTGATTTCCTAAAGAGAGAACCTAAGCTTTAATTTGGATATAAATTTGTCGGCCTCCCTTAAAACTTTTAAAGTTATAACCGTCGCTAGAAATAATTTCATTCGTATTTGTGTTTTAATCACAACAATATAGGCTGTCTACCCTGAGTTATGGCCCGTATTTTGACAGTATTTTGCGGAGGGCTCAGTGTGCATGGAGGCCATTTAAGGTATGAAGAAATTATCTAAATGTAAAAGTCATGTGATTTCCTAAAAGAGGAGAACCTAAGCTTTAATTTGGATATAAATTTGTCGGCCTCATAAAAACTTTTAAAGTTATAACCGTCGCTAGAAATAATTTCATTCGTATTTGTGTTTTAATCACAACAATATAGGCTGTTTACCCTGAGTTATGGCCCGTATTTTGACCGTATTTTACGGAGGGCTAAGTGTGCATGGAGGCCGTTTAAGGTATGAAGAAATTATCTAAATGTAAAAGTCATGTGATTTCCTAAAAGAGGAGAACCTAAGCTTTAATTTGGATATAAATTTGTCGGCCTCCCTTAAAAACTTTTAAAGTTATAACCGTCGCTAGAAATAATTTCATTCGTATTTGTGTTTTAATCACAACAATATAGGCTGTCTACCCTGAGGGCTAAGTGTGCATGGAGGCCATTTAAGGTATGAAGAAATTATCGAAATGTAAAAGTCATGTGATTTCCTAAAAGAGGAGAACCTAAGCTTTAATTTGGATATAAATTTGTCGGCCTCCCTTAAAAACTTTTAAGTTATAACCGTCGCTAGAAATAATTTCATTCGTATTTGTGTTTTAATCACAACAATATAGGCTGTCTACCCTGAGTTATGGCCCGTATTTTGACAGTATTTTGCGGAGGGCTAAGTGTGCATGGAGGCCGTTTAAGGTATGAAGAAATTGTCTAAATGTAAAAGTCATGTGATTTCCTAAAAGAGGAGAACCTAAGCTTTAATTTGGATATAAATTTGTCGGCCTCCCTTAAAAACTTTTAAAGTTATAACCGTCGCTAGAAATAATTTCATTCGTATTTGTGTTTTAATCACAACAATATAGGCTGTCTACCCTGAGTTATGGCCCGTATTTTGACAGTATTTTGCGGAGGGCTAAGTGTGCATGGAGGCCATTTAAGGTATGAAGAAATTATCTAAATGTAAAAGTCATGTGATTTCCTAAAGAGGAGAACCTAAGCTTTAATTTGGATATAAATTTGTCGGCCTCCTTAAAAACTTTTAAAGTTATAACCGTCGCTAGAAATAATTTCATTCGTATTTGTGTTTTAATCACAACAATATAGGCTGTCTACCCTGAGTTATGGCCCGTATTTTGACAGTATTTTGCGGAGGGCTAAGTGTGCATGGAGGCCCTTTAAGGTATGAAGAAATTATCTAATTCCAAAAGTCATGTGCTTTCCTTAAAGAGGAGAACCTAAGATTTAATTTGGATATAAATTTGTGTTCCACATTTAAAAACATTTAAAGTTATAACCGTCGCTAGAAATAATTTCATTCGTATTTGTGTTTTAATCACAACAATATAGGCTGTCTACCCTGAGTTATGGCCCGTATTTTGACCGTATTTTGCGGAGGGCTAAGTGTGCATGGAGGCCGTTTAAGGTATGAAGAAATTGTCTAAATGTAAAAGTCATGTGATTTCCTAAAGAGGAGAACCTAAGCTTTAATTTGGATATAAATTTGTCGGCCTCCCTTAAAACTTTTAAAGTTATAACCGTCGCTAGAAATAATTTCATTCGTATTTGTGTTTTAATCACAACAATATAGGCTGTCTACCCTGAGTTATGGCCCGTATTTTGACAGTATTTTGCGGAGGGCTAGTGTGCATGGAGGCCATTTAAGGTATGAAGAAATTATCTAAATGTAAAAGTCATGTGATTTCCTAAAGAGGAGAACCTAAGCTTTAATTTGGATATAAATTTGTCGGCACTCCTTAAAAACTTTTAAAGTTATAACCGTCGCTAGAAATAATTTCATTCGTATTTGTGTTTTAATCACAACAATATCGGCTGTCTACCCTGAGTTATGGCCCGTATTTTGACAGTATTTTGCGGAGGGCTAAGTGTGCATGGAGGTCCTTTAAGGTATGAAGAAATTATCTAAATGTAAAAGTCATGTGATTTCCTAAAAGAGGAGAACCTAAGCTTTAATTTGGATATAAATTTGTCGGCCTCCCTTAAAAACTTTTAAAGTTATAACCGTCGCTAGAAATAATTTCATTCGTATTTGTGTTTTAATCACAACAATATAGGCTGTCTACCCTGAGTTATGGCCCGTATTTTGACAGTATTTTGCGGAGGGCTAAGTGTGCATGGAGGCCCTTTAAGGTATGAAGAAATTATCTAAATGTAAAAGTCATGTGATTTCCTAAAAGAGGAGAACCTAAGCTTTAATTTGGATATAAATTTGTCGGCCTCCCTTAAAAACTTTTAAAGTTATAACCGTCGCTAGAAATAATTTCATTCGTATTTGTGTTTTAATCACAACAATGTCAGGTGTTTACCCTGAGTTATGGCCCGTATTTTGACCGTATTTTACGGAGGGCTAAGTGTGCATGGAGGCCATTTAAGGTATGAAGAAATTATCTAAATGTAAAAGTCATGTGATTTCCTAAAAGAGGAGAACCTAAGCTTTAATTTGGATATAAATTTGTCGGCCTCCCTTAAAAACTTTTAAAGTTATAACCGTCGCTAGAAATAATTTCATTCGTATTTGTGTTTTAATCACAACAATATAGGCTGTCTACCCTGAGTTATGGCCCGTATTTTGACAGTATTTTACGGAGGGCTAAGTGTGCATGGAGGCCGATTAAGGTATGAAGAAATTATCTAAATGTAAAAGTCATGTGATTTCCTAAAAGAGGAGAACCTAAGCTTTAATTTGGATATAAATTTGTCGGCCTCCTTAAAAACTTTTAAAGTTATAACCGTCGCTAGAAATAATTTCATTCGTATTTGTGTTTTAATCACAACAATATAGGCTGTCTACCCTGAGTTATGGCCCGTATTTTGACAGTATTTTGCGGAGGGCTCAGTGTGCATGGAGGCCATTTAAGGTATGAAGAAATTATCTAAATGTAAAAGTCATGTGATTTCCTAAAAGAGGAGAACCTAAGCTTTAATTTGGATATAAATTTGTCGGCCTCCCTTAAAAACTTTTAAAGTTATAACCGTCGCTAGAAATAATTTCATTCGTATTTGTGTTTTAATCACAACAATATAGGCTGTCTACCCTGAGTTATGGCCCGTATTTTGACCGTATTTTACGGAGGGCTAAGTGTGCATGGAGGCCATTTAAGGTATGAAGAAATTGTCTAAATGTAAAAGTCATGTGATTTCCTAAAAGAGGAGAACCTAAGCTTTAATTTGGATATAAATTTGTCGGCCTCCCTTAAAAACTTTTAAAGTTATAACCGTCGCTAGAAATAATTTCATTCGTATTTGTGTTTTAATCACAACAATATAGGCTGTCTACCCTGAGTTATGGCCCGTATTTTGACAGTATTTTGCGGAGGGCTAAGTGTGCATGGAGGCCGTTTAAGGTATGAAGAAATTATCTAAATGTAAAAGTCATGTGATTTCCTAAAAGAGGAGAACCTAAGCTTTAATTTGGATATAAATTTGTCGGCCTCCCTTAAAAACTTTAAAGTTATAACCGTCGCTAGAAATAATTTCATTCGTATTTGTGTTTTAATCACAACAATATAGGCTGTCTACCCTGAGTTATGGCCCGTATTTTGACAGTATTTGCGGAGGGCTAAGTGTGCATGGTGGTCCTTTAAGGTATGAAGAAATTATCTAAATGTAAAAGTCATGTGATTTCCTAAAAGAGGAGAACCTAAGCTTTAATTTGGATATAAATTTGTCGGCCTCCCTTAAAACTTTTAAAGTTATAACCGTCGCTAGAAATAATTTCATTCGTATTTGTGTTTTAATCACAACAATATCAGGCTGTCTACCCTGAGTTATGGCCCGTATTTTGACCGTATTTTGCGGAGGGCTAAGTGTGCATGGAGGGTCCATTTAAGGTATGAAGAAATTATCTAAATGTAAAAGTCATGTGATTTCCTAAAGAGGAGAACCTAAGCTTTAATTTGGATATAAATTTGTCGGCCTTCCTTAAAAACTTTTAAAGTTATACCCGTCGCTAAAAATAATTTCATTCCTATTTGTGTTTTAATCACAACAATAATTTGGCTGTCTACCCTGAGTTATGGCCCGTATTTTGACAGTATTTTACGGAGGGCTAAGTGTGCATGGAGGCCGTTTAAGGTATGAAGAAATTATCTAAATGTAAAAGTCATGTGATTTCCTAAAAGAGGAGAACCTAAGCTTTAATTTGGATATAAATTTGTCGGCCTCCCTTAAAAACTTTTAAAGTTATAACCGTCGCTAGAAATAATTTCATTCGTATTTGTGTTTTAATCACAACAATATAGGCTGTCTACCCTGAGTTATGGCCCGTATTTTGACCGTATTTTACGGAGGGCTAAGTGTGCATGGAGGCCGTTTAAGGTATGAAGAAATTGTCTAAATGTAAAAGTCATGTGATTTCATAAAAGAGGAGAACCTAAGCTTTAATTTGGATATAAATTTGTCGGCCTTCCTTAAAAACTTTTAAAGTTATAACCGTCGCTAGAAATAATTTCATTCGTATTTGTGTTTTAATCACAACAATATAGGCTGTCTACCCTGAGTTATGGCCCGTATTTTGACAGGATTTTGCGGAGGGCTAAGTGTGCATGGAGGTCCTTTAAGGTATGAAGAAATTATCTGAATGTAAAGTCATGTGATTTCCTAAAGAGGAGAACCTAAGCTTTAATTTGGATATAAATTTGTCGGCCTCCTTAAAACTTTTAAAGTTATAACCGTCGCTAGAAATAATTTCATTCGTATTTGTGTTTTAATCACAACAATATAGCTGTCTACCCTGAGTTATGGCCCGTATTTTGACCGTATTTTACGGAGGGCTAAGTGTGCATGGAGGCCATTTAAGGTATGAAGAAATTATCTAAATGTAAAAGTCATGTGATTTCCTAAAGAGGAGAACCTAAGCTTTAATTTGGATATAAATTTGTCGGCCTCCCTTAAAAACTTTTAAAGTTATAACCGTCGCTAGAAATAATTTCATTCGTATTTGTGTTTTAATCACAACAATATAGGCTGTCTACCCTGAGTTATGGCCCGTATTTTGACAGTATTTTGCGGAGGGCTAAGTGTGCATGGAGGCCATTTAAGGTATGAAGAAATTATCTAAATGTAAAAGTCATGTGATTTCCTAAAAGAGGAGAACCTCAGCTTTAATTTGGATATAAATTTGTCGGCCTCCTTAAAAACTTTTAAAGTTATAACCGTCGCTAGAAATAATTTCATTCGTATTTGTGTTTTAATCACAACAATGTCGGGTGTTTACCCTGAGTTATGGCCCGTATTTTGACCGTATTTTACGGAGGGCTAAGTGTGCATGGAGGCCGTTTAAGGTATGAAGAAATTGTCTAAATGTAAAAGTCATGTGATTTCCTAAAGGAGGAGAACCTAAGCTTTAATTTGGATATAAATTTGTCGGCCTCCCTTAAAAACTTTTAAAGTTATAACCGTCGCTAGAAATAATTTCATTCGTATTTGTGTTTTAATCACAACAATATAGGCTGTCTACCCTGAGTTATGGCCCGTATTTTGACAGTATTTTGCGGAGGGCTAAGTGTGCATGGAGGCCATTTAAGGTATGAAGAAATTATCTAAATGTAAAAGTCATGTGATTTCCTAAAAGAGGAGAACCTAAGCTTTAATTTGGATATAAATTTGTCGGCCTCCCTTAAAAACTTTTAAAGTTATAACCGTCGCTAGAAATAATTTCATTCGTATTTGTGTTTTAATCACAACAATATAGGCTGTCTACCCTGAGTTATGGCCCGTATTTTGACAGTATTTTGCGGAGGGCTAAGTGTGCATGGAGGCCCTTTAAGGTATGAAGAAATTATCTAAATGTAAAAGTCATGTGATTTCCTAAAAGGGGAGAACCTAAGCTTTAATTTGGATATAAATTTGTCGGCCTCCCTTAAAAACTTTTAAAGTTATAACCGTCGCTAGAAATAATTTCATTCGTATTTGTGTTTTAATCACAACAATGTCGGATGTTTACCCTGAGTTATGGCCCGTATTTTGACCGTATTTTACGGAGGGCTAAGTGTGCATGGAGGCCATTTAAGGTATGAAGAAATTATCTAAATGTAAAAGACATGTGATTTCCTAAAAGAGGAGAACCTAAGCTTTAATTTGGATATAAATTTGTCGGCCTCCCTTAAAAACTTTTAAAGTTATAACCGTCGCTAGAAATAATTTCATTCGTATTTGTGTTTTAATCACAACAATATAGGCTGTCTACCCTGAGTTATGGCCCGTATTTTGACCGTATTTTACGGAGGGCTAAGTGTGCATGGAGGCCGTTTAAGGTATGAAGAAATTGTCTAAATGTAAAAGTCATGTGATTTCCTAAAAGAGGAGAACCTAAGCTTTAATTTGGATATAAATTTGTCGGCCTCTCTTAAAAACTTTTAAAGTTATAACCGTCGCTAGAAATAATTTCATTCGTATTTGTGTTTTAATCACAACAATATAGGCTGTCTACCCTGAGTTATGGCCCGTATTTTGACAGCATTTTGCGGAGGGCTAAGTGTGCATGGTGGTCCTTTAAGGTATGAAGAAATTATCTAAATGTAAAAGTCATGTGATTTCCTAAAAGAGGAGAACCTAAGCTTTAATTTGGATATAAATTTGTCGGCCTCCCTTAAAAACTTTTAAAGTTATAACCGTCGCTAAAAATAATTTCATTCGTATTTGTGTTTTAATCACAACAATGTCAGGTGTTTACCCAGAGTTATGGCCCGTATTTTGACAGTATTTTACGGAGGGCTAAGTGTGCATGGAGGCCATTTAAGGTATGAAGAAATTATCTAAATGTAAAAGTCATGTGATATCCTAAAGAGGAGAACCTAAGCTTTAATTTGGATATAAATTTGTCGCCTCCCTTAAAAACTTTTAAAGTTATAACCGTCGCTAGAAATAATTTCATTCGTATTTGTGTTTTAATCACAACAATATAGGCTGTCTACCCTGAGTTATGGCCCGTATTTTGACAGTATTTTGCGGAGGGCTCAGTGTGCATGGAGGCCATTTAAGGTATGAAGAAATTATCTAAATGTAAAAGTCATGTGATTTCCTAAAGAGGAGAACCTAAGCTTTAATTTGGATATAAATTTGTCGGCCTCCTAAAAACTTTTAAAGTTATAACCGTCGCTAGAAATAATTTCATTCGTATTTGTGTTTTAATCACAACAATATAGGCTGTCTACCCTGAGTTATGGCCCGTATTTTGACAGTATTGTTGGGAGGGCTAAGTGTGCATGGAGGCCGATTAAGGTATGAAGAAATTGTCTAAATGTAAAAGTCATGTGATTTCCTATTCAGAGGAGAACCTAAGCTTTAATTTGGATATAAATTTGTCGGCCTCCCTTAAAAACTTTTAAAGTTATAACCGTCGCTAGAAATAATTTCATTCGTATTTGTGTTTTAATCACAACAATATAGGCTGTCTACCCTGAGTTATGGCCCGTATTTTGACCGTATTTTACGGAGGGCTAAGTGTGCATGGAGGCCGTTTAAGGTATGAAGAAATTATCTAAATGTAAAAGTCATGTGATTTCCTAAAAGAGGAGAACCTAAGCTTTAATTTGGATATAAATTTGTCGGCCTCCCTTAAAAACTTTTAAAGTTATAACCGTCGCTAGAAATAATTTCATTCGTATTTGTGTTTTAATCACAACAATATAGGCTGTCTACCCTGAGTTATGGCCCGTATTTTGACAGTATTTTGCGGAGGGCTAAGTGTGCATGGTGGTCCTTTAAGGTATGAAGAAATTATCTAAATGTAAAAGTCATGTGATTTCCTTAATGAGGAGAACCTAAGCTTTAATTTGGATATAAATTTGTCGGCCTCCCTTAAAAACTTTTAAAGTTATAACCGTCGCTAGAAATAATTTCATTCGTATTTGTGTTTTAATCACAACAATGTCAGGTGTTTACCCTGAGTTATGGCCCGTATTTTGACCGTATTTTACGGAGGGCTCAGTGTGCATGGAGGCCATTTAAGGTATGAAGAAATTATCTAAATGTAAAAGTCATGTGATTTCCTAAAGGAGGAGAACCTAAGCTTTAATTTGGATATAAATTTGTCGGCCTCCCTTAAAAACTTTTAAAGTTATAACCGTCGCTAGAAATAATTTCATTCGTATTTGTGTTTTAATCACAACAATATAGGCTGTCTACCCTGAGTTATGGCCCGTATTTTGACAGTATTTTGCGGAGGGCTAAGTGTGCATGGTGGTCCTTTAAGGTATGAAGAAATTATCTAAATGTAAAAGTCATGTGATTTCCTAAAAGAGGAGAACCTAAGCTTTAATTTGGATATAAATTTGTCGGCCTCCCTAAAAACTTTTAAAGTTATAACCGTCGCTAGAAATAATTTCATTCGTATTTGTGTTTTAATCACAACAATATAGGCTGTCTACCCTGAGTTATGGCCCGTATTTTGACAGCATTTTGCGGAGGGCTAAGTGTGCATGGAGGCCATTTAAGGTATGAAGAAATTATCTAAATGTAAAAGTCATGTGATTTCCTAAAGAGGAGAAGCTAAGCTTTAATTTGGATATAAATTTGTCGGCCTCCCTTAAAACTTTTAAAGTTATAACCGTCGCTAGAAATAATTTCATTCGTATTTGTGTTTTAATCACAACAATATAGGCTGTCTACCCTGAGTTATGGCCCGTATTTTGACCGTATTTTACGGAGGGCTAAGTGTTCATGGAGGCCGTTTAAGGTATGAAGAAATTGTCTAAATGTAAAAGTCATGTGATTTCCTAAAAGAGGAGAACCTAAGCTATAATTAGGAAATAATTTAGTCGGCCTCCATAAACACTTTTAAAGTTATAACCGTCGCTAGAAATAATTTCATTCGTATTTGTGTTTTAATCACAACAATATAGGCTGTCTACCCTGAGTTATGGCCCGTATTTTGACAGTATTTTGCGGAGGGCTAAGTGTGCATGGAGGCCATTTAAGGTATGAAGAAATTATCTAAATGTAAAAGTCATGTGATTTCCTAAAAGAGGAGAACCTAAGCTTTAATTTGGATATAAATTTGTCGGCCTCCCTTAAAAACTTTTAAAGTTATAACCGTCGCTAGAAATAATTTCATTCGTATTTGTGTTTTAATCACAACAATAGGCTGTCTACCCTGAGTTATGGCCCGTATTTTGACAGTATTTTGCGGAGGGCTCAGTGTGCATGGAGGCCATTTAAGGTATGAAGAAATTATCTAAATGTAAAAGTCATGTGATTTCCTAAAAGAGGAGAACCTAAGCTTTAATTTGGATATAAATTTGTCGGCCTCCCTTAAAAACTTTTAAAGTTATAACCGTCGCTAGAAATAATTTCATTCGTATTTGTGTTTTAATCACAACAATGTCGGGTGTTTACCCTGAGTTATGGCCCGTATTTTGACCGTATTTTACGGAGGGCTAAGTGTGCATGGAGGCCGATTAAGGTATGAAGAAATTGTCTAAATGTAAAAGTCATGTGATTTCCTAAAAGAGGAGAACCTAAGCTTTAATTTGGATATAAATTTGTCGGCCTCCCTTAAAAACTTTTAAAGTTATAACCGTCGCTAGAAATAATTTCATTCGTATTTGTGTTTTAATCACAACAATATAGGCTGTCTACCCTGAGTTATGGCCCGTATTTTGACAGTATTTTGCGGAGGGCTAAGTGTGCATGGTGGTCCTTTAAGGTATGAAGAAATTATCTAAATGTAAAAGTCATGTGATTTCCTAAAAGAGGAGAACCTAAGCTTTAATTTGGATATAAATTTGTCGGCCTCCCTTAAAACTTTTAAAGTTATAACCGTCGCTAGAAATAATTTCATTCGTATTTGTGTTTTAATCACAACAATATAGGCTGTCTACCCTGAGTTATGGCCCGTATTTTGACCGTATTTTGCGGAGGGCTAAGTGTGCATGGAGGCCATTTAAGGTATGAAGAAATTATCTAAATGTAAAAGTCATGTGATTTCCTAAAAGAGGAGAACCTAAGCTTTAATTTGGATATAAATTTGACGGCCTCCCTTAATTAAAGTTATAACCGTCGCTAGAAATAATTTCATTCGTATTTGTGTTTTAATCACAACAATATAGGCTGTCTACCCTGAGTTATGGCCCGTATTTTGACAGTATTTTGCGGAGGGCTAAGTGTGCATGGAGGCCGTTAAGGTATGAAGAAATTATCTAAAATGTAAAAGTCATGTGATTTCCTAAAGAGGAGAACCTAAGCTTTAATTTGGATATAAATTTGTCGGCCTCCCTTAAAACTTTTAAAGTTATAACCGTCGCTAGAAATAATTTCATTCGTATTTGTGTTTTAATCACAACAATATAGGTGTTTACCCTGAGTTATGGCCCGTATTTTGACAGTATTTTGCGGAGGGCTAAGTGTGCATGGAGGCCGTTTAAGGTATGAAGAAATTGTCAAAATGTAAAAGTCATGTGATTTCCTAAAAGAGGAGAACCTAAGCTTTAATTTGGATATAAATTTGTCGGCCTCCCTTAAAAACTTTTAAAGTTATAACCGTCGCTAGATATAATTTCATTCGTATTTGTGTTTTAATCACAACAATATAGGCTGTCTACCCTGAGTTATGGCCCGTATTTTGACAGTATTTTGCGGAGGGCTAAGTGTGCATGGAGGCCGTTTAAGGTATGAAGAAATTATCTAAATGTAAAAGTCATGTGATTTCCTAAAGAGGAGAACCTAAGCTTTAATTTGGATATAAATTTGTCGGCCTCCTTAAAAACTTTTAAAGTTATAACCGTCGCTAGAAATAATTTCATTCGTTTTTGTTGTTTTAATAACAACAATTTAGGGTGTTCTACCCTGAGTTATGGCCCGTATTTTGACAGTATTTTACGGAGGGCTAAGTGTGCATGGAGGCCGTTTAAGGTATGAAGAAATTGTCTAAATGTAAAAGTCATGTGATTTCCTAAAAGAGGAGAACCTAAGCTTTAATTTGGATATAAATTTGTCGGCCTCCATTAAAGACTTTTAAAGTTATAACCGTCGCTAGAAATAATTTCATTCGTATTTGTGTTTTAATCACAACAATATAGGCTGTCTACCCTGAGTTATGGCCCGTATTTTGACAGTATTTTTCGGAGGGCTAAGTGTGCATGGAGGCCATTTAAGGTATGAAGAAATTATCTAAATGTAAAAGTCATGTGATTTCCTAAAGAGGCGAACATAAGCTTTAATTTGGATATAAATTTGTCGGCCTCCCTTAAAACTTTTAAAGTTATAACCGTCGCTAGAAATAATTTCATTCGTATTTGTGTTTTAATCACAACAATATAGGCTGTCTACCCTGAGTTATGGCCCGTATTTTGACAGTATTTTGCGGAGGGCTCAGTGTGCATGGAGGCCATTTAAGGTATGAAGAAATTATCTAAATGTAAAAGTCATGTGATTTCCTAAAGAGGAGAACCTAAGCTTTAATTTGGATATAAATTTGTCGGCCTCCCTTAAAAACTTTTAAAGTTATAACCGTCGCTAGAAATAATTTCATTCGTATTTGTGTTTTAATCACAACAATATAGGCTGTCTACCCTGAGTTATGGCCCGTATTTTGACAGTATTTTACGGCGGGCTAAGTGTGCATGGAGGCCGTTTAAGGTATGAAGAAATTGTCTAAATGTAAAAGTCATGTGATTTCCTGAAAGAGGAGAACCTAAGCTTTAATTTGGATATAAATTTGTCGGCCTCCCTTAAAAACTTTTAAAGTTATAACCGTCGCTAGAAATAATTTCATTCGTATTTGTGTTTTAATCACAACAATATAGGCTGTCTACCCTGAGTTATGGCCCGTATTTTGACAGTATTTTGCGGAGGGCTAAGTGTGCATGGAGGCCATTTAAGGTATGAAGAAATTATCTAAATGTAAAAGTCATGTGATTTCCTAAAGAGGAGAACCTAAGCTTTAATTTGGATATAAATTTGTCGGCCTCCTTAAAAACTTTTAAAGTTATACCCGTTGCTAGAAATAATTTCATTCGTATTTGTGTTTTAATCACAACAATGTAGGCTGTCTACCCTGAGTTATGGCCCGTATTTTGACCGTATTTTACGGAGGGCTAAGTGTGCATGGAGGCCGTTTAAGGTATGAAGAAATTATCTAAATGTAAAAGTCAAGTGATTTCCTAAAGAGGAGAACCTAAGCTTTAATTTGGATATAAATTTGTCGGCCTCCTTAAAAACTTTTAAAGTTATAACCGTCGCTAGAAATAATTTCATTCGTATTTGTGTTTTAATCACAACAATATAGGCTGTCTACCCTGAGTTATGGCCCGTATTTTGACAGTATTTTGCGGAGGGCTAAGTGTGCATGGAGGCCATTTAAGGTATGAAGAAATTATCTAAATGTAAAAGTCATGTGATTTCCTAAAGAGGAGAACCTAAGCTTTAATTTGGATATAAATTTGTCGGCCTCCTTAAAACTTTTAAAGTTATAACCGTCGCTAGAAATAATTTCATTCGTATTTGTGTTTTAATCACAACAATGTCAGTGTCTACCCTGAGTTATGGCCCGTATTTTGACAGTATTTTGCGGAGGGCTAAGTGTGCATGGAGGCCGTTTAAGGTATGAAGAAATTGTCTAAATGTAAAAGTCATGTGATTTCCTAATAGAGGAGAACCTAAGCTTTAATTTGGATATAAATTTGTCGGCCTCCCTTAAAAACTTTTAAAGTTATAACCGTCGCTAGAAATAATTTCATTCGTATTTGTGTTTTAATCACAACAATGTATTGTAATTACCCTGAGTTATGGCCCGTATTTTGACAGTATTTTAAGGAGGGCTAAGTGTGCATGGAGGCCGTTTAAGGTATGAAGAAATTATCTAAATGTAAAAGTCATGTGATTTCCTAAAAGAGGAGAACCTAAGCTTTAATTTGGATATAAATTTGTCGGCCTCCCTTAAAAACTTTTAAAGTTATAACCGTCGCTAGAAATAATTTCATTCGTATTTGTGTTTTAATCACAACAATGTAGGCTGTTTACCCTGAGTTATGGCCCGTATTTTGACAGTATTTTACGGAGGGCTAAGTGTGCATGGAGGCCATTTAAGTTATGAAGAAATTATCTAAATGTAAAAGTCATGTGATTTCCTAAAAGAGGAGAACCTAAGCTTTAATTTGGATATAAATTTGTCGGCCTCATAAAACTTTTAAAGTTATAACCGTCGCTAGAAATAATTTCATTCGTATTTGTGTTTTAATCACAACAATATAGGCTGTCTACCCTGAGTTATGGCCCGTATTTTGACAGTATTTTGCGGAGGGCTAAGTGTGCATGGTGGTCCTTTAAGGTATGAAGAAATTATCTAAATGTAAAAGTCATGTGATTTCCTAAAAGAGGAGAACCTAAGCTTTAATTTGGATATAAATTGTCGGCCTCCCTTAAAAACTTTTAAAGTTATAACCGTCGCTAGAAATAATTTCATTCGTATTTGTGTTTTAATCACAACAATGTCGGGTGTTTACCCTGAGTTATGGCCCGTATTTTGACCGTATTTAAGGAGGGCTAAGTGTGCATGGAGGCCGTTTAAGGTATGAAGAAATTGTCTAAATGTAAAAGTCATGTGATTTCCTAAAAGAGGAGAAACTAAGCTTTAATTTGGATATAAATTTGTCGGCCTCCCTTAAAACTTTTAAAGTTATAACCGTCGCTAGAAATAATTTCATTCGTATTTGTGTTTTAATCACAACAATATAGGCTGTCTACCCTGAGTTATGGCCCGTATTTTGACAGTATTTTGCGGAGGGCTAGTGTGCATGGAGTCCATTTAAGGTATGAAGAAATTATCTAAATGTAAAAGTCATGTGATTTCCTAAAAGAGGAGAACCTAAGCTTTAATTTGGATATAAATTTGTCGGCCTCCCTTAAAAACTTTTAAAGTTATAACCGTCGCTAGAAATAATTTCATTCGTATTTGTGTTTTAATCACAACAATATAGGCTGTCTACCCTGAGTTATGGCCCGTATTTTGACAGTATTTTACGGAGGGCTAAGTGTGCATGGAGGCCGTTTAAGGTATGAAGAAATTATCTAAATGTAAAAGTCATGTGATTTCCTGAAAGAGGAGAACCTAAGCTTTAATTTGGATATAAATTTGTCGGCCTCCTTAAAAACTTTTAAAGTTATAACCGTCGCTAGAAATAATTTCATTCGTATTTGTGTTTTAATCACAACAATATAGGCTGTCTACCCTGAGTTATGGCCCGTATTTTGACAGTATTTTGCGGAGGGCTCAGTGTGCATGGAGGCCATTTAAGGTATGAAGAAATTATCTAAATGTAAAAGTCATGTGATTTCCTAAAAGAGGAGAACCTAAGCTTTAATTTGGATATAAATTTGTCGGCCTCCCTTAAAAACTTTTAAAGTTATAACCGTCGCTAGAAATAATTTCATTCGTATTTGTGTTTTAATCACAACAATGTCGGGTGTTTACCCTGAGTTATGGCCCGTATTTTGACCGTATTTTACGGAGGGCTAAGTGTGCATGGAGGCCGTTTAAGGTATGAAGAAATTATCTAAATGTAAAAGTCATGTGATTTCCTAAAAGAGGAGAACCTAAGCTTTAATTTGGATATAAATTTGTCGGCCTCCCTTAAAAGCTTTTAAAGTTATAACCGTCGCTAGAAATAATTTCATTCGTATTTGTGTTTTAATCACAACAATATAGGCTGTCTACCCTGAGTTATGGCCCGTATTTTGACAGTATTTTGCATGGAGGCCGTTTAAGGTATGAAGAAATTATCTAAATGTAAAAGTCATGTGATTTCCTAAAAGAGGAGAACCTAAGCTTTAATTTGGATATAAATTTGTCGGCCTCCCTTAAAAACTTTTAAAGTTATAACCGTCGCTAGAAATAATTTCATTCGTATTTGTGTTTTAATCACAACAATATAGGCTGTTTACCCTGAGTTATGGCCCGTATTTTGACAGTATTTTGCGGAGGGCTCAGTGTGCATGGAGGTCCTTTAAGGTATGAAGAAATTATCTAAATGTAAAAGTCATGTGATTTCCTAAAAGAGGAGAACCTAAGCTTTAATTTGGATATAAATTTGTCGGCCTCCCTAAAAACCTTTAAAGTTATAACCGTCGCTAGAAATAATTTCATTCGTATTTGTGTTTTAATCACAACAATATAGGCTGTCTACCCTGAGTTATGGCCCGTATTTTGACAGTATTTTACGGAGGGCTAAGTGTGCATGGAGGCCGATTAAGGTATGAAGAAATTGTCTAAATGTAAAAGTCATGTGATTTCCTAAAAGAGGAGAACCTAAGCTTTAATTTGGATATAAATTTGTCGGCCTCCTTAAAAACTTTTAAAGTTATACCCGTCGCTAAAAATAATTTCATTTGTATTTGTGTTTTAATCACAACAATGTAGGCTGTCTACCCTGAGTTATGGCCCGTATTTTGACCGTATTTTACAGGGGGCTAAGTGTCCATGGAGGCCGTTTAAGGTATGAAGAAATTATCTAAATGTAAAAGTCATGTGATTTCCTAAAAGAGGAGAACCTAAGCTTTAATTTGGATATAAATTTGTCGGCCTCCTTAAAAACGTTTAAAGTTATAACCGTCGCTAGAAATAATTTCATGCGTATTTGTGTTTTAATCACAACAATGTCGGGTGTTTACCCTGAGTTATGGCCCGTATTTTGACCGTATTTTACGGAGGGCTAAGTGTGCATGGAGGCCGTTTACGGTATGAAGAAATTATCTAAATGTAAAAGTCATGTGATTTCCTAAAAGAGGAGAACCTAAGCTTTAATTTGGATATAAATTTGTCGGCCTCCCTTAAAAACTTTTAAAGTTATAACCGTCGCTAGAAATAATTTCATTCGTATTTGTGTTTTAATCACAACAATATAGGCTGTCTACCCTGAGTTATGGCCCGTATTTTGACAGTATTTTGCGGAGGGCTAGTGTGCATGGAGGCCATTTAAGGTATGAAGAAATTATCTAAATGTAAAAGTCATGTGATTTCCTAAAAGAGGAGAACCTAAGCTTTAATTTGGATATAAATTTGTCGGCCTTCCTTAAAACTTTTAAAGTTATAACCGTCGCTAGAAATAATTTCATTCGTATTTGTGTTTTAATCACAACAATGTCGGGTGTTTACCCTGAGTTATGGCCCGTATTTTGACCGTATTTTACGGAGGGCTAAGTGTGCATGGAGGCCGTTTAAGGTATGAAGAAATTGTCTAAATGTAAAAGTCATGTGATTAGGAGAACCTAAGCTTTAATTTGGATATAAATTTGTCGGCCTCCTTAAAAACTTTTAAAGTTATAACTGTCGCTAGAAATAATTTCATTCGTATTTGTGTTTTAATCACAACAATATAGGCTGTCTACCCTGAGTTATGGCCCGTATTTTGACAGTATTTTGCGGAGGGCTCAGTGTGCATGGAGGCCATTTAAGGTATGAAGAAATTATCTAAATGTAAAAGTCATGTGATTTCCTAAAAGAGGAGAACCTAAGCTTTAATTTGGATATAAATTTGTCGGCCTCCAAACTTTTAAAGTTATAACCGTCGCTAGAAATAATTTCATTCGTATTTGTGTTTTAATCACAACAGTATAGGCTGTTTACCCTGAGTTATGGCCCGTATTTTGACAGTATTTTGCGGAGGGCTAAGTGTGCATGGAGGCCATTTAAGGTATGAAGAAATTATCTAAATGTAAAAGTCATGTGATTTCCTAAAAGAGGAGAACCTAAGCTTTAATTTGGATATAAATTTGTCGGCCTCCCTTAAAAACTTTTAAAGTTATAACCGTCGCTAGAAATAATTTCATTCGTATTTGTGTTTTAATCACAACAATATAGGCTGTCTACCCTGAGTTATGGCCCGTATTTTGAGCGTATTTTACGGAGGGCTAAGTGTGCATGGAGGCCGTTTAAGGTATGAAGAAATTGTCTAAATGTAAAAGTCATGTGATTTCCTAAAAGAGGAGAACCTAAGCTTTAATTTGGATATAAATTTGTAGGCCTCCCTTAAAACTTTTAAAGTTATAACCGTCGCTAGAAATAATTTCATTCGTATTTGTGTTTTAATCACAACAAAATGTCGGGTGTTTACCCTGAGTTATGGCCCGTATTTTGACCGTATTTTAAGGAGGGCTAAGTGTGCATGGAGGCCGTTTAAGGTATGAAGAAATTATCTAAATGTAAAAGTCCTGTGAATCCTAAAAGAGGAGAACCTAAGCTTTAATTTGGATATAAATTTGTCGGCCTCCCTTAAAAACTTTTAAAGTTATAACCGTCGCTAGAAATAATTTCATTCGTATTTGTGTTTTAATCACAACAATATAGGCTGTCTACCCTGAGTTATGGCCCGTATTTTGACAGTATTTTGCGGAGGGCTCAGTGTGCATGGAGGCCATTTAAGGTATGAAGAAATTATCTAAATGTAAAAGTCATGTGATTTCCTAAAGAGGAGAACCTAAGCTTTAATTTGGATATAAATTTGTCGGCCTCCCTTAAAAACTTTTAAAGTTATAACCGTCGCTAGAAATAATTTCATTCGTATTTGTGTTTTAATCACAACAATGTAGGGTGTTTACCCTGAGTTATGGCCCGTATTTTGACAGTATTTTACGGAGGGCTAAGTGTGCATGGAGGCCGTTTAAGGTATGAAGAAATTATCTAAATGTAAAAGTCATGTGATTTCCTAAAAGAGGAGAACCTAAGCTTTAATTTGGATATAAATTTGTCGGCCTCCCTTAAATACTTTTAAAGTTATAACCGTCGCTAGAAATAATTTCATTCGTATTTGTGTTTTAATCACAACAATATAGGCTGTCTACCCTGAGTTATGGCCCGTATTTTGACAGTATTTTGCGGAGGGCTCAGTGTGCATGGAGGCCATTTAAGGTATGAAGAAATTATCTAAATGTAAAAGTCATGTGATTTCCTAAAAGAGGAGAACCTAAGCTTTAATCTTATATAAATTTGTCTGCCTCCCTTAAAAACGTTTAAAGTTATAACCGTCGCTAGAAATAATTTCATTCGTATTTGTCTTTTAATCACAACAATATAGGCTGTTTACCCTGAGTTATGGCCCGTATTTTGACCGTATTTTACGGAGGGCTAAGTGTGCATGGAGGCCGTTTAAGGTATGAAGAAATTATCTAAATGTAAAAGTCATGTGATTTCCTAAAAGAGGAGAACCTAAGCTTTAATTTGGATATAAATTTGTCGGCCTCCCTTAAAAACTTTTAAAGTTATAACCGTCGCTAGAAATAATTTCATTCGTATTTGTGTTTTAATCACAACAATATAGGCTGTCTACCCTGAGTTATGGCCCGTATTTTGACAGTATTTTACGGAGGGCTAAGTGTGCATGGAGGCCCATTAATTATGAAGAAATTATCTAAATGTAAAAGTCATGTGATTTCCTAAAAGAGGAGAACCTAAGCTTTAATTTGGATATAAATTTGTCGGCCTCCCTTAAAAACTTTTAAAGTTATAACCGTCGCTAGAAATAATTTCATTCGTATTTGTGTTTTAATCACAACAATATAGGCTGTCTACCCTGAGTTATGGCCCGTATTTTGACAGTATTTTACTGAGGGCTAAGTGTGCATGGAGGCCGTTTAAGGTATGAAGAAATTATCTAAATGTAAAAGTCATGTGATTTCCTAAAAGAGGAGAACCTAAGCTTTAATTTGATATAAATTTGTCGGCCTCCCTTAAAAACTTTTAAAGTTATAACCGTCGCTAGAAATAATTTCATTCGTATTTGTGTTTTAATCACAACAATATAGGCTGTCTACCCTGAGTTATAGCCCGTATTTTGACAGTATTTTAGTGAGGGCTATGTGTGCATGGAGGCCGTTTAAGGTATGAAGAAATTATCAAAATGTAAAAGTAATGTGATTTCCTAAAAGAGGAGAACCTGAGCTTTAATTTGGATATAAATTTGTCGGCCTCCCTTAAAAACTTTTAAAGTTATAACCGTCGCTAGAAATAATTTCATTCGTATTTGTGTTTTAATCACAACAATATAGGCTGTCTACCCTGAGTTATGGCCCGTATTTTGACAGTATTTTGCGGAGGGCTCAGTGTGCATGGAGGCCATTTAAGGTATGAAGAAATTATCTAAATGTAAAAGTCATGTGATTTCCTAAAAGAGGAGAACCTAAGCTTTAATTTGGATATAAATTTGTCGGCCTCCCTTAAAAACTTTTAAAGTTATAACCGTCGCTAGAAATAATTTCATTCGTATTTGTGTTTTAATCACAACAATATAGGCTGTTTACCCTGAGTTATGGCCCGTATTTTGACAGTATTTTGCGGAGGGCTCAGTGTGCATGGAGGCCATTTAAGGTATGAAGAAATTATCTAAATGTAAAAGTCATGTGATTTCCTAAAAGAGGAGAACCTAAGCTTTAATTTGATATAAATTTGTCGGCCTCCCTTAAAACTTTTAAAGTTATAACCGTCGCTAGAAATAATTTCATTCGTATTTGTGTTTTAATCACAACAATATAGGCTGTTACCCTGAGTTATGGCCCGTATTTTGACACCGTATTTTACGGAGGGCTAGTGCATGGAGGCCGTTTAAGGTATGAAGAAATTATCTAAATGTAAAAGTCATGTGATTTCCTAAAAGAGGAGAACCTAAGCTTTAATTGTGATATAAATTTGTCGGCCTCCCTTAAAAACTTTTAAAGTTATAACCGTCGCTAGAAATAATTTCATTCGTATTTGTGTTTTAATCACAACAATATAGGCTGTCTACCCTGAGTTATGGCCCGTATTTTGACAGTATTTTGCGGAGGGCTCAGTGTGCATGGAGGCCATTTAAGGTATGAAGAAATTATCTAAATGTAAAAGTCATGTGATTTCCTAAAGAGGAGAACCTAAGCTTTAATTTGGATATAAATTTGTCGGCCTCCCTTAAAAACTTTTAAAGTTATAACCGTCGCTAGAAATAATTTCATTCGTATTTGTGTTTTAATCACAACAATTTAGGGTGTTTACCCTGAGTTATGGCCCGTATTTTGACAGTATTTTGCGGAGGGCTAAGTGTGCATGGAGGCCATTTAAGGTATGAAGAAATTATCTAAATGTAAAAGTCATGTGATTTCCTAAAAGAGGAGAAGCTAAGCTTTAATTTGGATATAAATTTGGCGGCCTCCTTAAAAACTTTTAAAGTTATAACCTGTCGCTAGAAATAATTTCATTCGTATTTGTGTTTTAATCACAACAATATAGGCTGTCTACCCTGAGTTATGGCCCGTATTTTGACAGTATTTTACGGAGGGCTAAGTGTGCATGGAGGCCGTTTAAGGTATGAAGAAATTATCTAAATGTAAAAGTCATGTGATTTCCTAAAAGAGGAGAACCTAAGCTTTAATTTGGATATAAATTTGTCGGCCTCCCTTAAAAACTTTTAAAGTTATAACCGTCGCTAGAAATAATTTCATTCGTATTTGTGTTTTAATCACAACAATATAGGCTGTCTACCCTGAGTTATGGCCCGTATTTTGACAGTATTTTACTGAGGGCTAAGTGTGCATTTAAGGTATGCAGAAATTATCTAAATGTAAAAGTCATGTGATTTCCTAAAAGAGGAGAACCTAAGCTTTAATTTGATATAAATTTGTCGGCCTCCTTAAAACTTTTAAAGTTATAACCGTCGCTAGAAATAATTTCATTCGTATTTGTGTTTTAATCACAACAATATAGGCTGTTTACCCTGAGTTATGGCCCGTATTTTGACAGTATTTTTCGGAGGGCTAAGTGTGCATGGAGGCCGTTTAAGGTATGAAGAAATTATCTAAATGTAAAAGTCATGTGATTTCCTAAAAGAGGAGAACCTAAGCTTTAATTTGGATATAAATTTGTCGGCCTCCCTTAAAAACTTTTAAAGTTATAACCGTCGCTAGAAATAATTTCATTCGTATTTGTGTTTTAATCACAACAATATAGGCTGTCTACCCTGAGTTATGGCCCGTATTTTGACAGTATTTTTGCGGAGGGCTCAGTGTGCATGGAGGCCATTTAAGGTATGAAGAAATTATCTAAATGTAAAAGTCATGTGATTTCCTAAAAGAGGAGAACCTAAGCTTTAATTTGGATATAAATTTGTCGGCCTCCCTTAAAAACTTTTAAAGTTATAACCGTCGCTAGAAATAATTTCATTCGTATTTGTGTTTTAATCACAACAATATAGGCTGTTTACCCTGAGTTATGGGCCCGTATTTTGACAGTATTTTGCGGAGGGTTAGTGTGCATGGAGGCCATTTAAGGTATGAAGAAATTATCTAAATGTAAAAGTCATGTGATTTCCTAAAAGAGGAGAACCTAAGCTTTAATTTGATATAAATTTGTCGGCCTCCCTTAAAAACTTTTAAAGTTATAACTGTCGCTAGAAATAATTTCATTCGTATTTGTGTTTTAATCACAACAATATAGGCTGTCTACCCTGAGTTATGGCCCGTATTTTGACAGTATTTTACGGAGGGCTAAGTGTGCATGGAGGCCGTTTAAGGTATGAAGAAATTGTCTAAATGTAAAAGTCATGTGATTTCCTAAAAGAGGAGAACCTAAGCTTTAATTTGGATATAAATTTGTCGGCCTCCCTTAAAAACTTTTAAAGTTATAACCGTCGCTAGAAATAATTTCATTCGTATTTGTGTTTTAATCACAACAATATAGGCTGTCTACCCTGAGTTATGGCCCGTATTTTGACAGTATTTTGCGGAGGGTTAGTGTGCATGGAGGCCATTTAAGGTATGAAGAAATTATCTAAATGTAAAAGTCATGTGATTTCCTAAAAGAGGAGAACCTAAGCTTTAATTTGAATATAAATTTGTCGGCCTCCCTTAAAAACTTTTAAAGTTATAACTGTCGCTAGAAATAATTTCATTCGTATTTGTGTTTTAATCACAACAATATAGGCTGTCTACCCTGAGTTATGGCCCGTATTTTGACAGTATTTTGCGGAGGGCTAACTGCATGGAGGCCATTTAAGGTATGAAGAAATTATCTAAATGTAAAAGTCATGTGATTTCTAAAAGAGGAGAACCTAAGCTTTAATTTGATATAAATTTGTCTCCTTAAATACTTTTAAAGGTATAACTGTCGCTAGAAATAATTTCATTCGTATTTGTGTTTTAATCACAACAATATAGGCTGTCTACCCTGAGTTATGGCCCGTATTTTGACAGTATTTTGCGGAGGGCTAAGTGTGCATGGAGGCCGATTAAGGTATGAAGAAATTATCTAAATGTAAAAGTCATGTGATTTCCTAAAAGAGGAGAACCTAAGCTTTAATTTGGATATAAATTTGTCGGCCTCCCTTAAAAATTTTAAAGTTATAACCGCCGCTAGAAATTATTTTATTCGTATTTGTGTTTTAATCACAACAATGTCGGGTGTTTACCCTGAGTTATGTCCCGTATTTTTACAGTATTTTACGGAGGGCTAAGTGTGCATGGAGGCCGTTTAAGGTATGAAGAAATTTTCTAAATGTAAAAGTCATGTGATTTCCTAAAAGAGGAGAACCTAAGCTTTAATTTGGATATAAATTTGTCGGCCTCCCTTAAAACTTTTAAAGTTATAACTGTCGCTAGAAATAATTTCATCTGTATTTGTGTTTTAATCACAACAATATAGGCTGTCTACCCTGAGTTATGGCCCGTATTTTGACAGTATTTTACGGAGGGCTAGTGCATGGAGGCCGTTTAAGGTATGAAGAAATTATCTAAATGTAGAAGTCATGTGATTTCCTAAAAGAGGAGAACCTAAGCTTTAATTTGATATAAATTTGTCGGCCTCCCTTAAAAACTTTTAAAGTTATAACCGTCGCTAGAAATAATTTCATTCGTATTTGTGTTTTAATCACAACAATATAGGCTGTCTACCCTGAGTTATGGCCCGTATTTTGACAGTATTTTACGGAGGGCTAAGTGTGCATGGAGGCCATTTAAGGTATGAAGAAATTATCTAAATGTAAAAGTCATGTGATTTCCTAAAAGAGGAGAACCTAAGCTTTAATTTGTATATAAATTTGTCGGCCTCCTTAAAACTTTTAAAGTTATAACTGTCGCTAGAAATAATTTCATTCGTATTTGTGTTTTAATCACAACAATATAGGCTGTTCACCCTGAGTTATGGCCCGTATTTTGACAGTATTTTGCGGAGGGCTAAGTGCATGGAGGCCATTTAAGGTATGAAGAAATTATCTAAATGTAAAAGTCATGTGATTTCCTAAAAGAGGAGAACCTAAGCTTTAATTTGATATAAATTTGTCGGCCTCCCTTAAAAACTTTTAAAGTTATAACCGTCGCTAGAAATAATTTCATTCGTATTTGTGTTTTAATCACAACAATGTCGGGTGTTTACCCTGAGTTATGGCCCGTATTTTGACCGTATTTTACGGAGGGCTAAGTGTGCATGGAGGCCGTTTAAGGTATGAAGAAATTGTCTAAATGTAAAAGTCATGTGATTTCCTAAAAGAGGAGAACCTAAGCTTTAATTTGGATATAAATTTGTCGGCCTCCCTTAAAAACTTTTAAAGTTATAACTGTCGCTAGAAATAATTTCATTCGTATTTGTGTTTTAATCACAACAATATAGGCTGTCTACCCTGAGTTATGGCCCGTATTTTGACAGTATTTTTGCGGAGGGCTAAGTGTGCATGGAGGCCATTTAAGGTATGAAGAAATTATCTAAATGTAAAAGTCATGTGATTTCCTAAAAGAGGAGAACCTAAGCTTTAATTGGATATAAATTTGTCGGCCTCCCTTAAAACTTTTAAAGTTATAACTGTCGATAGAAATAATTTCATTCGTATTTGTGTTTTAATCACAACAATATAGGCTGTCTACCCTGAGTTATGGCCCGTATTTTGACAGTATTTTGCGGAGGGCTAAGTGTGCATGGAGGCCATTTAAGGTATGAAGAAATTATCTAAATGTAAAAGTCATGTGATTTCCTAAAAGAGGAGAACCTAAGCTTTAATTTGGATATAAATTTGTCGGCCTCCTTAAAACTTTTAAAGTTATAACTGTCGCTAGAAATAATTTCATTCGTATTTGTGTTTTAATCACAACAATTTCGGGTGTTTACCCTGAGTTATGGCCCGTATTTTGACAGTATTTTACGGAGGGCTAAGTGTGCATGGAGGCCGTTTAAGGTATGAAGAAATTGTCTAAATGTAAAAGTCATGTGATTTCCTAAAAGAGGAGAACCTAAGCTTTAATTTAGATATAAATTTGTCGGCCTCCTTAAAAACTTTTAAAGTTATAACTGTCGCTAGAAATAATTTCATTCGTATTTGTGTTTTAATCACAACAATATAGGCTGTTCTACCCTGAGTTATGGCCCGTATTTTGACAGTATATTGCTGAGGGCTAAGTGTGCATGGAGGCCATTTAAGGTATGAAGAAATTATCTAAATGTAAAAGTCATGTGATTTCCTAAAAGAGGAGAACCTAAGCTTTAATTTGATATAAATTTGTCGGCCTCCCTTTAAAAACTTTTAAAGTTATAACTGTCGCTAGA
This sequence comes from Zoroaster sp. YZ-2022, assembly GCA_029582265.1. Classification (NCBI taxonomy): domain Eukaryota; kingdom Metazoa; phylum Echinodermata; class Asteroidea; order Forcipulatida; family Zoroasteridae; genus Zoroaster; species Zoroaster sp. YZ-2022. Next base: position 392,313 of record CM055836.1, on the reverse strand, counting down.
AATAATTTCATTCGTATTTGTGTTTTAATCACAACAATATAGGCTGTCTAGCCTGAGTTATGGCCCGTATTTTGAAAGTATATTACGGAGGGCTAGGTGAGAATGGAGGCCGTTTAAGGTATGGAGAAATTATCTAAATGTAAAAGTCATGTGATTTCCTAAAAGAGGAGAACCTAAGCTTTAATTTGGATATAAATTTGTCGGCCTCCTTAAAAACTTTTAAAGTTATAACTGTCGCTAGAAATAATTTCATCTGTATTTGTGTTTTAATCACAACAATATAGGCTGTCTACCCTGAGTTATGGCCCGTATTTTGACAGTATTTTGCGGAGGGCTAGTGTGCATGGAGGCCATTTAAGGTATGAAGAAATTATCTAAATGTAAAAGTCATGTGATTTCCTAACAGAGGAGAACCTAAGCTTTAATTTGGATATAAATTTGTCGGCCTCCTTAAAACTTTTAAAGTTATAACTGTCGCTAGAAATAATTTCATCTGTATTTGTGTTTTAATCACAACAATATAGGCTGTCTACCCTGAGTTATGGCCCGTATTTTGACAGTATTTTGCGGAGGGCTAAGTGTGCATGGAGGCCATTTAAGGTATGAAGAAATTATCTAAATGTAAAAGTCATGTGATTTCTAAAAGAGGAGAACCTAAGCTTTAATTTGGATATAAATTTGTCGGCCTCCTTAAAAACTTTTAAAGTTATAACTGTCGCTAGAAATAATTTCATTCGTATTTGTGTTTTAATCACAACAATATAGGCTGTCTACCCTGAGTTATGGCCCGTTTTTGACAGTATTTTACGGAGGGCTAGTGCATGGAGGCCGTTTAAGGTATGAAGAAATTATCTAAATGTAAAAGTCATGTGATTTCCTAAAAGAGGAGAACCTAAGCTTTAATTTGATATAAATTTGTCGGCCTCCCTTAAAACTTTTAAAGTTATAACTGTCGCTAGAAATAATTTCATTCGTATTTGTGTTTTAATCACAACAATATAGGCTGTTTACCCTGAGTTATGGCCCGTATTTTGACAGTATTTTACGGAGGGCTAAGTGCATGGAGGCCATTTAAGGTATGAAGAAATTATCTAAATGTAAAAGTCATGTGATTTCCTAAAAGAGGAGAACCTAAGCTTTAATTTGATATAAATTTGTCGGCCTCCTTAAAAACTTTTAAAGTTATAACTGTCGCTAGAAATAATTTCATCTCGTATTTGTGTTTTAATCACAACAATATAGGCTGTCTACCCTGAGTTATGGCCCGTATTTTGACAGTATTTTACGGAGGGCTATGTGCATGGAGGCCGTTTAAGGTATGAAGAAATTATCTAAATGTAAAAGTCATGTGATTTCCCTAAAAGAGGAGAACCTAAGCTTTAATTTGGATATAAATTTGTCGGCCTCCCTTAAAAACTTTTAAAGTTATAACTGTCGCTAGAAATAATTTCATCTGTATTTGTGTTTTAATCACAACAATATAGGCTGTCTACCCTGAGTTATGGCCCGTATTTTGACAGTATTTTGCGGAGGACTAAGTGTGCATGGAGGCCATTTAAGGTATGAAGAAATTATCTAAATGTAAAAGTCATGTGATTTCCTAAAATAGGAGAACCTAAGCTTAATTTTGATATAAATTTGTCGGCCTCCTTAAAACTTTTAAAGTTATAACTGTCGCTAGAAATAATTTCATAAGTATTTGTGTTTTAATCACAACAATATAGGCTGTCTACCCTGAGTTATGGCCCGTATTTTGACAGTGTTTTGCGGAGGGATAACTGCATGGAGGCCATTTAAGGTATGAAGAAATTATCTAAATGTAAAAGTCATGTGATTTCCTAAAAGAGGAGAACCTAAGCTTTAATTTGGATATAAATTTGTCGGCCTCCTTAAAAACTTTTAAAGTTATAACTGTCGCTAGAAATAATTTCATTCGTATTTGTGTTTTAATCACAACAATATAGGCTGTCTACCCTGAGTTATGGCCCGTATTTTGACAGTATTTTACGGAGGGCTAGTGCATGGAGGCCGTTTAAGGTATGAAGAAATTATCTAAATGTAAAAGTCATGTGATTTCCTAAAAGAGGAGAACCTAAGCTTTAATTTGATATAAATTTGTCGGCCTCCTTAAAACTTTTAAAGTTATAACTGTCGCTAGAAATAATTTCATTCGTATTTGTGTTTTAATCACAACAATATAGGCTGTCTACCCTGAGTTATGGCCCGTATTTTGACAGTATTTTGCGGAGGGCTAAGTGTGCATGGAGGCCATTTAAGGTATGAAGAAATTATCTAAATGTAAAAGTCATGTGATTTCCTAAAAGAGGAGAACCTAAGCTTTAATTTGATATAAATTTGTCGGCCTCCCTTAAAAACTTTTAAAGTTATAACTGTCGCTAGAAATAATTTCATTCGTATTTGTGTTTTAATCACAACAATATAGGCTGTCTTACCCTGAGTTATGGCCCGTATTTTGACAGTATTTTGCGGAGGGCTATGTGCATGGAGGCCATTTAAGGTATGAAGAAATTATCTAAATGTAAAAGTCATGTGATTTCCTAAAAGAGGAGAACCTATGCTTTAATTTGTATATTAATTTGTCTTCCTCCCTTAAAAACTTTGAATGGTTTTAACTTAGCTAGAAATATTTTCATTCGTATTTGTGTTTTAATCACAACAATATAGGCTGTCTACCCTGAGTTATGGCCCGTATTTTGACAGTATTTTACGGAGGGCTAGTGTGCATGGAGGCCGTTTAAGGTATGAAGAAATTGTCTAAATGTAAAAGTCATGTGATTTCAAAAGAGGAGAACCTAAGCTTTAATTTGGATATAAATTTGTCGGCCTCCCTTAAAAACTTTTAAAGTTATAACTGTCGCTAGAAATAATTTCATTCGTATTTGTGTTTTAATCACAACAATATAGGCTGTCTACCCTGAGTTATGGCCCGTATTTTGACAGTGTTTTGCGGAGGGATAACTGCATGGAGGCCATTTAAGGTATGAAGAAATTATCTAAATGTAAAAGTCATGTGATTTCCTAAAAGAGGAGAACCTAAGCTTTAATTTGGATATAAATTTGTCGGCCTCCCTTAAAAACTTTTAAAGTTATAACCGTCGCTAGAAATAATTTCATTCGTATTTGTGTTTTAATCACAACAATATAGGCTGTCTACCCTGAGTTATGGCCCGTATTTTGACAGTATTTTACGGAGGGCTAAGTGTGCATGGAGGCCGTTTAAGGTATGAAGAAATTGTCTAAATGTAAAAGTCATGTGATTTCCTAAAAGAGGAGAACCTAAGCTTTAATTTGGATATAAATTTGTCGGCCTCCCTTAAAAACTTTTAAAGTTATAACCGTCGCTAGAAATAATTTCATTCGTATTTGTGTTTTAATCACAACAATATAGGCTGTCTACCCTGAGTTATGGCCCGTATTTTGACAGTGTTTTGCGGAGGGATAACTGCATGGAGGCCATTTAAGGTATGAAGAAATTATCTAAATGTAAAAGTCATGTGATTTCCTAAAAGAGGAGAACCTAAGCTTTAATTTGGATATAAATTTGTCGGCCTCCCTTAAAACTTTTAAAGTTATAACCGTCGCTAGAAATAATTTCATTCGTATTTGTGTTTTAATCACAACAATATAGGCTGTCTACCCTGAGTTATGGCCCGTATTTTGACAGTATTTTACGGAGGGCTAAGTGCATGGAGGCCGTTTAAGGTATGAAGAAATTATCTAAATGTAAAAGTCATGTGATTTCCTAAAAGAGGAGAACCTAAGCTTTAATTTGGATATAAATTTGTCGGCCTCCCTTAAAAACTTTTAAAGTTATAACCGTCGCTAGAAATAATTTCATGTCGTATTTGTGTTTTAATCACAACAATATAGGCTGTTTACCCTGAGTTATGGCCCGTATTTTGACAGTATTTTACGGAGGGCTAAGTGCATGGAGGCCGTTTAAGGTATGAAGAAATTGTCTAAATGTAAAAGTCATGTGATTTCCAAAAGAGGAGAACCTAAGCTTTAATTTGGATATAAATTTGTCGGCCTCCTTAAAACTTTTAAAGTTATAACTGTCGCTAGAAATAATTTCATTCGTATTTGTGTTTTAATCACAACAATATAGGCTGTCTACCCTGAGTTATGGCCCGTATTTTGACAGTATTTTGCGGAGGGCTAAGTGTGCATGGAGGCCATTTAAGGTATGAAGAAATTATCTAAATGTAAAAGTCATGTGATTTCCTAAAAGAGGAGAACCTAAGCTTTAATTTGGATATAAATTTGTCGGCCTCCCTTAAAAACTTTTAAAGTTATAACTGTAGCTAGAAATAATTTCATCTGTATTTGTGTTTTAATCACAACAATATAGGCTGTCTACCCTGAGTTATGGCCCGTATTTTGACAGTATTTTGCGGAGGGCTAAGTGTGCATGGAGGCCGTTTAAGGTATGAAGAAATTATCTAAATGTAAAAGTCATGTGATTTCCTAAAAGAGGAGAACCTCAGCTTTAATTTGGATATAAATTTGTCGGCCTTCCTTAAAACTTTTAAAGTTATAACTGTCGCTAGAAATAATTTCATTCGTATTTGTGTTTTAATCACAACAATATAGGCTGTCTACCCTGAGTTATGGCCCGTATTTTGACAGTATTTTGCGGAGGGCTAAGTGTGCATGGAGGCCATTTAAGGTATGAAGAAATTATCTAAATGTAAAAGTCATGTGATTTCCTAAAAGAGGAGAACCTAAGCTTTAATTTGGATATAAATTTGTCGGCCTCCCTTAAAACTTTTAAAGTTATAACTGTCGCTAGAAATAATTTCATTCGTATTTGTGTTTTAATCACAACAATATAGGCTGTCTACCCTGAGTTATGGCCCGTATTTTGACAGTATTTTGCGGAGGGCTCAGTGTGCATGGAGGCCATTTAAGGTATGAAGAAATTATCTAAATGTAAAAGTCATGTGATTTCCTAAAAGAGGAGAACCTAAGCTTTAATTTGGATATAAATTTGTCGGCCTCCCTTAAAACTTTTAAAGTTATAACCGTCGCTAGAAATAATTTCATTCGTATTTGTGTTTTAATCACAACAATATAGGCTGTCTACCCTGAGTTATGGCCCGTATTTTGACCGTATTTTACGGAGGGCTAAGTGTGCATGGATGCCGTTTAAAGTATGAATAAATTTTATAAATTTAAAAGTCATGTGATTTCCTAAAAGAGGAGAACCTAAGCTTTAATTTGATATAAATTTGTCGGCCTCCTTAAAAACTTTTAAAGTTATAACTGTCGCTAGAAATAATTTCATTCGTATTTGTGTTTTAATCACAACAATATAGGCTGTCTACCCTGAGTTATGGCCCGTATTTTGACAGTATTTTACGGAGGGCTAAGTGTGCATGGAGGCCGTTTAAGGTATGAAGAAATTATCTAAATGTAAAAGTCATGTGATTTCCTAAAAGAGGAGAACCTAAGCTTTAATTTGAATATAAATTTGTCGGCCTCCCTTAAAACTTTTTAAAGTTATAACCGTCGCTAGAAATAATTTCATTCTGTATTTGTGTTTTAATCACAACAATATAGGCTGTCTACCCTGAGTTATGGCCTGTATTTTGACAGTATTTTACGGAGGGCTATGTGCATGGAGGCCGTTTAAGGTATGAAGAAATTATCTAAATGTAAAAGTCATGTGATTTCCTAAAAGAGGAGAACCTAAGCTTTATTTGATATAAATTTGTCGGCCTCCTTAAAAACTTTTAAAGTTATAACTGTCGCTAGAAATAATTTCATTCGTATTTGTGTTTTAATCACAACAATATAGGCTGTCTACCCTGAGTTATGGCCCGTATTTTGACAGTATTTTGCGGAGGGCTAAGTGTGCATGGAGGCCATTTAAGGTATGAAGAAATTATCTAAATGTAAAAGTCATGTGATTTCCTAAAAGAGGAGAACCTAAGCTTTAATTTGGATATAAATTTGTCGGCCTCCCTTAAAAACTTTTAAAGTTATAACTGTCGCTAGAAATAATTTCATTCGTATTTGTGTTTTAATCACAACAATATAGGCTGTTTACCCTGAGTTATGGCCCGTATTTTGACAGTATTTTACGGAGGGCTAAGTGCATGGAGGCCTTAAGGTATGAAGAAATTGTCTAAATGTAAAAGTCATGTGATTTCCTAAAAGAGGAGAACCTAAGCTTTAATTTTGGATATAAATTTGTCGGCCTCCTTAAAAACTTTTAAAGTTATAACCGTCGCTAGAAATAATTTCATTCGTATTTGTGTTTTAATCACAACAATATAGGCTGTCTACCCTGAGTTATGGCCCGTATTTTGACAGTATTTTACGGAGGGCTAAGTGTGCATGGAGGCCATTTAAGGTATGAAGAAATTATCTAAATGTAAAAGTCATGTGATTTCCTAAAAGAGGAGAACCTAAGCTTTAATTTTGATATAAATTTGGCGGTCTCCTTAAAACTTTTAAAGTTATAACCGTCGCTAGAAAATAATTTCATTCGTATTTGTGTTTTAATCACAACAATATAGGCTGTCTACCCTGAGTTATGGCCCGTATTTTGACAGTATTTTGCGGAGGGCTAAGTGTGCATGGAGGCCATTTAAGGTATGAAGAAATTATCTAAATGTAAAAGTCATGTGATTTCCTAAAAGAGGAGAACCTAAGCTTTAATTTGGATATAAATTTGTCGGCCTCCCTTAAAAACTTTTAAAGTTATAACTGTCGCTAGAAATAATTTCATTCGTATTTCTGTTTTAATCACAACAATATAGGCTGTCTACCCTGAGTTATGGCCCGTATTTTGACAGTATTTTACGGAGGGCTAAGTGCATGGAGGCCATTTAAGGTATGAAGAAATTATCTAAATGTAAAAGTCATGTGATTTCCTAAAAGAGGAGAACCTAAGCTTTAATTTGGATATAAATTTTTCGGCCTCCCTTAAAAACTTTTAAAGTTATAACCGTCGCTAGAAATAATTTCATTCGTATTTGTGTTTTAATTACAACAATGTCGGGTGTCTACCCTGAGTTATGGCCCGTATTTTGACCATATTTTACCGAGGGCTAAGTGTGCATGGAGGCCGTTTAAGGTATGAAGAAATTATCTAAATGTAAAAGTCATGTGATTTCCTAAAAGAGGAGAACCTAAGCTTTAATTTGAATATAAATTTGTCGGCCTCCCTTAAAAACTTTTAAAGTTATAACCGTCGCTAGAAATAATTTCATTTGTATTTGTGTTTTAATCACAACAATATAGGCTGTCTACCCTGAGTTATGGCCCGTATTTTGACCGTATTTTACGGAGGGCTAAGTGTGCATGGAGGCCGTTTAAGGTATGAAGAAATTGTCTAAATGTAAAAGTCATGTGATTTCCTAAAAGAGGAGAACCTAAGCTTTAATTTGGATATAAATTTGTCGGCCTCCCTTAAAACTTTTAAAGTTATAACCGTCGCTAGAAATAATTTCATTCGTATTTGTGTTTTAATCACAACAATATAGGCTGTCTACCCTGAGTTATGGCCCGTATTTTGACAGTATTTTTACGGAGGGCTAGTGTGCATGGAGGCCATTTAAGGTATGAAGAAATTATCTAAATGTAAAAGTCATGTGATTTCAAAAGAGGAGAACCTAAGCTTTAATTTGATATAAATTTGTCGGCCTCCTTAAAAACTTTTAAAGTTATAACCGTCGCTAGAAATAATTTCATTCGTATTTGTGTTTTAATCACAACAATATAGGCTGTCTACCCTGAGTTATGGCCCGTATTTTGACAGTATTTTGCGGAGGGCTAAGTGTGCATGGAGGCCATTTAAGGTATGAAGAAATTATCTAAATGTAAAAGTCATGTGATTTCCTAAAAGAGGAGAACCTAAGCTTTAATTTGGATATAAATTTGTCGGCCTCCCTTAAAAACTTTTAAAGTTATAACTGTCGCTAGAAATAATTTCATTCGTATTTGTGTTTTAATCACAACAATATAGGCTGTCTACCCTGAGTTATGGCCCGTATTTTGACAGTATTTTACGGAGGGCTATGTGCATGGAGGCCGTTTAAGGTATGAAGAAATTATCTAAATGTAAAAGTCATGTGATTTCCTAAAAGAGGAGAACCTAAGCATTAAGTTTTATATTAATTTGTCGGCCTCCCTTAAAAACTTTTATTGTTATACCGGTCGCTAGAAATAATTTCATTCGTATTTGTGTTTTAATCACAACAATATAGGCTGTCTACCCTGAGTTATGGCCCGTATTTTGACAGTATTTTACGGAGGGCTAAGTGCATGGAGGCCATTTAAGGTATGAAGAAATTATCTAAATGTAAAAGTCATGTGATTTCCTAAAAGAGGAGAACCTAAGCTTTAATTTGATATAAATTTGTCGGCCTCCCTTAAAACTTTTAAAGTTATAACTGTCGCTAGAAATAATTTCATCTGTATTTGTGTTTTAATCACAACAATATAGGCTGTTCACCCTGAGTTATGGCCCGTATTTTGACAGTATTTTGCGGAGGGCTAAGTGTGCATGGAGGCCATTTAAGGTATGAAGAAATTATCTAAATGTAAAAGTCATGTGATTTCCTAAAAGAGGAGAACCTAAGCTTTTAATTTGATATAAATTTGTCGGCCTCCTTAAAACTTTTAAAGTTATAACTGTCGCTAGAAATAATTTCATCTGTATTTGTGTTTTAATCACAACAATATAGGCTGTCTACCCTGAGTTATGGCCCGTATTTTGACAGTATTTTACGGAGGGCTAAGTGCATGGAGGCCGTTTAAGGTATGAAGAAATTATGTCTAAATGTAAAAGTCATGTGATTTCCTAAAAGAGGAGAACCTAAGCTTTAATTTGATATAAATTTGTCGGCCTCCTTAAAACTTTTAAAGTTATAACTGTCGCTAGAAATAATTTCATTCGTATTTGTGTTTTAATCACAACAATATAGGCTGTCTACCCTGAGTTATGGCCCGTATTTTGACAGTATTTTACGGAGGGGTAAGTGTGCATGGAGGCCTTTAAGGTATGAAGAAATTATCTAAATATAAAAGTCATGTGATTTCCTAAAAGAGGAGAACCTAAGCTTTAATTTGATATAAATTTGTCGGCCTCCCTTAAAAACTTTTTAAAGTTATAACCTGTCGCTAGAAATAATTTCATCTCGTATTTGTGTTTTAATCACAACAATATAGGCTGTTTACCCTGAGTTATGGCCCGTATTTTGACAGTATTTTACGGAGGGGTAAGTGTGCATGGAGGCCGTTTAAGGTATGAAGAAATTATCTAAATGTAAAAGTCATGTGATTTTCAAAAGAGGAGAACCTAAGCTTTAATTTGATATAAATTTGTCGGCCTCCCTTAAAACTTTTAAAGTTATAACTGTCGCTAGAAATAATTTCATTCGTATTTGTGTTTTAATCACAACAATATAGGCTGTCTACCCTGAGTTATGGCCCGTTTTTTGACAGTATTTTGCGGAGGGCTAAGTGTGCATGGAGGCCGTTTAAGGTATGAAGAAATTATCTAAATGTAAAAGTCATGTGATTTCCTAAAAGAGGAGAACCTAAGCTTTAATTTGGATATAAATTTGTCGGCCTCCCTTAAAAACTTTTAAAGTTATAACCGTCGCTAGAAATAATTTCATTCGTATTTGTGTTTTAATCACAACAATATAGGCTGTCTACCCTGAGTTATGGCCCGTATTTTGACAGTATTTTTACGGAGGGCTAAGTGTGCATGGAGGCCGTTTAAGGTATGAAGAAATTATCTAAATGTAAAAGTCATGTGATTTCCTAAAAGAGGAGAACCTAAGCTTTAATTTAGATATAAAATTATCGGCCTCCCTTGAAAACTTTAAAAGTTATAACTGTCGCTAGAAATAATTTCATCTGTATTTGTGTTTTAATCACAACAATATAGGCTGTCTACCCTGAGTTATGGCCCGTATTTTGACAGTATTTTGCGGAGGGCTATGTGCATGGAGGCCATTTAAGGTATGAAGAAATTATCTAAATGTAAAAGTCATGTGATTTCCTAAAAGAGGAGAACCAAGTTTAATTTGATATAAATTTGTCGGCCTCCCTTAAAAACTTTTAAAGTTATAACTGTCGCTAGAAATAATTTCATTCGTATTTGTGTTTTAATCACAACAATATAGTTGTCTACCCTGAGTTATGGGCCGTATTTTGACAGCATTTTGCGGAGGGCTAAGTGTGCATGGTGGTCCTTTAAGGTATGAAGAAATTATCTAAATGTAAAAGTCATGTGATTTCCTAAAAGAGGAGAACCTAAGCTTTAATTTGATATAAATTTGTCGGCCTCCCTTAAAAACTTTTAAAGTTATAACTGTCGCTAGAAATAATTTCATTCGTATTTGTGTTTTAATCACAACAATATAGGCTGTTCACCCTGAGTTATGGCCCGTATTTTGACAGTATTTTACGGAGGGCTAAGTGTGCATGGAGGCCGTTTAAGGTATGAAGAAATTATCTAAATGTAAAAGTCATGTGATTTCCTAAAAGAGGAGAACCTAAGCTTTAATTTGATATAAATTTGTCGGCCTCCCTTAAAAACTTTTAAAGTTATAACTGTCGCTAGAAATAATTTCATCTGTATTTGTGTTTTAATCACAACAATATAGGCTGTCTACCCTGAGTTATGGCCCGTATTTTGACAGTATTTTGCGGAGGGCTAAGTGCATGGAGGCCATTTAAGGTATGCAGAAATTATCTAAATGTAAAAGTCATGTGATTTCCTAAAAGAGGAGAACCTAAGCTTTAATTTGATATAAATTTGTCGGCCTCCTTAAAAAACTTTAAAGTTATAACTGTCGCTAGAAATAATTTCATTCGTATTTGTGTTTTAATCACAACAATATAGGCTGTCTACCCTGAGTTATGGCCCGTATTTTGACAGTATTTTACGAAGGGCTAAGTGTGCATGGAGGCCATTTAAGGTATGAAGAAATTATCTAAATGTAAAAGTCATGTGATTTCCTAAAAGAGGAGAACCTAAGCTTTAATTTGATATAAATTTGTCGGCCTCCTTAAAAACTTTTAAAGTTATAACTGTCGCTAGAAATAATTTCATTCGTATTTGTGTTTTAATCACAACAATATAGGCTGTCTACCCTGAGTTATGGCCCGTATTTTGACAGTATTTTACGGAGGGCTAAGTGCATGGAGGCCGTTTAAGGTATGAAGAAATTATCTAAATGTAAAAGTCATGTGATTTCCAAAAGAGGAGAACCTAAGCTTTAATTTGATATAAATTTGTCGGCCTCCTTAAAACTTTTAAAGTTATAACTGTCGCTAGAAATAATTTCATTCGTATTTGTGTTTTAATCACAACAATATAGGCTGTCTACCCTGAGTTATGGCCCGTATTTTGACAGTATTTTACGGCGGGCTAAGTGTGCATGGAGGCCATTTAAGGTATGAAGAAATTATCTAAATGTAAAAGTCATGTGATTTCCTAAAAGAGGAGAACCTAAGCTTTAATTTGGATATAAATTTGTCGGCCTCCCTAAAACTTTTATATTTATATCTGTCGCTAGAAATAATTTCATTCGTATTTGTGTTTTAATCACAACAATATAGGCTGTCTACCCTGAGTTATGGCCCGTATTTTGACAGTATTTTACGGAGGGCTAAGTGTGCATGGAGGCCGTTTAAGGTATGAAGAAATTATCTAAATGTAAAAGTCATGTGATTTCCTAAAAGAGGAGAACCTAAGCTTTAATTTGAATATAAATTTGTCGGCCTCCCTTAAACACTTTTAAAGTTATAACTGTCGCTAGAAATAATTTCATTCGTATTTGTGTTTTAATCACAACAATATAGGCTGTCTACCCTGAGTTATGGCCCGTATTTTGACAGTATTTTGCGGAGGGCTAGTGCATGGAGGCCTTTAAGGTATGAAGAAATTATCTAAATGTAAAAGTCATGTGATTTCCTAAAAGAGGAGAACCTAAGCTTTAATTTGATATAAATTTGTCGGCCTCCCTTAAAAACTTTTAAAAGTTATAACTGTCGCTAGAAATAATTTCATTCTGTATTTGTGTTTAAATCACAACAATATAGGCTGTTTACCCTGAGTTATGGCCCGTATTTTGACAGTATTTTGCGGAGGGCTATGTGCATGGAGGCCGTTTAAGGTATGAAGAAATTATCTAAATGTAAAAGTCATGTGATTTCCTAAAAGAGGAGAACCTAAGCTTTAATTTGATATAAATTTGTCGGCCTCCCTTAAAAACTTTTAAAGTTATAACTGTCGCTAGAAATAATTTCATTCGTATTTGTGTTTTAATCACAACAATATAGGCTGTCTACCCTGAGTTATGGCCCGTATTTTGACAGTATTTTACGGAGGGCTATGTGCATGGAGGCCGTTTAAGGTATGAAGAAATTATCTAAATGTAAAAGTCATGTGATTTCCTAAAAGAGGAGAACCTAAGCTTTAATTTGATATAAATTTGTCGGCCTCCTTAAAACTTTTAAAGTTATAACTGTCGCTAGAAATAATTTCATCTGTATTTGTGTTTTAATCACAACAATATAGGCTGTCTACCCTGAGTTATGGCCCGTATTTTGACAGTATTTTGCGGAGGGCTAAGTGCATGGAGGCCATTTAAGGTATGAAGAAATTATCTAAATGTAAAAGTCATGTGATTTCCTAAAAGAGGAGAACCTAAGCTTTAATTTGGATATAAATTTGTCGGCCTCCTTAAAAACTTTTAAAGTTATAACTGTCGCTAGAAATAATTTCATTTGTATTTGTCTTTTAATCACAACAATATAGGCTGTCTACCCTGAGTTATGGCCCGTATTTTGACAGTATTTTGCGGAGGGCTAAGTGTGCATGGAGGCCATTTAAGGTATGAAGAAATTATCTAAATGTAAAAGTCATGTGATTTACTAAAAGAGGAGAACCTAAGCTTTAATTTGGATATAAATTTGTCGTCCTCCCTTAAAAATTTTAAAGTTATAACTGTCGCTAGAAATAATTTCATTCGTATTTGTGTTTTAATCACAACAATATAGGCTGTCTACCCTGAGTTATGGCCCGTATTTTGACAGTATTTTAAGGTGGGCTAAGTGTGCACGGAGGCCGTTTAAGGTATGAAGAAATTATCTAAATGTAAAAGTCATGTGATTTCCTAAAAGAGGAGAACCTAAGCTTTAATTTGAATATAAATTTGTCGGCCTCCCTTAAAAACTTTTAAAGTTATAACAGACGCTAGAAATAGTTTCATTCGTATTTGTGTTTTAATCACAACAATATAGGCTGTTTACCCTGAGTTATGGCCCGTATTTTGACAGTATTTTACGGAGGGCTAAGTGTGCATGGAGGCCATTTAAGGTATGAAGAAATTATCTAAATGTAAAAGTCATGTGATTTCCGAAAAAAGGAGAACCTAAGCTTTAATTTGGATATAAATTTGTCGGCCTCCCTTAAAACTTTTAAAGTTATAACTGTCGCTAGAAATAATTTCATTCGTATTTGTGTTTTAATCACAACAATATAGGCTGTCTACCCTGAGTTATGGCCCGTATTTTGACAGTATTTTGCGGAGGGCTATGTGCATGGAGGCCGTTTAAGGTATGAAGAAATTATCTAAATGTAAAAGTCATGTGATTTCCTAAAAGAGGAGAACCTAAGCTTTAATTTGATATAAATTTGTCGGCCTCCTTAAAAACTTTTAAAGTTATAACTGTCGCTAGAAATAATTTCATTCTGTATTTGTGTTTTAATCACAACAATATAGGCTGTTTACCCTGAGTTATGGCCCGTATTTTGACAGTATTTTACGGAGGGCTATGTGCATGGAGGCCGTTTAAGGTATGAAGAAATTATCTAAATGTAAAAGTCATGTGATTTCCTAAAAGAGGAGAACCTAAGCTTTAATTTGATATAAATTTGTCGGCCTCCTTAAAAACTTTTAAAGTTATAACTGTCGCTAGAAATAATTTCATTCGTATTTGTGTTTTAATCACAACAATATAGGCTGTCTACCCTGAGTTATGGCCCGTATTTTGACAGTATTTTGCGGAGGGCTATGTGCATGGAGGCCATTTAAGGTATGAAGAAATTATCTAAATGTAAAAGTCATGTGATTTCCTAAAAGAGGAGAACCTAAGCTTTAATTTGATATAAATTTGTCGGCCTCCCTTAAAAACTTTTAAAGTTATAACTGTCGCTAGAAATAATTTCATTCTGTATTTGTGTTTTAATCACAACAATATAGGCTGTCTACCCTGAGTTATGGCCCGTATTTTGACAGTATTTTGCGGAGGGCTAATGCATGGAGGCCATTTAAGGTATGAAGAAATTATCTAAATGTAAAAGTCATGTGATTTCCTAAAAGAGGAGAACCTAAGCTTTAATTTGATATAAATTTGTCGGCCTTCCTTAAAAACTTTTAAAGTTATAACCGTCGCTAGAAATAATTTCATTCGTATTTGTGTTTTAATCACAACAATATAGGCTGTCTACCCTGAGTTATGGCCCGTATTTTGACAGTATTTTGCGGAGGGCTCAGTGTGCATGGAGGCCGTTTAAGGTATGAAGAAATTATCTAAATGTAAAAGTCATGTGATTTCCTAAAAGAGGAGAACCTAAGCTTTAATTTGGATATAAATTTGTCGGCCTCCCTTAAAAACTTTTAAAGTTATAACCGTCGCTAGAAATAATTTCATTCGTATTTGTGTTTTAATCACAACAATATAGGCTGTCTACCCTGAGTTATGGCCCGTATTTTGATAGTATTTTGCGGAGGGCTCAGTGTGCATGGAGGCCATTTAAGGTATGAAGAAATTATCTAAATGTAAAAGTCATGTGATTTCCTAAAAGAGGAGAACCTAAGCTTTAATTTGGATATAAATTTGTCGGCCTCCTTAAAACTTTTAAAGTTATAACTGTCGCTAGAAATAATTTCATCTGTATTTGTGTTTTAATCACAACAATATAGGCTGTCTACCCTGAGTTATGGCCCGTATTTTGACAGTATTTTACGGAGGGCTAGTGTGCATGGAGGCCGTTTAAGGTATGAAGAAATTATCTAAATGTAAAAGTCATGTGATTTCCTAAAAGAGGAGAACCTAAGCTTTAATTTGGATATAAATTTGTCGGCCTCCCTTAAAACGATTTAATGTTATTTCAGTCGATATAATTAATTTCATCGGGATTTGTGTTTTAATCACAACAATATAGGCTGTCTACCCTGAGTTATGGCCCGTATTTTGACAGTATTTTACGGAGGGCTAGTGTGCATGGAGGCCGTTTAAGGTATGAAGAAATTATCTAAATGTAAAAGTCATGTGATTTCCTAAAAGAGGAGAACCTAAGCTTTAATTTGGATATAAATTTGTCGGCCTCCCTAAAACTTTTAAAGTTATAACCGTCGCTAGAAATAATTTCATTCGTATTTGTGTTTTAATCACAACAATATAGGCTGTCTACCCTGAGTTATGGCCCGTATTTTGACAGTATTTTACGGAGGGCTAAGTGCATGGAGGCCGTTTAAGGTATGAAGAAATTATCTAAATGTAAAAGTCATGTGATTTCCTAAAAGAGGAGAACCTAAGCTTTAATTTGATATAAATTTGTCGGCCTCCTTAAAAACTTTTAAAGTTATAACTGTCGCTAGAAATAATTTCATTCTGTATTTGTGTTTTAATCACAACAATATAGGCTGTCTACCCTGAGTTATGGCCCGTATTTTGACAGTATTTTGCGGAGGGCTAGTGTGCATGGAGGCCATTTAAGGTATGAAGAAATTATCTAAATGTAAAAGTCATGTGATTTCCTAAAAGAGGAGAACCTAAGCTTTAATTTGATATAAATTTGTCGGCCTCCCTTAAAACTTTTAAAGTTATAACCGTCGCTAGAAATAATTTCATTCGTATTTGTGTTTTAATCACAACAATATAGGCTGTTTACCCTGAGTTATGGCCCGTATTTTGACAGTATTTTGCGGAGGGCTAGTGTGCATGGAGGCCATTAAGGTATGAAGAAATTATCTAAATGTAAAAGTCATGTGATTTCCTAAAAGAGGAGAACCTAAGCTTTAATTTGATATAAATTTGTCGGCCTCCTTAAAACTTTTAAAGTTATAACTGTCGCTAGAAATAATTTCATTCGTATTTGTGTTTTAATCACAACAATATAGGCTGTCTACCCTGAGTTATGGCCCGTATTTTGACAGTATTTTACGGAGGGCTAAGTGTGCATGGAGGCCGTTTAAGGTATGAAGAAATTATCTAAATGTAAAAGTCATGTGATTTCCTAAAAGAGGAGAACCTAAGCTTTAATTTGGATATAAATTTGTCGGCCTCCTTAAAACTTTTAAAGTTATAACTGTCGCTAGAAATAATTTCATTCGTATTTGTGTTTTAATCACAACAATATAGGCTGTCTACCCTGAGTTATGGCCCGTATTTTGACAGTATTTTACGGAGGGCTATGTGCATGGAGGCCATTTAAGGTATGAAGAAATTGTCTAAATGTAAAAGTCATGTGATTTCCTAAAAGAGGAGAACCTAAGCTTTAATTTGATATAAATTTGTCGGCCTCCTTAAAAACTTTTAAAGTTATAACTGTCGCTAGAAATAATTTCATCTGTATTTGTGTTTTAATCACAACAATATAGGCTGTCTACCCTGAGTTATGGACCGTAATTTGACAGCATTTTGAGGAGTGCTAAGACAGCATGTAGGCCATTTAAGGTATGAAGAAATTATATAAATGTAAAAGTCATGTGATAACCTAAAAGAGGAGAACCTAAGCTTTAATTTGGATATAAATTTGTCGGCCTCCTTAAAACTTTTAAAGTTATAACTGTCGCTAGAAATAATTTCATCTGTATTTGTGTTTTAATCACAACAATATAGGCTGTTTACCCTGAGTTATGGCCCGTATTTTGACAGTATTTTACGGAGGGCTAAGTGCATGGAGGCCGTTTAAGGTATGAAGAAATTATCTAACTGTAAAAGTAATTTGATTTCCTAAAAGAGGAGAACATAATCTTTAATTTGGATATAAATTTGTCTCACTCATTTAAAAACTTTTAAAGTTATAACTGTCGCTAGAAATAATTTAATTCGTATTTGTGTTTTAATCACAACAATATAGGCTGTCTACCCTGAGTTATGGCCCGTATTTTGACAGTATTTTACGGAGGGCTAAGTGCATGGAGGCCATTTAAGGTATGAAGAAATTATCTAAATGTAAAAGTCATGTGATTTCCTAAAAGAGGAGAACCTAAGCTTTAATTTGATATAAATTTGTCGGCCTCCCTTAAAAACTTTTAAAGTTATAACTGTCGCTAGAAATAATTTCATTCGTATTTGTGTTTTAATCACAACAATATAGGCTGTCTACCCTGAGTTATGGCCCGTATTTTGACAGTATTTTACGGAGGGCTAAGTGTGCATGGAGGCCGTTTAAGGTATGAAGACATTATCAAAATTGAAAAGTCATGTGATTTCCTAAAAGAGGAGAACCTAAGCTTTAATTTGGATATAAATTTGTCGGCCTCCCTTAAAAACTTTTAAAGTTATAACTGTCGCTAGAAATAATTTCATTCGTATTTGTGTTTTAATCACAACAATATAGGCTGTCTACCCTGAGTTATGGCCCGTATTTTGACAGTATTTTGCGGAGGGCTAAGTGTGCATGGAGGCCATTTAAGGTATGAAGAAATTATCTAAATGTAAAAGTCATGTGATTTCCTAAAAGAGGAGAACCTAAGCTTTAATTTGATATAAATTTGTCGGCCTCCTTAAAAACTTTTAAAGTTATAACCGTCGCTAGAAATAATTTCATTCGTATTTGTGTTTTAATCACAACAATATAGGCTGTCTACCCTGAGTTATGGCCCGTATTTTGACAGTATTTTGCGGAGGGCTAAGTGTGCATGGAGGCCATTTAAGGTATGAAGAAATTATCTAAATGTAAAAGTCATGTGATTTCCTAAAAGAGGAGAACCTAAGCTTTAATTTGATATAAATTTGTCGGCCCTCCTTAAAAACTTTAAAGTTATAACTGTCGCTAGAAATAATTTCATTCGTATTTGTGTTTTAATCACAACAATATAGGCTGTCTACCCTGAGTTATGGCCCGTATTTTGACAGTATTTTACGGAGGGCTAAGTGCATGGAGGCCGTTTAAGGTATGAAGAAATTATCTAAATGTAAAAGTCATGTGATTTCCTAAAAGAGGAGAACCTAAGCTTTAATTTGGATATAAATTTGTCGGCCTCCTTAAAAACTTTTAAAGTTATAACTGTCGCTAGAAAATAATTTCATCTGTATTTGTGTTTTAATCACAACAATATAGGCTGTTTACCCTGAGTTATGGCCCGTATTTTGACAGTATTTTACGGAGGGCTATGTGCATGGAGGCCGTTTAAGGTATGAAGAAATTATCTAAATGTAAAAGTCATGTGATTTCCTAAAAGAGGAGAACCTAAGCTTTAATTTGGATATAAATTTGTCGGCCTTTAAAACTTTTAAAGTTATAACCGTCGCTAGAAATAATTTCATTCTGTATTTGTGTTTTAATCACAACAATATAGGCTGTTTACCCTGAGTTATGGCCCGTATTTTGACAGTATTTTGCGGAGGGCTATGTGCATGGAGGCCGTTTAAGGTATGAAGAAATTATCTAAATGTAAAAGTCATGTGATTTCCTAAAAGAGGAGAACCTAAGCTTTAATTTGATATAAATTTGTCGGCCTCCTTAAAAACTTTTAAAGTTATAACTGTCGCTAGAAATAATTTCATTCGTATTTGTGTTTTAATCACAACAATATAGGCTGTCTACCCTGAGTTATGGCCCGTATTTTGACAGTATTTTACGGAGGGCTAAGTGCATGGAGGCCGTTTAAGGTATGAAGAAATTGTCTAAATGTAAAAGTCATGTGATTTCCTAAAAGAGGAGAACCTAAGCTTTAATTTGATATAAATTTGTCGGCCTCCTTAAAAACTTTTAAAGTTATAACTGTCGCTAGAAATAATTTCATTCTGTATTTGTGTTTTAATCACAACAATATAGGCTGTCTACCCTGAGTTATGGCCCGTATTTTGACAGTATTTTACGGAGGGCTATGTGCATGGAGGCCGTTTAAGGTATGAAGAAATTATCTAAATGTAAAAGTCATGTGATTTCCAAAAGAGGAGAACCTAAGCTTTAATTTGGATATAAATTTGTTTCTCCTTTAAAAACTTTTAAAGTTATAACTGTCGCTAGAAATAATTTCATTCGTATTTGTGTTTTAATCACAACAATTTAGGCTGTTTACCCTGAGTTATGGCCCGTATTTTGACAGTATTTTACGGAGGGCTATGTGCATGGAGGCCGTTTAAGGTATGAAGAAATTATCTAAATGTAAAAGTCATGTGATTTCCTAAAAGAGGAGAACCTAAGCTTTAATTTGATATAAATTTGTCGGCCTCCCTTAAAAACTTTTAAAGTTATAACTGTCGCTAGAAATAATTTCATTCGTATTTGTGTTTTAATCACAACAATATAGGCTGTCTACCCTGAGTTATGGCCCGTATTTTGACAGTATTTTGCGGAGGGCTAAGTGCATGGAGGCCATTTAAGGTATGAAGAAATTATCTAAATGTAAAAGTCATGTGATTTCCTAAAAGAGGAGAACCTAAGCTTTAATTTGATATAAATTTGTCGGCCTCCTTAAAAACTTTTAAAGTTATAACTGTCGCTAGAAATAATTTCATTCGTATTTGTGTTTTAATCACAACAATATAGGCTGTCTACCCTGAGTTATGGCCCGTATTTTGACAGTATTTTGCGGAGGGCTATGTGCATGGAGGCCATTTAAGGTATGAAGAAATTATCTAAATGTAAAAGTCATGTGATTTCCAAAAGAGGAGAACCTAAGCTTTAATTTGATATAAATTTGTCGGCCTCCTTAAAAACTTTTAAAGTTATAACTGTCGCTAGAAATAATTTCATTCGTATTTGTGTTTTAATCACAACAATATAGGCTGTTTACCCTGAGTTATGGCCCGTATTTTGACAGTATTTTACGGAGGGCTATGTGCATGGAGGCCGTTTAAGGTATGAAGAAATTATCTAAATGTAAAAGTCATGTGATTTCCTAAAAGAGGAGAACCTAAGCTTTAATTTGATATAAATTTGTCGGCCTCCTTAAAAACTTTTAAAGTTATAACTGTCGCTAGAAATAATTTCATTCGTATTTGTGTTTTAATCACAACAATATAGGCTGTCTACCCTGAGTTATGGCCCGTATTTTGACACCATATTTTACGGAGGGCTAGTGTGCATGGAGGCCATTTAAGGTATGAAGAAATTATCTAAATGTAAAAGTCATGTGATTTCTAAAAGAGGAGAACCTAAGCTTTAATTTGATATAAATTTGTCGGCCTCCTTAAAAACTTTTAAAGTTATAACTGTCGCTAGAAATAATTTCATTCGTATTTGTGTTTTAATCACAACAATATAGGCTGTTTACCCTGAGTTATGGCCCGTATTTTGACAGTATTTTGCGGAGGGCTAAGTGTGCATGGAGGCCATTTAAGGTATGAAGAAATTATCTAAATGTAAAAGTCATGTGATTTCCTAAAAGAGGAGAACCTAAGCTTTAATTTGATATAAATTTGTCGGCCTCCTTAAAACTTTTAAAGTTATAACTGTCGCTAGAAATAATTTCATTCGTATTTGTGTTTTAATCACAACAATATAGGCTGTTTACCCTGAGTTATGGCCCGTATTTTGACAGTATTTTACGGAGGGCTATGTGCATGGAGGCCTAAGGTATGAAGAAATTATCTAAATGTAAAAGTCATGTGCTTTCCTAAAAGAGGAGAACCTAAGCTTTAATTTGATATAAATTTGTCGGCCTCCCTTAAAAACTTTTAAAGTTATAACCTGTCGCTAGAAATAATTTCATCTGTATTTGTGTTTTAATCACAACAATATAGGCTGTCTACCCTGAGTTATGGCCCGTATTTTGACAGTATTTTGCGGAGGGCTAAGTGCATGGAGGCCGTTTAAGGTATGAAGAAATTATCTAAATGTAAAAGTCATGTGATTTCCAAAAGAGGAGAACCTAAGCTTTAATTTGGATATAAATTTGTCGGCCTCCTTAAAAACTTTTAAAGTTATAACCGTCGCTAGAAATAATTTCATTCTGTATTTGTGTTTTAATCACAACAATGTCGGGTGTTTACCCTGAGTTATGGCCCGTATTTTGACCGTATTTTACGGAGGGCTATGTGCATGGAGGCCGTTTAAGGTATGAAGAAATTATCTAAATGTAAAAGTCATGTGATTTCAAAAGAGGAGAACCTAAGCTTTAATTTGATATAAATTTGTCGGCCTCCCTTAAAAACTTTTAAAGTTATAACCTGTCGCTAGAAATAATTTCATTCTGTATTTGTGTTTTAATCACAACAATATAGGCTGTCTACCCTGAGTTATGGCCCGTATTTTGACAGTATTTTTGCGGAGGGCTAAGTGCATGGAGGCCATTTAAGGTATGAAGAAATTATCTAAATGTAAAAGTCATGTGATTTCCTAAAAGAGGAGAACCTAAGCTTTAATTTGATATAAATTTGTCGGCCTCCCTTTAAAAAATTTTAGTTATAACCACTGTCGCTAGAAATAATTTACTTTGCATTTGTGT
>CM055836.1:351940-370133 GCA_029582265.1 Zoroaster sp. YZ-2022 | reverse complement strand
ACATATAAGGTACACCATTGGGCTCATCTAATTGTTGGGTATCCTAAGTCATTGTACCATGGTACAACGCCTGTACTCCCGCCAAGGTCAAACTTCTTGATCCCAGTATCAGTCTGGTAGAGCCAATTATCACCTTTGTTTATATCTTGGTTTACTAATAGGCTTAAACAACAGGGGGCTTGCTGGCTCATACAGTTTACTTCATCCATATTCATAATTATGTTGGTGTTGGTGGTGGAGTGTAGCCTGATTGGTTAATCTGTTATCGCTTCACTGCTTCTTTCAGTACATATATATGCCAATGGTAGGCAAATTGTGCACAATACATAATGACACTTTTTATCGTATCTGTCCGATCCATGGATAATGGTGCATGTGCTTGCTGTACATGTATACATACACATGTATGAACCTTGTGTACTAGACATGTATACAACATAATAGAGTACACATATTTAAGCCTACTATGTAATCATTATGTGAACATTCATCCAATAGAAATCAGAGATAGGAGACTGTCCGTGTATGTGCGCGCAAGAATGAGTTTGTACATGTCTACACAGAATACTCAACAATAATTCAAAATTTGCAATGTCTTACTCAGTGAGTACCAAAATGAAGTCCAAAGGGCACTGTGGTCTCATGAATCAGTCAGTTATTTACAGCTGCTATCTTTCAAATGGTAGTTGTGAATCTCATGTGATTGTCTCAAATTCAAATGACAAGGCAAGGGACACTACATGTACATTTGTTAAGTATTTTAGTACAAAAAGCTGTCACAAATAATGGGTCCAAACATCACCCTTTTCATTGTCAAACTCCTGTTAATTCTAGCAATAGAGCACAATACACAATTTGAGTGGCAGTACTTTGCTACTTCACATGGTAAAGGTGTTGTTGATGGTATTTACAAAGTCCTAATGACTTTGTGTATCAAGCCAATAAACTAATGCCTCAAACCCGGGTTAAACATACATGTATAACACTGGATAAAATTAAAACTTATGTCAAAGATGCACAACCCTGGATAGATGTCCTCCCCGTACCTGGAATCAGTAAGGTCCACAAAATCAAAGTCAGTCCTTCATCAGGTACCTTACGTTTTTAGCATACATCAGGTGTTCCTGACCCTGATTTCACCATCCAGTATAAGACTGCTAATAAGAGCACACACTGGGAGGTTGGTGGTTGGTTGTCAGGTATGATGAAGATATCTATCCAGGAGAAGTTATACGATATTGTAGGTGAGAAAACAGTAGTTAAAAGTAATGCAAGGCAGGAAGCTTTTGGAAGTGGCCCTCTAAGGATCCAGATATTGTCTTTTATTCACTTGACGAAATTGTGAAAAAATACAAGGTCCTCAAGTTGCAGGTTCAAGGTGTATGGGATGTAATATAAGATTACTGAAGACTTTATGTTGAATATTCATATAACTGTATCAAATTTTTGAAAATTGAAAGTTGACTTCAGGTTTTATTTTGCTTTGTGTTTAATTCACACACTATGTAAAAGGAATTCATCACTCCCTCTGGTAACTTTTTGTGCGGACAAAATATCACGTTTGAAGGATTAAGGAAAATAAAAGAATTAGAAACAAAAACAAATTGGATCTTTAAAGTAACACTAACAGGTTGTATGAATATATACAATTTGTACTTCTTAGTAGTTACAGTATTGATCTGTCAAAGGTTTATTTCAGAAGGAAATAAGATTGGCAAATGCTCAGACTTATCATGTGTACAAGCTGTGTCATTATTGCATGTCACACGCATAACCAGACTAAATTTTTTAATCTGTTTAATAAGTTAATAAGTAAATGTGTGATTTTCAAATCAATAGTGCTATTATGTTAGTAGAATGATAAAGTCCTCCTGGTAAAAAGATGGGCTTGTTGATGTTACTAAAGTCACAGGGTTTTTCAAATGAAATTTAATATCAGATAACTTGCTTCTGTCTGACGTCACACTGCGTGTAACCGCCTCTGTCCAGAAATAAGATGTTTAGTGAAAGTAAAAATTTAACATTTATATTAGGATCCTCTAATGATTGTTTAATATGTACACGTATTTAATCAATCAATTATCATAAACATACAGCAGAAGATAGAATATCAGAATTTCCTATTTTTAGATCACACACGTAACCGAGAATGGCCCCATACCCATACCATGACAGGGCAAAAAAAATGCGAAACGGTTTAATATTTAAATTTTCATACCTTTTATCACCTATTAATAATCACAGTGAAAAACACAACTCTCATATTTTTCAAAATATTTTGTAAAACTGAAAATTTTAATAATGAATTGCAACAAAAACAGTGTCAACGAACACAAGATTCTGTAAAGTTTTACCATTGACCCTTTTTTCCCTTAATCTGAATAAATAATGTTGATTTACCTTTCAAGAGAGTTTTACTGAAATCTGTCCGTTGACCCTTGCCGATATTTTGAGATTTCTAACGTAAATGTTTCAGAAAATGTTGTCGCCAAGCCGTTATAGTACTTATGCACGTATACGTTTGCAGCGCGTGAGAGAATGTTATTGACGTACACTAGCTATTTGAACAGTGTATACATGCTTACACATAGTCAATGTATCCGTCATGTTAATACGCGTATTTATAAACCACGATGTTCACCATGCGCATCAGTGTTTCCTCCCCCAACCCTTCCTCCCCCTTGGGTTATTGTAAGAACCATTATACACATAGTCAATGTACTGGGCGTCATGTTAATACACGGCGTATTTATAAACCACGATGTTCACCATGGTCAGTGTTTCCTCTCCTCAACCTTCCTCCCCTTGGGTTATTGTAAGAACCATTATACACATAGTCAATGTACTTTCGTCATGTTAATACGCGTATTTATAAACCACGATGTTCACCATGCGTGTCAGTGTTTCCTCCCCCAACCCTTTCTCCCCCTTGGGTTATTGTAAGAACCATTATACACATAGTCAATGTACTCGTCATGTTAATACGCGTATTTATAAACCACGATGTTCACCATGCGTCAATGTTTCCTCCCCAACCCTTCCTCCCCTTGAGTTATTGTAAGAACCATTATACACATAGTCAATGTACTGCGTCATGTTAATACGCAGATTATAAACCACGATGTTCACCATGCGTGTCAGTGTTTCCTCCCAACCCTTTCCTCCCCTTGGGTTATTGTAAGAACCATTATACACATAGTCAATGTACTGTCATGTTAATACGCGTATTTATAAACCACGATGTTCACCATGGCGTCAGTGTTTCCTCCCCAACCCTTCCTCCACCTTGGGTTATTGTAAGAACCATTATACATAGTCAATGTACTCGTCATGTTATATACGCTGTATTTATAAACCACGATGTTCACCATGCGTGTCAGTGTTTCCTCTCCCAACCCTTTCCTCCCCTTGGGTTATTGTAAGAACCATTGTACACATAGTCAATGTACTGCCATGTTAATACGCGTATTTATAAACCACGATGTTCACCATGCGTGTCAGTGTTTCCTCCCCAACCCTTTCTCCCCTTGGGTTATTGTAAGAACCATTATACACATAGTCAATGTACTCGTCCATGTTAATACGCTGTATTTATAAACCACGATGTTCACCATGCGTCAGTGTTTCCTCCCCAACCCTTCCTCCCCTTGGGTTATTGTAAGAACCATTATACACATAGTCAATGTACCGTCATGTTAATACGTGATTTATAAACCACGATGTTCACCATGCGTGTCAGTGTTTCCTCCCAACCCTTTCTCCCTTGGGTTATTGTAAGAACCATTATACACATAGTCAATGTACTCATATGTTAATACGACGTATTTATAAACCACGATGTTCACCATGCGCTGCAGTGTTTCCTCCCCAACCCTTCCTCCACCTTGGGTTATTGTAAGAACCATTATACACATAGTCAATGTACGTCATGTTAATACTGTGATTTATAAACCACGATGTTCACCATGCGTGTCAGTGTTTCCTCCCCCAACCCTTTCTCCCCCTTGGGTTATTGTAAGAACCATTATACACATAGTCAATGTACCCGTCATGTTAATACGCGTATTTATAAACCACGATGTTCACCATGCGCGTCAGTATTTCCTCCCCCAACCCTTCCTCCCCCTTGGGTTATTGTAAGAACCATTATACACATAGTCAATGTACTCGTCATGTTAATACGCGTATTTATAAACCACGATGTAATTCACCATGCGTCAGTGTTTCCTCCCCAACCCTTCCTCCCCTTGGGTTATTGTAAGAACCATTATACACATAGTCAATGTACTGGTATGTAGATTTATAAACCACGATGTTCACCATGCGATCAGTGTTTCCTCCCCAACCCTTTCTCCCCTTGAGTTATTGTAAGAACCATTATACACATAGTCAATGTACATGTACCGTCCATGTTAATACGCGTATTTATAAACCACGATGTTCACCATGCGCGTCAGTGTTTCTCCCCAACCCTTTCTTCCCTTGGGTTGTTGTAAGAACCATTATACACATAGTCAATGTACCGTCATGTTAATCTGGCGATGTTATAAACCACGATGTTCACCATGCGTGTCAGTGTTTCCTCCCCAACCTTTCTCCCCTTGGGTTATTGTAAGAACCATTATACACATAGTCAATGTACCCGTCATGTTAATACGCGTATTTATAAACCACGATGTTCACCATGCGCGTCAGTGTTTCCTCCCCCAACCCTTTCTCCCCCTTGGGTTATTGTAAGAACCATTATACACATAGTCAATGTACCCGTCATGTTAATACGCGTCTGTATTTATAAACCACGATGTTCACCATGCGTGTCAGTGTTTCCTCCCCCAACCCTTTCTCCCCCTTGGGTTATTGTAAGAACCATTATACACATAGTCAATGTACCCGTCATGTTAATACGCGTATTTATAAACCACGATGTTCACCATGCGTGTCAGTGTTTCCTCCCCCAACCCTTCCTCCCCCTTGGGTTATTGTAAGAACCATTATACACATAGTTAGTCAATGTACCCGTCATGTTGTCTGGCGTATTTATAAACCACGATGTTCACCATGCGCGTCAGTGTTTCCTCCCCCAACCCTTTCTCCCCCTTGGGTTATTGTAAGAACCATTATACACATAGTCAATGTACCCGTCATGTTAATACGCGTATTTATAAACCACGATGTTCACCATGCGCGTCAGTGTTTCCTCCCCCAACCCTTTCTCCCCCTTGGGTTATTGTAAGAACCATTATACACATAGTCAATGTACCCGTCATGTTAATACGCGTATTTATAAACCACGATGTTCACCATGCGTGTCAGTGTTTCCTCCCCCAACCCTTTCTTCCCCTTGGGTTATTGTAAGAACCATTATACACATAGTCAATGTACCCGTCATGTTAATACGCGTATTTATAAACCACGATGTTCACCATGCGTGTCAGTGTTTCCTCCCCCAACCCTTTCTCCCCCTTGGGTTATTGTAAGAACCATTATACACATAGTCAATGTACCCGTCATGTTAATACGCGTATTTATAAACCACGATGTTCACCATGCGCGTCAGTGTTTCCTCCCCCAACCCTTCCTCCCCCTTGGGTTATTGTAAGAACCATTATACACATAGTCAATGTACTCGTCATGTTAATACGCGTATTTATAAACCACGATGTTCACCATGCGTGTCAGTGTTTCCTCCCCCAACCCTTCCTCCCCCTTGGGTTATTGTAAGAACCATTATACACATAGTCAATATACTCGTCATGTTAATACGCGTATTTATAAACCACGATGTTCACCATGCGTGTCAGTGTTTCCTCCCCCAACCCTTCCTCCCCCTTGGGTTATTGTAAGAACCATTATACACATAGTCAATGTACCCGTCATGTTAATACGCGTATTTATAAACCACGATGTTCACCATGCGCATCAGTGTTTCCTCCCCCAACCCTTCCTCCCCCTTGGGTTATTGTAAGAACCATTATACACATATCAATACATTATGTACATGTAAATACAAAAATTTAATGCATTTTTAACACACTTAAAGGTACACACCGCCCTAAAAGTGCAAACAATTGGATTGATAGAATGATAGATAATAATTTTGGAAGGTTTTCTTCAAAAAACAAAATCCGGGTATCATGTAATTACCGAGAAATGTCCAAAAAACAACAATAAGGTCAAAGGTCACGTATACGCATTTCCAGTAGTCTACACAACCGTGAAACCTGTACGGCAATTGCAGATTGTATTTAGACTGGTACCTCTGCATTGCACACCGTTGTGATTGTAACAAGAGGAACAAGGTTCCAGTCTGTACATTATCCGTTGTAAACACACGAACGAGGTTGGCTGGCCCGTCAATGGTCGCCAGGCATGCGTCGTTTTATTGCCGTAGACGGTGAGCGTTTCTTCGCCCAGCCCGCTCGGTGCAAATTCTGGCGTTGATTTTGACGGATGACCTCCCAAACTGAACAGTTTTTGTCACTTTTTTATTGGCGTTGATATGATGAAGGGGCTGTGACGATGTTCCGAATGAATGCGTCATTGCTGTTTCCAAAACTAAACTCGCTGGCAGTATTATAATTCAAAATACCCGACACGAAAAGCACCACAGTGGTCGAGACCCTGTTTTACGCTTCCACGCGAAAAGTGTTGATAATATGGCCTAACCAGCAGGCTCACGCCTCGGGCGCTTAGCGCTGGCGCCATGGCTGTACTGGTACAGTCTTGGTTCGGTTCCGGTGTCTCGGGAAAGTGCCAAGACTTCGTCTTTTGTCGATTTTGACAATTTTCACCCATTGTTTCAAAATCATTTCACTTTTGTCAAGTGTCAATGAATTATAAAAAATAATTATTCTTGAATTTGGTTCAGTAATAAACATTTTAAACGTCTGAAAGTGCGACTATTACTTTTGTCCTCGTGAGTTTTCTGGACAAATTTTGGTTCAAAAAAGTCACATGACATTGGTTTTTGTACAATAACAGAAAAACGACGCATTTTTCAGGAGTACTTGTGTGGACAATTATATTCTACTTTTGAAAGATCTTTCCAACCATGTATGTAAAGCAATGAAATATTGAGGGGCGTTTTTTATCGCCCAATTTCGCGCGACAAAGGTGGTGTGTACCTTTAATTGTACACAAATATGTGTAGCCTGTGAGTTAGCTTATGATAATTGTAAATTCTAAATGAAAAGACTAAATTTGTTTTCATTTTTATTCAGTCTGATCGCCCTGACCACCGTGATCTCAGCCCTAGGTGACCCAAAGAAGAAGGGAGGTCATGTGCCATATAGGGAGTCAAAGGTCACACGACTCCTGCAAGTACGTTCAACTTCATGATGGCTTATCCGTACAAAGTGTTTGAATACATAATTTAAAATTTTGCTAATTCAGTTGTGGAACCAGCAAAGAAAAAGTTGAAAAAAAAAGCACTGCTAATTAAAATATTCCACATAGTATTTATTCTTCATTGTGCATTCCATAGTAAAGTAACATATAAGACTTGCCCCTTAAAATTCTTACGATTTTGTCAAATTTGATCACTGGATGGATGGTTTTATGGTTGGTATAATTAATTAGTGGCTGTTGTCATTTCAGGAAGTTTTTGTAGTTTCTGTGGAAAGGTTATGCAATTTTTCATGTGTGCAGGTGGAAAGTCCTGAAGACGTTCAGAGTAAACTGATTGAAATGTTGAATTGTCAAATGACTGGGTGTTTTCAGAACTATCGCAATTTTGACAACGCATTAGAGATTTAACATGATGCATTTCCTCAGATTATAAAAAATTTAACTAAACCTTTCTTCCATCAGGATGCCATTGGTGGCAATTCCTTCACTCTGATGTTTGGCTTGGCATCTCCAGCTGACTCCAACTACACTGAGACACTTACCACATTTCAGTACGCTCAGTTCTGCAAGAACATATCTAACTCCATCAAGAAGAATATTGTAAGATTTGCATTGACATTTGTTTCTGCTTTTATCTTTATTTGTTATTTGATTTAATCTGAATTGCTGTGTTAGCTACTCAAGTCTTCTGTCTTGATGTTTTGAGAATAACACAATTTTCTTCTGGGAGTGTATACATTTGGTAATTACCCGATTACATTATTACTATTCTACATGATAAAAGCTTTTGTGATGTTGTGATGATACAAAACATCATGAGAAATTATTGCATCTGACATGCTATCCTTTTAAGACAACATGAAACACACATATTACAAATTTTAAATGAATTATACTTTATAGCTGTGATATATTTTCCACATTAAAATGCATACAACAAATTAATGCATATTCACTATTTTCTTGTAAAAGACCCAACAGAATAAGTGGAAACATTCAGAGCTTAGTTCCTATGCATATCTTGATTCTTATTTGGATGCATTTATAGACATTTTACTGATGGTCAACAATCTCTTGAACCATAATATAAAGGATAAGAATAAAATTATTGTATGTGCAATTCATTGCCTTTTTATCCTAGGATGACAGTGAACGTTTGATGAATGAACTCCGTGAAGAGATTTCACGTCTTCGTGAAAAATTAGCTGGCACCAGCTTAACTGACGATTCAAGCAAGGATGATGTGACACGTATGCAGGTAAAGCCAACACACAATTAAATCATGCCATTGATATGCTAACAGTATACAGGGTGTCCCAGAAAAAAAGGTAATTCTGACAATAAGGGTTAATTTTGACAAAGATATGCTTTTTATGGCTATTAATCATGTTTTACCATAAAGTAGGAGCAAAATGCTTTCCAGTGGTATCTTGATTGCATTCCTCTGGTCATGCATCACTGAGCACCATTGTTTGGAAAATGCTATGTGAAAACCCTTTTGGGACAGTTCATGGTCAGACATGAGCAGCACATTCAGATATGGCCCGAGGGAAATCTAACCGTTTGAAAGCATGTGATACGTACAAGATGTTTATCAATTGCTGATATTTATTCAATACTGAATTATGCACCAACACCTTCCACGTGCCCACCTCCTCTTTCGATGCAAAGTCCACAACGGCGGCGCATGTCAGCCACAGCTCGTCTCACCATTGCAGGATCATCACGTAAGATTTCGACCTCATGTTGAATGCGGGCTTGCAAATCCTGAAGGTTACGTGGTGGACTGGTGAACACTTTGTTCTTCAAATACCCCCACAAGAAAAAGTCACAAGGAGTGAAATCCGGTGACCTGGTCGGCCATTCCACAGCATGTCTGACCATGAACTGTCCCAAAAGGGTTTTCACATAGCATTTTCCAAACAATGGTGCTCAGTGATGCATGACCAGAGGAATGCAATCAAGATACCACTGGAAAGCATTTTGCTCCTACTTTATGGTAAAACATGATTAATAGCCATAAAAAGCATATCTTTGTCAAAATTAACCCTTATTGTCAGAATTACCTTTTTTCTGGGACACCCTGTATAGAAACATGTATTCATTTGGGCATGCTTGGCATTTTAAGCAGTGATAGGGTGTCATAGCATTGGTGGATGGGGGAGGGTAGGTAACTGACCCCACCATTGTTGCTGTATGCTTCCCCCTTTCTGGCCACCCAAGGGATATGGCTCCACTTTGGCTTTGTATCAAGATTTGAGCCAATCAGCATTTTAGCCAGCGAGCCGTGCAGACCGTGTTTGCACAGCCAGTTTTTCCAAGCACAGCTTGTATTTATAAATCAAAGCCATGCTAAAATATCAAATAATTTTTTTTGAATAATCGGCCATTTCATGTAAAGGGTCTGTGATTTTTTTCTCTGAAAGGAAAATTTGATTGAACTTGATTTATTTTTCTACTGGACAATTTCAAAAACGTAATATAGCCTAACGTTAAACTAAATTTATTTCACCTCCGCTACGGTGCGGCTTTGTGCACAACGGATCTGTCTATGGACTGTACAGTGGTCTGACTTTAGTCTGGTCAATGTTTGGCATTATATTGGAACTATACTTTAAAAGTACACAACCAAAAAAGGGAACCAGTCCGTGTGATAGACTTTGGCTAGTCCATTCCGAAATCAGCAATGACAAAAAGTCCACCTGAAAGGGAAAAATTACAGACTTTGAAAAGGTAAGAAGCAAACTTGTCATTTTTACGGAACAATATCTACAGTAATACTTTTCAGGGGCACAATGAAACCATAGGCCTATCAAATTGGTGTTGTTTTGCTCCATGTTCATACTGTTTATGTATGCCATGATGTATGCTATGCTGTGCCATGCATCGCATGAACTTGCTCAACAGGATGACAGTAATCTGGCATTGGAATTTCACCTTCATTCTGCCCCCAGCGGCGGCGCTACAGGAGGGCAAGGGGGGGAAAATTCCCCCCCCCCCCGGTTACTTTCTTTGTTCCCCCAATTTGCCCCCCCCCCCCAATTTTTCCCCGATGGTAAGTCGATGCTTTTTCAGCAGTACAAAATTACATTAACAGTTTAACCAGTTTAACAGGTCTGGTGCCGGCGCTGTCTGCCCCATCTACTGGTTAGAAAAGTGTCTTGTTCAAGTACAACTTGTTATAAATCCATTGAATACTAGCAAATTATAAGAGGCAATGCCCACTCAGACATGGTCAGAAATATTGACAAAGTGCAGACCGCATCGTTCGTGTTCATGTGCATGCATGTGTACTTTACCATCAACAATGAACATTACATTATCATCCGCGCTTGCGCTTCATCGAATCTGGCATGCTGCATATGTATGGACTGCCTAATTTGTCAATGATAAAACTTGTTCCATTTTGATCATTTGTTGCATTTCTGAAAAAGTGGCATGTGATGTAAAGAATGTTAAGCTTAGGAATTTAAGTTGGACCATTAAAATCGTAATTGATTTTCTCTTAAATTTTATTTTAGAAAATTATGGTTTGGCATTCCATACTTATTCTGCGGCGTGCAGATTCAAAGAAAACACAGAATTCCCAATTATGTGCACATGCTTGTGATACATGCATGCTGCACTAGCGCTGAGGGTTTGCCCGTGTGGAAAATGAAATAGTAAACTTGATCTAGTCTTTTTAACAAAAGATATAAAACTCAAAACAATCGCAAACATTTTATAAATCATGATCAAGTTGAAACAAAATGGCAAATAACTGAAGAATAATTCAGAAATAATACAAATGTATATTTTTAATTGAAAGTAAAACTACAGTGATGCTTACAGAAATTGTTTAATTTTTAAATCAAATCATGTCCACTAGTCCTCCCATTTCTAATAATTGTTTGTCAAACCCAACTCTACAATTATAGCTACCTTTAGTACAATAACAAACTTATCATTACATTTCATTAAAAATATGTTAACAATAAAGTTTTTAAAAATTAAACTGATAAATCCATTAAAAAGGGGGAAAATCTGACCAAATTAGGCCATTTCTACATTCAAAACAGGTATCAGGAATGCATTAGAGAGCACCAGAGACCATCACAAATAGCCAGAGCTTCCAGTGCCCTTAAGCGGGCCCTGGCCCCGGCTGTAAGAGACTTCATGTTGTGTGCTTCGCACACATATTTTAGACACTAAAAAGTTGCACAAATGCATGCATGCATGAATACAGGGAAGAAAGATCAAGAATGTCCATTTGGTCACATGGTTGTTAGGAAATAAAAGCCTGAAATCTGAAGAAACAAATAACTTTTGTCAAGCAGGAGGAGTGGGCCCCTTAAACTTTCCTGGTTTCTTTATCCATGGATTGACATCAAGTATGCTTTGAGGTTATTGTCCGTGTCAAACAGTTCATACACATAGTTTGATTTCTTTGTAGGAATTGATCAAAGATCTTCAAATAGCCAAGAGCCAGACATGGGATGAGAAGGAGAGAATGTCAGCCCAACATGAGGAGGACAGAAAACTCAACCTGTCCAAAAAGGTACTTGACCAAGATTAAACAACTACTTAAGAGTTGTAATAAGTGTTGGTTTTAAGAATAACTGGTGGTCCTAAAGACAATCAGAGTATACTGATCGAAACGTTGAGTAATCTCACCAGTTCTTCTCAGAACCAACAATTATTACAACTTATAAGAGATTGTTACTTCCACTGTAAAGCTTCAAATCCTACAGAAATAAATAAATAAACAAATGAACAAAACAAAGAGATGTTTGTTTTTACTGATTTTTGTTTGTTTAGCCAACTGGTCAGTAATTTAACAGTTCCTAGCCAGGCTGTGGGTATTGGACACAAGGGATAGATAAGCTGTATATACAACAATCATGTTTGTTTCTTACTAGACTTTAAGTTTATTCACTCCAAATAACCAACAAACAAACACAACAGTTTATTCACTCCAAATAACCAACAAACAAACAACAGTTTGTTTATTCCAAATAACCAACAAACAAACAACAGTTTGTTTATTCCAAATAACCAACAAACAAACAACAGTTTGTTTATTCCAAATAACCAACAAACAAACACACAACAGTTTATTCACTCCAGATAACAAACAAACACAACATTTTGTAGCTAAGGAATGATACATCAGTAGGGCTAACAGGTGAGTAGTCAATGGGCTTAATATTTTTATCACATTCAAGTTGCTTCATTAACTGGTATGTTCCATAAGTCAACAGCTTGAATGTATTCTTGCCACAGGGTATTTTGCAGTGGGTGATGGCAGACAGCCTGAGGAAAGGAAACAAAGAGATCCAAGAGAAGGTGTTGTCTATGCAGAAAGAAAAGGATCAGGTATTTATTGGTTTCAGAGTTTTGCACATACATGTGTACATCTTTGGGGACTCCACAGATTAGAAGGGGATTTGCACCACCTGCTATGGTACTTCTGAAATATGTACATGTATATCAGCTCCATCCATTTTGTTTTTTGTTTTAATGATACACATATATGCAGTATTTGAGGCAAAACTCTGAATTCAAGATTAACTGCTGCTAAATATTCTAAATTCATTGTGTTAATTAACCCTCCTATACAGTACAGGCCACAAGTAATTCCAAAACCCTCCGAGTGCGTGGCGAGTACCCCCGTGTAAACTGCGTGGCGTGTACGGGGCTACTCGATGCCTCATGGGGGATTTTATGCGGGGGCACAAAGGGCCTTTATGCGTGCAGGGTACATGTATGTGCCGTGGGCAAACTTTATGGGGCACACAAGCCCCGCAACAAAACCAAAACACATCTTTACGCTGGATGAACATGAATACCTGATATGTTAACAGCATAGTGTGCTACTTGACAAGTGAAAATTTGTAAATACTAATTGTAAAGTTTTGCACATTTTACGAATGTCCGAAATACATGTGCATGTACAGGAATCAACGGCACTGCTTGTGGGATCGATGTTTCTTCGACTCCACATGTTTCTTGACATCGTTAAGGCCACCATGGCTAATGCAGAAATCCGTGCTGCATATTTTACAAAATTCGTGAAGTTCCCCAAGTTTGGAGGCAGCAATAACTGGGTAGCTTTCTGAGTATTTTTCTTGAAATTTCTGCACTGCAGCTTTCATGCATTTTATTTTTCTGTTCCGTTCCGTATCACTATAAATTATTTACGGCATTCGGAATGTCGAACGTAGTCCCGCTGGTTGCCTGCTTTCTGCACAACGACATGTAATCACCACAACAGCAACCAACGAAGCGATGACTCATCGCCTGCTACGGTAACGAATTTTCCTATTGGCTCCTTCCGTGAACTACGATATAATGAATTTTCCCATTGGCTCTCTGGTACACGCATGGCATAGATTACGATCTACGTCGTGGATTCTGATGTCGCTGGCGCTAAAATGTTGCAACGGTTTTTTCAGAAGTTTTGAATAAATCTGTGTGTATCGAGGTCCGCTCACTAAAACTGACAATGACCAGACCATTTTCGCTACGAACAATAAAGGTTTTTAGGTTTCTGTTTCTGTCTGTTTACCAACGATTTTTGCTTAATTGTGCATTGTGTTTTGTTCTTCAAGATTCAAACCTCGGCGTATAAGCCGCACCGCGTATAAGCCGCAGGCAACTTTTACCGTGTCAAAATCAACGTATAAGCCGCGGCTTATATTCCGGAAATTATGGTAGTTACTTCTTGCCTTGGTATGGGTATACGACACTTCCCTGATCACTTGAACCCACGCAACAACCAAATTTCAGCGGCCAATGATTGACAACAAAGCCCCCCTATCAGTCCACGGTGCAAAGTGCAGACTGTGTGGGCCATCTGCGTGGCCCGCATTTCTTCTCACCAGGCACGGGTACTTTTTGCGGGGGTACCCGCATGCACGCGTGGATTTTGCGGGGATCCACGGCACCTACACGGAAGCCCACGCGGGTTACTCGAAGGGATTTGTAATTACTTGCGGCCGGTACTGTAGGTTTAACAATCAAAGACACTCAAAATTTGTAAGTCACTCCCAACCCATTGACTTTGTGCAGTGCACTCAAATAAATGCAAGGACATGTGGCTTTGGTAGGAGGTCAAACCAAAACTACTCAAGTGTATATGAGTCTGCTGCTAACTTATGCAGTACATACACAGCTTTGTGTGACTCTGCATAACTTATGTAGGACATGCACAAGTGTGTTTGACTTTGCCACTAATTAACTCCAGCACTCTTAGAGAAAAAATACACATGTGTGAACAATTGGCAATGCAACCAAAAATACTCAAGTGACTGTCTGTGGGTGCGGTGCTTACTGGGCCAAATTTAAACCTGGGCATAGGAGGGTTAATTAGAAGATACTTTCATCTCACTATTCAACTGGGAAAAATAAGTGCTTTCATTCATTGTGTGTCCTGATATGTATTTAATACAAATAAAATTCATGTTTATGACATTCTAAAAAGAATAATTCCAATCTTGTTGTGCACTTGACTCTCCTTTCCATAGCTCCAGCATGAGTACAAAGAGAGACGTAAACTGGTAGATAACCTCAAGGATGACCTACAACTCAAGATCATGGACTACACAAAGATGGCTGAAAGCGGTAGGTGTCTTCAGTTGTTCATGTCAACATCAGAGACATATGAAATAAATAGTATTGCTAGATAAAGAAGTAACAAAAGTAATGTTTTTGCCTATTGCTAACAATTCATCACTGTTTTCACAAAGGGCCAATTGGAAAAAAACATTTTTTTTTTCGACATTCTGAATTACTTCATTGAAATCTACAATCCCACAAAGTTACAGGGTCTAAAACTCATTAATTTTGTAATTACACTAATTGACCAAGGGCAAAATGAGTGCTAATGTAGCAATTTGCATTTTCACGAAGGGACAATTTGGCTACACAGCATTTACATGTAGCTTTAAGTGAGGCCAATAAAAAAGGTCTCTGGTTTCTGGTTTCCACGCTCGTCACCTCAGACCCGTGCATCAGCATTTTTAGTTTTCTTTTTTTTGCTATGAAAAGATGTCCAACTGCAGCCAAAGTTGCTGGATCGATTGGAATTCTGCCGTGCTGTGTAATTTAAATAATTTGTTCACATAGGGGTATGAACGTTTGCCTGATTTGTGAGGCCTCTCTTAGCCACCATACTTTGAGTATGGGACATTTTGGTCTGGTTCTAATAACCGTGTATACATGTATCATGTATTTCACTGGTTAGCAAAAAAGGATAACCAACAAAAAAAACACGTCACCTTTTCAATTTTGACCAGAACCCTATGACCAGAAACCGATCAATCACAACATAAGACAATAATCCCTTCCAAAAAAGAAAATGCTCAAATAAACACAACTTTCCCAATTGTCCCTTTGTGAAAACGCTTTGACGATTGTCCTGTGAAAATGCAAAAACTACTTGGTCCCCATGTTTCCCTCATAGCGTGTAATAAATCATGTAATAAATCAATTACATCGTAAATAATCATCCTGTTATTGAATAACTTACTTTTGAGAAGTTTGAAATCTGTACTTTCAAACATTGCACATAATTTGGCAATATTCTCCTTTAATGATGGTTCAGGTTTCAGGTTTCAGGTGTCAGGTTGATTTATTTCCACAGTATTAAACCAAAGAAAGTTAATCACAGAAAGTTACATGTAAATGAAATATATAAAGATGTGAATAAAGTAAAGGTGATACTGCAGAGGGATCCATTAAGAAGCAGCTTGTAGACAATGGTCCCTATAAAGCATGCACGTGCATTGAGCCTATAGAAAGAGAAATAAAAAAGAGCATACCATTGGGAGGACAAAATAACAGGACTCAATGCACATGTTGCTTACAAAACTAATTTACACATACAGATATGAACAAACAAAAACAGACAAGTACCTAGGGGCATGGACTACACAATACAATAGGCCAGCAAACTGAATTTAAAATAAACAATTACATTACAGAGATAAGCTTCCAACATAATGGATTTGTATATAATACGCTTAAAAGTAGAAATGTTTTTAGAGGATTTAAGTTTGCCAGTAAATGAGTTCCAAAGCATGGGTCCCTCGTGTTTAACCGTTTTATGGGCAAAAGAAGTACGAGTATATGGAATGTGAAAATTTGAGTGAAACTACAATTTCAAAAAGTGAGCAACTTAAAACTTGATTATCTCGAAAGGTGTGTTTTGTGCTGTGTGGCCCAATTGGCACAATTGGCCCATTAGTCTATTGTGCTCTGAACCCACCAAAACATTAAAAACCTTGTCAAAATGTATTAGATATTATCTCAAAATGTGAAAATAATATAGATGAATGACCAATAAAAGTGTGATGGGCAGGAGAATATGCAGTTTTTCAGAGGAACTGATCACAGTAAGATAGGTACAAGGTAGGTTTTTGTTTGTTTGATAGGTTACAAAAAATTCAACACTTTCTAAGTCATTGCGCAAAGCCAGCTTGCACATCATAGCCTACTGCACTTTTATATATCTGTACTCTTATCTCATGATATGACAGGCAAAGCTAATGAGGCACAAACAAAGTCTCAGGTGACAGCCATTCATGAACTGAAGGAACAGGTGAAGAAAGAGAGTGATAATCTCAAGGAAGTCAGCGAGGGCTCAAGGAGATGCAAGATCGACAGAAGAGAGAGAAAGAGGTATGTTGCTTAGACTTGGTCAGTTTTAAATCTTTGGCGAGCCGGTTTACTGCGTGGGATAAAAATGCGGTTTTTCGTTTTTACCGTTAATTTTTTTAAGTCTTAATATATAACATGTTACTGGTGTTTTTTCACTGTATAATAATAATAATTGGATTTATAGAGCGCCAAAGGATACAAGGCACTTTTACATTATTATCCGTATATACAAAACTACTATTATTTATTCTATTACTGCTTATTATTTTGTATGAATATAGAAAAGATTTTTCTATATTTTTTTTTTTACGAAACATAAACTAGGGTTCGACCTAAATGGTGGTTCGTTGGCCTGGCCAAATGCCTGTTATAATGGCTGTGGACAGCTCCATCAATACGTCCAGCGGGCTAGTCAAATCATAAAAACTGAACTGAATCCTACTTCTTTTTACTTTATATTTATAAATTTTATTCCACTGGGCCATATTTTTGAGTAAAAGTAAGCATTGACTGTCAGGATAAATCGCCCTGCATGCTCTGGGGTTCAAAAACAAATGATTTAATACTTAATTAAATAAAACACTTATTTAAACAAAAATATTTTTCATAGAAATTAAAGGTAGTGATTTTCTTCTTTTTTTTTTTTTACAGGGGGGGGTTTGTTTGTTTGTTGTTGTTTTTAAAGAAGGAATTTCATGCGTATGTTCGATTGTATAGTAAAAAATCAACAGTTTTAAAAAAATTTGACTACCACCCAAACCTAATGTTGCTGTCAAGAAAATTTTTGAAAAGTTTAAAAAATAACATTCAATTTCAATTATAATTTTTGTCCCTATTATTTATCTTAAAACAAACTGAAAGCTTCTATGTTAATCTTTAAAAATAAAATAGGGTTTTGCAAGTCTTTCATTATAAATATACTATTATTTTGTTTGCAAACACATGTTGCAAATCAATTTTTAAATTATTGAGTTGATGAATAAGACAATTGTGGTAACAAATTGAAAAAATGCTACTGTTAAAAGTGAATGCACCTCTATTGCTGCACTTTGGTGGAAAGTTGCTCTAGAGGTCAAAACCAGTCACCTGCCCGTTTTTGACTGTTGACCCTAAATGTGCACACAGGGCATTTTGACTGGTTTTTACTGTCATTTTGATCACCCTGAACAATACCAGACAATGAATTTGACCAGTCAAAACGGTCGAC
>CM055836.1:0-351440 GCA_029582265.1 Zoroaster sp. YZ-2022 | reverse complement strand
TCTTCTCCTTCTCAAACTCCTTCTGACATCGGTTGATGAGCAGGGTGCGGAAATGAACCATGCCTTGGCCGGTGCCCATCGGTACTCTCAGCTGTTCAGGATTAATCCATTTGAAAACGTACAATGAACCATGTCCAACAAACAAGATGTATTGCCTGGGTTTTTCGCTGTTCTACTGAGTTTTGTTTTGTTTTCATCAGAATATCTATTCAATCAATCAAGGAAAACAAATACTTTGTAGTGAGATATTTCACAAAATAGTTGTCGGAAGCTCAGTTAAAAAAAAAAAAAAAAAAAAAAAATTTAAATAAGCAAGTTTCAAACAATCATGCATGAAGCTATTGATTTGAGGATTACAACTTAATTTTCACAATTGTCTTATCAGTTGTTACCTAATTAAAATGACCTTCTGCCAACAGTACATTTTCGATTTAAATCCAAACTTAATGAGCCACTGAAGTCACAAACGGATTTTGCTCTTTCACAGTGTGATTAACAACAGTGTGCAATTTTGTTCATAAAATGGCACTTTACCTGTGATAAGTCTCGGCACAATTGAGCATACGTTTTGCTGAATGCCTGTTCACTGATTGCCTGACAAAAAACACAAATTAATCAAAGGCATATTAGGAAACATGGTGTGGACAAAGAGATTATGATTAGTTGCAGGAGCTACAGTGACCAAAAAAAACAGATGAAAGGGTTTGCTGAAATCACTTTTGTATTGATTTCATTTCTAGGAATACAAAAATATGCCTGTATCAAACCCAATGATCTCTTAGCGCTGTTAATTCAAAAAAGGTGGAAAGACAATAATTTTTCTCAATGAATATTCAAGAAAAAAACTCCATGGAGACTACAAACCAAATCTTCATGCTAACATAGGGGGATTTGAACCTTTATTCTTGGACAGATCTCATTTGGCGACCCCCCCCCCTCCCACCAAACAAAGTTAATGTTGACTTGGTGTACTTAGAAGCCAATGCTAGTTGAAACTGGTGTCCAGATATGTGACACATCTGCTTATACAACAACATCAATGGACCTGGAGCTGTTCTGTGTCCAAGATGTAGTCCTACTAATTTAGTTACTTTTCAAATCCTACTAAGGTTGAGGGCACAGTATAAAACCAACGATAATGTTTGGACGTCATGTTCAACAGATCACCCTGTTTTACTTGTGACACACATTCAAAGGTATTGTAAGTTCATATTTGGACACTGTTTTTCAAAGGATAACAAATTTGTAAGAGTTTACTTCCACATCCTAACTTATACTCTGGTTAAGATCACCATTATTGACAACGATTTGCAAACTCAAGCACCGGACTATTTTATGGACACCAGCCTCTTTCTGATTCACATTGATTTTGCGTCAGGTAAATCAATACATCTGCTGTGTTTCAAATACCTTTTCAAAGACCAAATCAATGATGCCTTTTAGTCTGTCCTCCGTGTCGATGGGGAAGCTCAGTGCCTGTTCTTTCAGCTTCAAAAAGTTATTTGAGGTCAACTTGTTCAGAAGACTCTTCATTTTCTTCATAAGATCCTGTAGGATTTAAAAAAGAGTTAAAACACTCGCTGAAATCGGTACATGTGGAGAAAACTCACCACATGGTTGACCAATTGCCGTTCAAGACAAGATACATGGACAGTTATTTTAGTTTACAAAGACAACTTTTTTAATAAATGTAAATAATGTATGTGTTCAATAATGAAATGATAAAAACACAAGTTGCCTCTTGCGAACATAACATGTATTGCATGTCAGTGAATGTGCAAACAGAAATTGCTCAGCTTAGCACGTTTTGCAGGTTACCAGCCAAACTTTCACACAAAATGTGTGTATTTTGGCTGGTGGTCAAATTTTTAATCATTAACCCTCTTACAATCAGTGCAATTTTGGAAACAACCCATTCAGGCCACTCCAAGCCATTAGCTGTTGCCTATGGTTACCCTTCCGTGCACTGCCACACCACTGAGATTGCAGGGTAAGGTGGTCTCCCATTGATACATTGCAGGCCATACTAATATGTTCAAACATTTACAGTGGCCTTGGGTGGCACACAGTTGATTGTGTAAGATTACTTGGAAAGGACAGCAGGTATGTACATGTATGTACTGAATGTTGCTCAAGAACAGAATTTTGTGGATCGGAGTGGTTAATATTCGCTTAGCAAAATTCTATCCTTAGCAGCTCGATGACATTTTCCCCCATCCT
This sequence comes from Zoroaster sp. YZ-2022, assembly GCA_029582265.1. Classification (NCBI taxonomy): domain Eukaryota; kingdom Metazoa; phylum Echinodermata; class Asteroidea; order Forcipulatida; family Zoroasteridae; genus Zoroaster; species Zoroaster sp. YZ-2022. The sequence goes on along the minus strand of CM055836.1, from coordinate 349,220 downwards.
GGGGAATTGTACATCTCATGCCGCATGCCGCATGCCCCAACTATCTGTCTATGGCTCTGCCTTGGACATCCAAGGTGTCCCCAAAGTTACAGCCCAATTATGATGAGGCATACCTCGCATCACCAAGTTTCTCAGTGATGTGGTAGTTCTAGAGACCATTCTTACTTGGTTTCAGTCTCGGACTGTTGAGTCTTTCCCTCGGTCTCAGACCACAAGGTCTCGGTCTTGGACTTTCTGGTCATGACTACAACACTGTTAGGATCCCGCAGAGAAGCCCCTGGCATAGGCTTATATAAGGTATAGTCCACACAAACGTACTGAAACCAACCAGACTGAAGCTAGCCGCGAATTGGGCCAGAAAAGCCATCCCGAATTCGCGGTTGGGAATTCCCAACCGTGAATTCACAGCCGCGAATTCAGAAAAGGGAATGAGCGACACAATTTACTGACGTTGGTCAAATTATTAACAGTTAATTTTACCCATTACCTTTTATTTAAATGTACTTTTTATTAAATAATCATAAAGAACATGTCATTGTCCACACTTCATTCCTGTTAAACCAAATTTGGCCCACTAATTAGTGTCTAATTAGACCCTGTTTAAAGGGATAAATATTGGAATGTGTCTGCACTTTTTCTGGCCTTTTCTTATTTTTTCTACAAAAAGGGGTTCACTAAAAACAAAATGTACCAAACATCTCTTAGAAATATTAATTTTTTATTTGATAATCATAAAGAACATGTCATTGTCCACACTTAATTTCCGTTAAGGCAAGTTTGGCCCATTAATTAGTGTCTAATTAGAGAATGTTTAAAGGGACAAATATTGGAATGTGGCTGCACTTTTTCTGGCGTTTTCTTATTTTTTGTACAAAAAGGGATTCACTAAAAACAAAATGTACCAAACATCTTTTAGAAATATTAATTTTTTATTTGATAATCATAAAGAACATGTCAATGTCCACACTTAATTTCCGTTAAGGCAAATTTGGCCCATTAATTAGTGTCTAATTAGACCGTGTTTAAAGGGACAAATATTAAAATGTGTCTGCACCTTTTCTGGCATTTTCTTATCTTTTCTACAAAAAGGGCTTCACTAAAAACAAAATGTACCGAACATCTCTTAGAAATATTAATTTTTTATTTGATAATCATAAAAAACATGTCAATGCCCACACTTAATTTCCGTTAAGGCAAATTTGCCGCATTAATTAGTGTCTAATTAGACCGTGTTTAAAGGGACAAATATTGGAATGTGGCTGCACATTTTCTGGCCTTTTCTTATTTTTTCTACAAAAAGGTGTTCACTAAAAACAAAATGTACCAAACATCTCTTATAAATATTAATTTTTTACTTGATAATCATAAAGAACATGTCATTGTCCACACTTAATTTCCGTTAAGGCAAATTTGGCCCATTAATTAGTGTCTAATTAGATCGTGATTAAAGGGACAATTTTCGAATTTGGTTAAACTTTTTCACGCATTTCTTCTTTTTTTGTACGAAAAGGGGTTCATTAAAAACAAAATGTACCAAACATCTCTTCGAAATATTAATTTTTTATTTGATAATCATAAAGAACATGTCAATGTCCACACTTAATTTCCGTTAAGGCAAATTTGGCCCTTTGATTACTGTCTAATGTGACCGTGTTTAAAGGGACAAATATTGGAATGTGTCTGCACTTTTTCTGGCCTTTTCTTATTTTTTGTACATAAAGTGGTTCACTAAAAACAAAATGTACCAAACATCTCTTAGAAATATTAATTTTTTATTTGATAATCATAAAGAACATGTCAATGCCCACACTTAATTTCCGTTAAGGCAAATTTGGCCCATTAATTAAGTATCTAATTAGACCGTGTTTAAAGGGACAATTGTCGACTTTTTGTCTGCACTTTTTCTGGCCTTTTCTTGTTTTTGTACAAAAAGGGATTCACTAAAAACAAAATGTACCAAACATCTTTTAGAAATATTAATTTTTTATTTGATAATCATAAAGAACATGTCAATGCCCACACTTATTTTGCGTTAAGGCAAATTTGGCCCATTAATTAGTGTCTAATTAGACCGTGTTTAAAGGGACAAATATTGGAATGTGGCTGCACTTTTTCTGGCATTTTCTTATTTTTTCTACAAAAAGGGGTTAACTAAAAACAAAATGTACCAAACATCTCTTAGAAATATTAATTTTTTATTTGATAATCATAAAGAACATGTCAATGCCCACACTTAATTTCCGTGAAGGCAAATTTGGCCCATTAATTAGTGTCTAATTAGACCGTGTTTAAAGGGACAATTGTCGACTTTTTGTCTGCACTTTTTCTGGCCTTTTCTTGTTTTTGTACAAAAAGGGATTCACTAAAAACAAAATGTACCAAACATCTTTTAGAAATATTAATTTTTTATTTGATAATCATAAAGAACATGTCAATGCCCCGCGCCCACACTTAATTTCCGTTAAGGCAAATTTGGCCCATTAATTAGTGTCTAATTAGACCGTGTTTAAAGGGACAAATATTGGAATGTGGCTGCACTTTTTCTGGCATTTTCCAATTTTTTCTACAAAAAGGGGTTCACTAAAAACAAAATGTACCAAACATCTCTTAGAAATATTAATTTTTTATTTGATAATCATAAAGAACATGTCAATGCCCACACTTAATTTCCGTTAAGGCAAATTTGGCCCATTAATTAAGTTTCTAATTAGACCGTGTTTAAAGGGACAATTGTCGACTTTTTGTCTGCACTTTTTCTGACCTTTTCTTGTTTTTGTACAAAAAGGGATTCACTAAAAACAAAATGTACCAAACATCTTTTAGAAATATTAATTTGTTATTTGATAATCATAAAGAACATGTCAATGCCCACACTTCTTTTGCGTTAAGGCAAATTTGGCCCATTAATTAGTGTCTAATTAGACCGTGTTTAAAGGGACAAATATTGGAATGTGGCTGCACTTTTTCTGGCATTTTCTTATTTTTTCTACAAAAAGGGGTTCACTAAAAACAAAATGTACCAAACATCTCTTAGAAATATTAATTTTTTATTTGATAATCATAAAGAACATGTCAATGCCCACACTTAATTTCCGTTAAGGCAAATTTGGCATATTAATTAGTGTCTAATTAGACCGTGTTTAAAGGGACAATTGTCGACTTTTTGTCTGCACTTTTTCTGGCCTTTTCTTGTTTTTGTACAAAAAGGGATTCACTAAAAACAAAATGTACCAAACATCTTTTAGAAATATTAATTTTTTATTTGATAATTATAAAGAACATGTCAATGCCCACACTTAGTTTCCGTTAAGGCAAATTTGGCCGATTAATTAGTGTCTAATTAGACCGTGTTTAAAGGGACAATTGTCGACTTTTTGTCTGCACTTTTTCTGGCCTTTTCTTGTTTTTGTACAAAAAGGGATTCACTAAAAACAAAATGTACCAAACATCTTTTAGAAATATTAATTTTTTATTTGATAATTATAAAGAACATGTCAATGCCCACACTTAATTTCCGTTAAGGCAAATTTGGCCGATTAATTAGTGTCTAATTAGACCGTGTTTTAAGGGACAAATATTGGAATGTGGCTGCACTTTTTCTGGCATTTTCTAATTTTTTCTACAAAAAGGGGTTCACTAAAAACAAAATGTACCAAACATCTCTTAGAAATATTAATTTTTTATTTGATAATCATAAAGAACATGTCATTGTCCACACTTAATTTCCGTTGAGGCAAATTTGGCCCATTAATTAGTGTCTAATTAGATCGTGTTTAAAGGGACAATTTTCGAATTTGGTTAAACTTTTTCACGCATTTCTTCTTTTTTTGTACGAAAAGGGGTTCATTAAAAACAAAATGTACCAAACATCTCTTCGAAATATAATTTTTTATTTGATAATCATAAAGAACATGTCATTGTCCACACTTAATTTCCGTTAAGGCAAATTTGGCCCATTGATTACTATCTAATTAGACCGTGTTTAAAGGGACAAATATTGGAATGTGTCTGCACTTTTTCTGGCCTTTTCTTATTTTTTGTACATAAAGTGGTTCACTAAAAACAAAATGTACCAAACATCTCTTAGAAATATTAATTTTTTATTTGATAATCATAAAGAACATGTCATTGTCCACACTTAATTTCCGTTAAGGCAAATTTGGACAATTGATTACTGTCTAATTAGACCGTGTTTAAAGGGACAAATATTGGAATGTGTCTGCACTTTTTCTGGCCTTTTCTTATTTTTTGTACATAAAGTGGTTCACTAAAAACAAAATGTACCAAACATCTCTTAGAAATATTAATTTTTTATTTGATAATCATAAAGAACATGTCAATGCCCACAATTGATTTCCGTTAAGGCAAATTTGGCCCATTAATTAAGTATCTAATTAGACCGTGTTTAAAGGGACAATTGTCGACTTTTTGTCTGCACTATTTCTGGCCTTTTCTTGTTTTTGTACAAAAAGGGATTCACTAAAAACAAAATGTACCAAACATCTTTTAGAAATATTAATTTTTTATTTGATAATCATAAAGAACATGTCAATGCCCACACTTAATTTCCGTTAAGGCAAATTTGGCCCATTAATTAGTGTCTAATTAGACCGTGTTTAAAGGGACAAATATTGGAATGTGGCTGCACTTTTTCTGGCATTTTCTTATTTTTTCTACAAAAAGGGGTTCACTAAAAACAAAATGTACCAAACATCTCTTAGAAATATTAATTTTTTATTTGATAATCATAAAGAACATGTCAATGCCCACACTTAATTTCCGTTAAGGCAAATTTGGCCCATTAATTAGTGTCTAATTAGACCGTGTTTAAAGGGACAATTGTCGACTTTTTGTCTGCACTTTTCTGGCCTTTTCTTGTTTTTGTACAAAAAGGGATTCACTAAAAACAAAATGTACCAAACATCTTTTAGAAATATTAATTTTTTATTTGATAATCATAAAGAACATGTCAATGCCCCGCGCCCACACTTAATTTCCGTTAAGGCAAATTTGGCCCATTAATTAGTGTCTAATTAGACCGTGTTTAAAGGGACAAATATTGGAATGTGGCTGCACTTTTTCTGGCATTTTCTAATTTTTTCTACAAAAAGGGGTTCACTAAAAACAAAATGTACCAAACATCTCTTAGAAATATTAATTTTTTATTTGATAATCATAAAGAACATGTCAATGCCCACACTTAATTTCCGTTAAGGCAAATTTGGCCCATTAATTAAGTATCTAATTAGACCGTGTTTAAAGGGACAATTGTCGACTTTTTGTCTGCACTTTTTCTGACCTTTTCTTGTTTTTGTACAAAAAGGGATTCACTAAAAACAAAATGTACCAAACATCTTTTAGAAATATTAATTTGTTATTTGATAATCATAAAGAACATGTCAATGCCCACACTTCTTTTGCGTTAAGGCAAATTTGGCCCATTAATTAGTGTCTAATTAGACCGTGTTTAAAGGGACAAATATTGGAATGTGGCTGCACTTTTTCTGGCATTTTCTTATTTTTTCTACAAAAAGGGGTTCACTAAAAACAAAATGTACCAAACATCTCTTAGAAATATTAATTTTTTATTTGATAATCATAAAGAACATGTCAATGCCCACACTTAATTTCCGTTAAGGCAAATTTGGCCCATTAATTAGTGTCTAATTAGACCGTGTTTAAAGGGACAATTGTCGACTTTTTGTCTGCACTTTTTCTGGCCTTTTCTTGTTTTTGTACAAAAAGGGATTCACTAAAAACAAAATGTACCAAACATCTTTTAGAAATATTAATTTTTTATTTGATAATCATAAAGAACATGTCAATGCCCACACTTAGTTTCCGTTAAGGCAAATTTGGCCCATTAATTAGTGTCTAATTAGACCGTGTTTAAAGGGACAAATATTGGAATGTGGCTGCACTTTTTCTGGCATTTTCTAATTTTTTCTACAAAAAGGGGTTCACTAAAAACAAAATGTACCAAACATCTCTTAGAAATATTAATTTTTTATTTGATAATCATAAAGAACATGTCATTGTCCACACTTAATTTCCGTTGAGGCAAATTTGGCCCATTAATTAGTGTCTAATTAGATCGTGTTTAAAGGGACAATTTTCGAATTTGGTTAAACTTTTTCACGCATTTCTTCTTTTTTTGTACGAAAAGGGGTTCATTAAAAACAAAATGTACCAAACATCTCTTCGAAATATAATTTTTTTATTTGATAATCATAAAGAACATGTCATTGTCCACACTTAATTTCCGTTAAGGCAAATTTGGCCCATTGATTACTATCTAATTAGACCGTGTTTAAAGGGACAAATATTGGAACGTGTCTGCACTTTTTCTGGCCTTTTCTTATTTTTTGTACATAAAGTGGTTCACTAAAAACAAAATGTACCAAACATCTCTTAGAAATATTAATTTTTTATTTGATAATCATAAAGAACATGTCATTGTCCACACTTAATTTCCGTTAAGGCAAATTTGGACAATTGATTACTATCTAATTAGACCGTGTTTAAAGGGACAAATATTGGAATGTGTCTGCACTTTTTCTGGCCTTTTCTTATTTTTTTTACATAAAGTGGTTCACTAAAAACAAAATGTACCAAACATCTCTTAGAAATATTAATTTTTTATTTGATAATCGTAAAGAACATGTCATTGTCCACACTTAATTTCCGTTGAGGCAAATTTGGCCCATTAATTAGTGTCTAATTAGATCGTGTTTAAAGGGACAATTTTCGAATTTGGTTAAACTTTTTCACGCATTTCTTCTTTTTTTGTACGAAAAGGGGTTCATTAAAAACAAAATGTACCAAACATCTCTTCGAAATATTAATGTTTTATTTGATAATCATAAAGAACATGTCATTGTCCACACTTAATTTCCGTTAAGGCAAATTTGGCCCATTGATTACTATCTAATTAGACCCTGTTTAAAGGGACAATATTGGATTGTGTCTGCACTTTTTCTGGGTTTTTCTTATTTTTTGTACATAAAGTGGTTCACTAAAAACAAAATGTACCAAACATCTCTTAGAAATATTAATTTTTTATTTGATAATCATAAAGAACATGTCATTGTCCACACTTTCTTTCCATTAAGGCAAATTTGGACAATTGATTACTATCTAATTAGACCGTGTTTAAAGGGACAAATATTGGAATGTGTCTGCACTTTTTCTGGCCTTTTCTTGTTTTTGTACAAAAAGGGATTCACTAAAACCAAAATGTACCAGCTTCACGTCATGCATTGTCATTAGTATATGCTGATTTTGTTCACAGTAACTTAGAGAAGGGATATTAATGATAGGTCGAGTGGAGTTTACACCTAACACTGTAACAGGATAGCATTTCTAACACAAGTGGTTTGGAAAATAGCAACCCATGGAGGCAGGTGGTTAATCACTTAGTAATCTGTAATGTATGTGGCCGTTAATGAAGGCAGATCCCATCATCAAGGGTCAGGCGACAATTTGGCTGTTATTATATTTACTTTTAGCGGTTTTTAACTGCATCTGTCAGTAGATCCCAGAAAGGTTGACGTGTTAATTGAAGCCTGTCTTTTTAACGTAACAATTATCTCAGATGATAAATTATATGATATGCAGACCCACCTGGGAGTGTGATGGGAGGCAAATGATGATGTTGGCCAGATGTAGCCCAGAAACCCAAGGCAGTACTTTTGCTAAATTCCTGTACACGATTATAATTTTAAAGAATCAAAAAAATATATGTATATAGACGACCATAGAAAGTTTCAACCTTTTTCGTTTTGAAAAATAAGAAAATAAGTTGCATTCATATATGGCAAAACTGATCATCATATCAGCTGATGATCTTTCCATTTCAGATTTAAATTTTCATTCAAGTTTTCTTGAAAATTGTGTCAGACGGAGTAAGATGTTTGAAACAGCACGCAGTGCGAAATAAGCTCTCTAATTCGGGTTATTACAATGGTGAATGCCCTCTGGGACATATCCCTTCCCCACTAAACACATTTATTATAGAACACAGAGAGATCATTACATTATTCCATTGTAATAATTACAATAAAGCAATCCACCCTCCGCATAAGCCCATTTAGAACTTTTTTCTTCTTAAAATCATCTCGTGCCATTAAACAATTAATAAATATAACCAGGCGTATCCCAGGTATTCCGAGATACGTTTCTGTTATTCCCCCCTCTGTAATACTTTTCTCACAATACAGTGTTCATGTGTATCATCATATTTCCACCAGAGATATAATATATTTAGATGCAACTGTATGATCTTGTAATTCGCCACCCTGTCAAAGGTTCTCCTCCGCTCGTGATCGCCTCCCTACTAACCACAGACCACAGTGCTATTACAATTTCGCATTTTTTATATACCTTCTTATACTCTGAGCAATCTATTTATGGTCACAATGGCGTGAAACTACCTCTTATGCTGATGATAGACGGAAGTTCGACTCTACTACTTGCAAGCTTAAGAGTTTTCTCTTCTGAAACAGTATTACAGTACTTGCATCGGTGCTACAGAATTGTTACAGGATTGGCTGAAGGTGAGGACCTGAAAAAGACAGTTGTGCATTCATGTGCCAGTCACTTCATGAAGAACATTGCAAAAATCTGTAGGAAACATTATAAGCACAATTTTCGTGACGCAATGTACTGGATGGGGTTACTCTTAAAATGCAGTAGTTTGAGTGACACCGATGAAATCATAGAATCTTTGACAATTCTCACACATTCGAAATCAACAACTAACCTCGTGAAATCTCATTACAACAAGCTCAAGGGTAAAGTCGAAGACATAGACATTGCAACAGAAAATTATTTCTTTGATGATTGGGCAGATGAGGAGGATTGTGAGGAAAACCCCATTGGACATGAGAGTGACATAGGTTTACGTGAGTTAAATATAACCCAAGATGAATTCATTTCAAAGTCACCAAATTCCCCTTTCAAATGTCATTTTCAAAGGGTTATTGAAAATGCTATTACAAAAGTAAATAGACATGACAGTCTCCTCACTGACGCTGCATCTCTAGCCGATAATGCATATATCGGTAAAGACTTTATGAAATATTTGCTAGAATTCTCTCTTCCGAATATACCAAATTGGTCAGGGCTTATGATTCATGATTTAGGAAGATATGGAACATCTGAAGCATACAAAAATTACTCAAAGAAGTATACAGCTCTAAGTTCTTCGAATTTTCAAAATATTACGTCAGATAATCGCACACAGGGAATCGTTGAGAAAAGTATGCAAGAGGTTAAAAGAGTAAAATTAATATATAACAGATGTAGAAAACTGAATGAGTTTGTGCTACTATATGAACAAGATATGCTACCACTACACAGGGAATTCTGTGAAGCTTTCTGCAGACCAAAAAAAACAGTCAACAACAAATCGGCAAAATTGACCTCCGAAAAATGGCACAAACGTGTTAGGACGAGTACTCCAAATAATAAGGGGGTTTACCTCACACCTCCATCAAAGAGTCTAAACTTCAAAGAAAACATGAACAAAAACAAACCCAAAAAATCAAACAGCGACAACCTTCAATCACATAACAATGAACACATGCAAGTCCCACACTCAGAAACAATGAAACAGATGCATAATTACACAAAATCTGCTAAGCAAAAACCAGTGATCAGTAACTAACCAACAATCCCCATCACTGGGCATGATGAGGGGTATTTCAAATGACGGGGTATCCTGTTGGTGGATTGCTACTGTTCAAGCATTGCGACCTTTTATCTCTAAAGCCAAGTTTGATGTTTCCAAATTTCAGGGAAGTGATACTTTCCTGTGGCGACAACTTATTCAGTTGTTTGAAACTTTGAAGTTAAATACATCTGAAGCAATGTCATTTCATTCTGTTCAACCAATAATACAAGAGTGTGCAATGCAGATGAACATCAAATGTAATCAACAACAAGATGCTGCTGAATTCTATTCACAGTTAATGGTTCCTTTCCTAGGGGATTCTTGTCTTACTAGTGAAGTAGAAATGTGCAAAAGTGTTATGTGCCTGAACTGTTACGAAACATGTGTTGTTGAAAATTCTACCTCAGAAATACTGACACTTGCCGCTCGAAAATCAAACCTCATCGAGTGTTTGCAACTGCACTTCAATGACGAAATTGTAAAGGGCGTTGATTGTAGTTTTTGTAGCCAGAAGCAATGTACTAAAATGTACGTAAGTCGTATTGTCAACTGCCCATCTTTACTTGTTTTCCAATTACTACGATTCCACGTTGCGCAAGGGAAAACAGAAAAGGTGACAGCAACCATCACTCCCGACACAGATATTGATTTATCACGATACTGTGTTAATCAAACTCCAGCAACGTATCGTTTGGCTTCAGTGATTGTCCATGAAGGGGGTTCATTAGAATGTGGACACTACAAAACTTTCATTAGAGATACTCTTGGCTGCAACATAACTGAGTTAAATGACGAGCATGTACAAAACACAAGCCTTCTTCGTTTCTCAAATCATATTTCCAAAACAGGGTATTTGTTTTTCTACGAAAAAATTTATTCAAATGAAAAAAGCAACGCAGAAAACATTGCTTTTGATAAGCCTACATTAGATGACCATTTCACTGTAAGTGAAGATGAGAAGAAATTGGTTCAACTTCTTTGGGCCTCCTTGAATGAAAACAATTTACATAGTGTGGCTTTGCGCGACGAGCGGACCAAAGATTTTCTGTCCTTTTATCACTTAGCCATGACAAACCCCAACCCAAAACAATCCCTTGCGAAAAGATTAAAGAGAATCTACCAGAACTATCACTCTGGTTGGTTAAGCGAAGATTTTGTTGATTTTTATTTATCTCAGTTATGTCAAATTTTGAATGAGGAAAACAAACAAAATAAATATGTTGCTATTCAATGTTACGAAACACTAAACATTATAAATGAGCACCCAACTAGCCAAACATTCAAAACCGTTTCAAAGAAATGTTTACAAAATGGTCATTTTTGTGACATAATTTTGTTCCCTGTTCTATACAACAGTCATTTTAGTCTGTACATTATAGATAATATTTTTTTTTTTAAATGTGTTATGTCTCAACTAGTTCAAGTCGCGATACATGGCAAAAAATGGTTGTCCACGAGCGTGCATTCGCCGTTTTTTTTAAAAACGGTAGAATTAACCGCTATTGGAACACAATACCTGGTTGTTTTGAGGGACAGGGGAAATATGCAATAAAACAAGCCTCCTGCGAACAGCAGTCAGATTCATCAAGTTGTGGTGTGTTTTGCTGTTTGTTTGCAGAGGAGTTATGCACCGGGAAGAAACTGGTGAACATGCACGGATTACCGCACGGGCAAACTGGGCACGTGCCCCGGGCCCAGGAGTCAATAGGGGCCCTTGGTTTTCAAAAAAAAAAAAAAAAAGCATAGTACTAGTAGTATTATGCGCGTGTATGGGCCCGTGGTGAATTTGTGCCCAGGGCCTGTGCTCATGATGATCCGTCCATGCTGGTGAAGACTGATAATCATGAAAGTCTAAGGATTCATATGATTATTCAATTACTTAAAAGATCACAAATTGTTGACCCAGAATTACAAGTACTAGTTAAATCATTAATTGGCACATAAATGGAAGTTAGTTGTTTTTCACACATCGTCATTGAAGTGCAGTTGCAAGCAGTAACCGAGGGTTGATTTTCAAACGTGCGTTTAATTTGAAGAGACCTGAATGGGCATTGTTTCATACGTTGTCATAGGTCATGATAATCTATATGCAAATAATGTTCTTTCCCGGTATGTGAAACAGTGCATTATTGTCCTTTAATATGTATTCGGATGTTCACAAGTATCGCTTGCAGACTTACAGTTCGTAATACTTTGTAATGCACGTTTGTTATAGGTAAATAGTTTTCTTCAGTATATTCCTAGATTTTGCTTTTTTGGACAAATTAATACATAATTATTCTTCTGTCGAAAAATCAGACTCAGGCATTAACGCGAATGAGCCTGGCTGCTTGCCTGCCCTCACCCAATTGTTCAACAACTCTTTTGGTGCACTATTGGTGCATCTCCTCCGTTAAAAATGCAGTTTTTTTCAACGGAGTAATCTACGTTGATTTAACGCCTAGCTATTTGTCACCCCGACATCAATTTGTCTCCGGTGTTTCCACGGAGCCGTTTTAAAGCAACATTTCATTTTGTTACTCGTAAGGATAAACCATTGTTCACACTAACTATGGACGGTCGTAGATACAATTGAGCATTTGCCAGCTATAGGCTTGGATACATAATAGTACGTTATTTAAATGGAAGCCCACTGACTGCACTGTGGTTGAGTGGCAATTTTCTGGTGCAGTTTTGGATGCATATCTGTTATATGTGCATTGTACACAGGACAATTACTGTGTACATGTACTGTGGAAAAATCAGAAAGCATGGTCCCTTGCATTAGTAGATTAGTAGCCATGTTGGAAATATTTATGATTATCAAATAAAATATTAATATTTCTAAGAGATGTTTGGTACATTTTGATTAAAGTGAACCCCTTTTCGTACAAAAAATGAGAAAAGGCCTGAAAAAGTGCAGACACCTTCGAATGTTTGTCCCTTTAAACATGGTCTAATTAGATACTAATTAATGGGCCAAATTTGCCTTAACGGAAATTAAGTGTGGGCATTGACATGTTCTTTATGATTATCAAATAAAAAAATTATATTTTTAAAAGATGTTTGGTACATTTTGTTTGTAGTGAATCCCTTTTTGTACAAAAACAAGAAAAGGCCAGAAAAAGTGCAGACAAAGAGTCGAAAATTGTCCCTTTAAACACGGTCAAATTAGACACTAATTAATGGGCCAAATTTGCCTTAACGGAAATTAAGTGTGGACAGTGACATGTTCTTTATGATTATCAAATAAAAAATTAATATTTATAAGAGATGTTTGGTACATTTTGTTTTTAGTGAACCCCTTTTTGTAGAAAAAATAAGAAAAGGCCAGAAAAAGTGGAGACACATTCCAATATTTGTCCCTTTAAACACGGTCTAATTAGACACTAATTAATGGGCCAAATTTGCCTTAACGGAAATTAAGTGTGGACAATGACATGTTCTTTATGATTATCAAATAAAAAATTAATATTTCTAAGAGATGTTTGGTACATTTTGTTTTTAGTGAACCCCTTTTTGTAGAAAAAATAAGAAAAGGCCAGAAAAAGTGCAGACACATTCCAATATTTGTCCCTTTAAACACGGTCTAATTAGACACTAATTAATGGGCCAAATTTGCCTTAACGGAAACTAAGTGTGGACAATGACATGTTCTTTATGATTATCAAATAAAAAATTAATATTTATAAGAGATGTTTGGTACATTTTGTTTTTAGTGAACCACTTTATGTACAAAAAATAAGAAAATGCCATAAAAAGTGCAGACACATTCCAATATTTGTCCCTTTAAACACGGTCTAATTAGACACTAATTAATGGGCCAAATTTGCCTTAACGGAAATTAAGTGTGGACAATGACATGTTCTTTATGATTATCAAATAAAAAAGTATTATTTCTAAAAGATGTTTGGTACATTTTGTTTTTAGTGAACCACTTTTTGTACAAAAAAATAAGAAAAGGCCAGAAAAAGTGCAGACAAAGAGTCGAAAATTGTCCCTTTAAACACGGTCTAATTAGACACTAATTAATGGGCCAAATTTGCCTTAACGGAAATTAAGTGTGGACAATGACATGTTCTTTATGATTATCAAATAAAAAATTAATATTTCTAAGAGATGTTTGGTACATTTTGTTTTTAGTGAACCCCTCTTTGTACAAAAAATAAGAAAAGGCCTGAAAAAGTGGAGACACATTCTAGTATTTGTCCCTTTAAACACGGTCTAATTAGACACTAATTAGTGGGCCAAATTTGCTTTAACAGGAATGAAGTGAGGGCATTGACATGTTCTTTATGATTATTTAACAAAAAGTACATTTAAATAAAAGGTAATAGGTAAAATTAACTGTTAATAATTTGACCAACGTCAGTAAATTGTGTCGCTCATTCCCGTTTTCTGAATTCGCGGCTGTGAATTCGCTCTTGGGAATTCCCAACCGCGAATTCGCGGCTGCCAATTGCGGATGGCTTTTCTGGCCCAATTCGCGGCTAGCTTCAGTCTGGTCTGAAACCATTCCATGGATAATTTGATAGGTCGTGTCCCAAGACTGATACCCTAGAGAATTGCAGAACGTGGAGTAGCAGCATGGTTGGAATGGGAGGCTGATCAAGGTAACCACACCAATAGTCTACTGTTCGCACTCCTTTGTGCGAAAGCATGACCTCGGCCGCCACTGGCTGACCCACAGTGAGAATCAACAGCCAATTCAGCCTCCATATACCGACAGGAGAAGTCCCACGTACACCCAGCAAGCGTTTTTTTTTTGTTACACCGCAGCGACGGGTTTAATACGCATTTTGCCCTTGTGTCAAGACTATGAACCCATTCAGCACGCATGCGCGCGAAGGGAATTTCGACACGCAAAAAAAACCTACCATCAACGGAGAATGAATGGCTCCATGAGTTCCACTGGAGAGCGCCATGGTCGACTGCAGCTTGGAGTTTTCTATCGTCGCGCGCCTAGGGTTTCGTAGTCTCTCTCTCAAGACCGGAATTGGCACTTTTACTGCACAAAACCCGTCGCTGCGGTGTAAAAAAAAAAAACGCACCCAGGAAGCATGGAGACAGGGCTCCTCATATGGTCTCCCTGTCTCCACCCCTAGTACATAGAAGCAACAGCAAGTATGGTTTCTGCTGCCAAATTTATTGTATTTCCAGGCAAGGACACAAAACTGGTTTGTGAGCGTTGTGTGTGTGATCACTGCCCCTGTTGACTGTGATTATCGTAATAATTTTTTAAAAAATTCTCAAAAACATGTGGACAGACTAGGCTGAAACTTTTAAAAGTGTTAGTGTATAATACTGATGTACATGGAAGTAAGTATATGCAAGTACATAACCCAAAAGTATCTTTTGGGTTGTTAAATAATGATCCAACCAATATGCCTACCTTACACTGTTGTTGACTCGAGTCGGTGACTCGGACTCGAGTCCGACTTGAGTCGCCAATTTTTGTGACTTGCGACTTGACTTGACTTGGACAAAAATGACTTGGGACTTGACTTGACTTGGACAAAAATGACTTGTGACAACTTGACTTGAGTAAATTTGACTTGACGACATTGCAAGTCATCATGTATTTTATGTTGTTTTATTACATGTATTTTTCTGGTCAATCCGGCCACGGCAGCCGAATACTTTTGTGACGGAAAAAATTAAAATGCCGTCGCGAATCTACGTAATACATAATATAATATAGTGTATACTGTATGTACATGCCTTGTTCTGGAAAGTGTATGCTACATGTCTAGTCTTTAACACAACCCGTCGTAGTGGAAGCTGTAGGCTATTACTGGTAAATGCATTGCATTAACATTCGAAATAATTTATACAAACGGCTGGAACGAGGTTATAGTGACATTGTTAATTGTATTAAGAATTTGTGAAGTGCTGAACAAATTATCGCACATTTTCCGTAAAACAAAACCGAATAACTATTTTGACTCAAATTGTGTTTATTATGTAAGTAATCATTAAAGGGTTCATGTGTTTTTTAATGTTTTACTCCGTAAAAAGGGAATTTTATAATATTTCACGAACGTAATTTTTAAATTCTCCTTACATCACCTATGCAAGCGTTGCCAGAGTTGTCAACATAGAATCAGCAAGGCTTTCATGCACAACGTTGTAATACACTGGAGTCCGTGATTTTAACAAATGTATTGTTTGTGAGAATTAACAGTGACCAAATAACTAAGAAGCAGCAATTACTAGTTTTTGGGCCGTTTACAAAATGAATCTTCTTCCAAATTACCAAATTCCAAGGCCCATATAAGACCGTAAGTTACCCTCCGTCTGGGGAGAAAAATGAACTGTCCCGGGTATAACAGCTTCAACCGTCTGCAAATTTCCGTATATTGAAATGAACTCCTCAAAATACGTTAACCTACGCTCGCGCTAGATCGATAATTTTCAAATTAAAAAAATAATAAAACCTCAATCGCTTCTTTCTATACTTTCCACACAACCCCCATCATTTCTGGAGCGAATTGATGAAAAACTACCTGGTTCCCTGTTTTGTAAATGACATTTTTTAATTGTGATGCGGACACCAACAAAAACAATGACGCACTACACTATTTGTGCAGCGTTAATGCTATACTTACGTGGATCAACGGCAGGTTTGACATATCCGTTTGTGAGTTTCTGGTCTTCAGTTGTTATTTATTTACCTCCTCATGTTATCACTTGTTTTTCATTTATTTTATTCAATCAACAACTTATATTTAGTGAAGTAAAATACGTCTAAACATCTTCAATAAAGTGTCTAACGTTACATTGTACATTTGAGCCTATATATACGTTTAGCATACATTTCCCTTCACACATGTACTGCACGATACACAGTACACGTGCGTGCGTTTGTATGGTTTGTAGAAAATATTGCCCAGCGATTACAGCGATTACAGTCAATTATGTATAGCCTATAAACAACAAATGACAAACACTGACTTTATTCTCACTGCCAAGACAGCTAACATGACAAACAGAACATTATTATAGACAAAAAATAAAAATAAAATAAAATAAAAATTCTCCAGTTTCTGGTCTCCGCGCGCGTGGCCTCAGACCCGCGTGTCGCCATTTTAATTTTTTTTTTTTTTTGCTATGCAAAGATGTCCAATTGCAGCCACACTTTTTCACATACAGGGGTATAAACGTTTGCCTGATTTGTGAGTCCCCTCTTAGCCACCATACTTTGTATAATGGGAAATTTGGTCCCCGCCTATACATGTAAAAAAAATTAACAAAACAAAACAAAAAACAAAAGCGCGTCACCGCACCGATTTTGAGACATTTTTGGCCTTATGCACAGCAAAAATAATTCACTACATATTTCTGGAAATACGGAAGGATTTCAAGATGTCTGTAAGGCCACGCCGGAAGGTTGGCTGAAAATCCGAAAGCTGTCCAGCGAAATCGGACGCGTGGTTTGCGACGCTCACATGCTTTACACACACGCGCACGCGCACACAAGTTTGAAACTTTGATTCGGGATGATAAATGACTTGTGACTTGACTTGACTTTACTTGGGAAAATTTGACTTGAGACTTGACTTGACTTGGGAAAATTTGACTTGAGACACTTGACTTGACTTGAGAAAATTTGACTTGAGACTTGACTTGACTTGAGAAAATTTGACTTGTGACTTGATTTGACTTGAGAAAAAATGACTTGGTTACAACACTGCTACCTTATACAGAATAATGTCCGGAATGTGTGGTAGCCCTTCAGGTTTCTTTATGCAGACTGACTGAAATTGCAGCAGAAAGTCACGATCATATTTCCTCTTCCCATCAGGGTTCAGAGGGCTCCACTGGTCTGTTTTAAAACAAAAATAAGAGAAAATTTAAATTAAATATAAATTGATTAAATCAGCCCTGGCATTTCATGGAATGTAAATAGGGCTAATTTAAAAGCCCTGGGCACTGCTAGGTTCAAAACCTTTTATAACACCTTAACCATTGACTCTGCCACTCAGAATTGTTCACTCGAGTCAATTACTTGTCTTGAATCTGACTTCAAGTCACAGTTTTGTTTACTTGCAATTTGACTGGACCCAGACAAAAAATACTTGTTTTTTTGTTTAAAGGGACAATATCATCACGATCAACAGGGCATGAAATCTGAGTACTAGTTTTAGATTAACTCAGTGACTGAAAATAATACCCAAAATGATAAGGTCGTAATACCATTGCTGCTGCATTAATGAGCCAATACTTTCAGTCAATGTGTTCATCTTTATTATATTTTGTACAGTGAAGAAAAGACAACATAAAACTGCTAGGTGACGAACATTTCTTGATGGTTAAGAATAAGTACTACTATCCCACTGCTACATGGTATGGCCATGACTGCACATGTGGATAAATTCTGACTAGACAGGCATCTGACAGCGGTCAACAAAAAAAAAAAAGCTGGAATATGATTCCCGGTAAATAGCCCAGTGTGAGCATAGAGGAAGCTACATGGTTATGCCTCTTATTACTATGCAGAATTGTTTGAAAGGCAAAAAACACTTTGATGAAAACCTGGTGTAATGTCATAGGTAGAACAGTTTCTTAGCGTACATGAAACTTTGTCCCCGGTCAATTCTGATGTTTTTTTAAAGGAAACTAGAGCAAAATTGGGGAAGCATGTCAAATTCTCGTTGGGCCTCTCAGTAGTGCAACCCGTCTGACCAGGTAATTCCGCTTGTTTTTCAGGGGCTCTCGACCAATCAGAAGGCCGGATTTGGGCCACGTGATGCCTAATTAGCATAAATTAACATAATTTGAGGAGCCAGTAGACTGAACCATTTTTTACTGGAGGGGTGATTAAAATGTGTGAGGGACGTTATATTTTTTTTAAATTTATTATTTATATTATAGGGGGTTATTATATTATTGTATGTAAGTTTAAAAAGGTCCTTCATAAAATAAAATTTAAAACCTAATGTATATATATATATATATATATATATATATATATATGTAAGGTTAAAATGGCCCTTCATAAATATAATAATAAAATACCTACATAAAGGTAACATGCATAACCATGATTGTAAATGTTTACAAACGTGAATGGATCATTCCTGTAAATGCAATGAGTCATCACAATTAAGGGACTTTCCCCCAAGTCTAGTTCCCCAAAATCACCAGTTGCAAATCACTTCTACGTATCAAAGCAGAGTGGAACAGTCTATTTAAGTTACAACAGCGCGACAACTGCCAATTCGTGTTAGGACACGTCTATTGACAATATGTTTTGCCTATTGTTATCTGTATACCAGCGCGTGTGATAAGAAGTCAATACGTCACGTCCGATTCAGTTTTGTTTATATGAAGCGCTGAACAGTTCCACGCCATCGGCTTTTCCACTGTGAACACACGACCTGATAGACTTGACGGCGCAGGCAAGTCATGGCAGCATTGTCCTGGCATCCCCAGCCACGTTAAAGACATACCGAGAGTCGTTAGTGTAAAGTCCTTGATGTAGATGTAATCCTAGACGTCCGTAATCCTTTCGATCAATGAACTCTTGAGCCATTTTAGTCCATAGTACAATGTTTGGACAGTTAATTATCGATAGTATACAGGGGATGAGATTTAATGTACCAAATACATGTACATGTACAATCTATATATCCATCACACAATGTAGGATATTTCCCTGTTAATGGTCATCAACCAGGAGATTCTCATGGGCGCAGACTAAGAAGGATTATAATAATTATATTCTGGGTCCATTTGACTTAATAATAATTTATGTATAAAATGCTGTTTCGACTTTTTATTCATGTATACACCCAATGTGTTATTTATTCATTTATTTTTAAATTTAAAGCCCCTTATCATTTCAGGTATTTCAACATGTAAAGTACATCTTTAGTAAAATAAAATAAAAATAATAATATATAAAAAAATAAAAATACAAATAATGTATGAAATTCATTTTATTTTTGATTGTCCACTATACATCAAGGAATTGTATGTTTGCTGATATTATCAAAACAAATGATCACTTTGAGTTTTTAACTGGCTAAGAAAGACTTAATTTTCTTATGAACTCTTCAGATGAAGTTACCATTAATTGCGTTGCCATTTACTTTGTTAAAAGAAAATCAAAATGAATGCTTTCTGAAAGCACTCCTACCAATGCGATTATTATTATTGATTGTTCTGTGTAATCATGTAACCCGCCCCGGAGTAAAGAGGTTTGTTCCAGATTTGGAATAAAATATAATACAATACAGTTAATAATAGGCTTATTATTTGAAACTTATCATGGAAATTTGATTAATATGTTACAGCTTTAAATAGCAACTTAGCTCACTCCTGTGTATCCGAAATATTCATGCAAAATGGCTTACAAGACAGAAAAACATAACATTTACCATAAAATTAAAACATACAAGACCTGTTGCACTCATTCGCTCGATAAAAATATTTTTTACATAAAGACCATTTAAGTAATACAAGAAAAGACACTGTATGGAAAATATTAATATATCAGCATCAGACATGTACGAAGGCCTACACAACTTTGTTTTTACTTGATTTATAAAACAAGTATTTGGACAATTATTGCCAAGTTGATGGTAAAACTCGATGGTTGAGAATCGAGATCACATCCATTTGTGGTCACTGAAATGTTTGAACACAAAAAGCAATAACACGTGTCGGGGGTTGAATAGCTATGCTTTGTTCAGTCCGTGCTGATTTGTAACTATGGTATTTATTTCGGACGAGGTGATGAAAATGAAATGGGTTGCTTTTGTTACAATGAGAATCTGTTATAAGGCGCAAAACACAAGGACCCGATCGATGGGAAGGTGTTATATTCCATGTATACGGTGTATGCAGAATCTAACTTTCCAACAAATGGCAGGAAAAATTACGAAATTTTCTTGAAACACAATTTTGCACAATAATTGATTACGACATTTTGCTGGTCACAGGACGATATGCTTTTAATATATGACACGGTCACACATCAATATGCACAATACGGACCATACATAGAGCACAGACCGAGTCTTATATCCCGATAACGAAAGGGTCAATATTGGAAAACATGACGTTTCATGTCCAAAAACGTGTTGACCTCATTAATCGGTATGCAATCTTAGGGTTTGGATTCACAGGTCGAGTAAAGAGTCCATGCATATACCCAGGACCTTTTCTGTGATGCAATGATGTACTATGAGGGGAAGTCCCTAATTTCTTCCACTTGTCCCAACATGTCCCTACTGAAAGGGGGTGGGACTATAGGTCAAACACCGGACGTCACGTAACAACAACATGGGCTGTCCAAAATCATCAACAACTCGTCTGACTTGTACAAGGTTTTGAGTATGCTTTATTTGATCTATAGAAATGCTTGCTTGAATTAATTTACTCAGAAACATCTTTATAACTATAAAGATATATTGTAAAGATGACTTATTCAGTCAAGCCATACTAATAAGCATAATTTAATATCCTATCATGCATACCAAACGTGTTGTGTAAAGCCATTTAAAGTCATTTGATGATGGAATATAGAATGCACAGGGCTTTTACATAGCCATTCTCAAACAATTGACTCTGTTTAAACGCTTTTGTTTATAACTAAGGGATATATAATAATAACAGGATCTTTCTTTTCACATTTCTAATTAATACGGGTAGACGGGAAATTACATTACTCGGCATTACTTTTTGTCAAAAAGTACGATAGAAAAAAGTAACAGATGATCAACGCCAATAAATTTACGTTGCGGAGTGAAATGTGCTTTTTTGGTTCCTGGTCTAGAATAAGAACCAAAATACATATATTTTTATATTTGGCATAATGATAAATAAATATACACACTACAATAACCACACACAAACGATTCTTTATGAGGTTAAACCACAGCTCAAAGCTATTTATTCAGCCATTACATTAATAGCATATTTAATACAATATATTTATCATTTAAAAATATTTTTTTTTTTTTTTTTTAAACTTAAAAAAAAAAATATTAAAAAAAATATAAAAACTAAAAACGTTTATTATTATTATTATTATTATTATTTCTGGTTTATTAAAACATTGCACTTGTAGCCAAAGGCTAAATTGAGGCAAAGTATACAATTAACCACACTCAACAAATACTAAATACATAATAAAACATTAAAAATACATGCACAAAATAGGACACAAAACTAATTACCATTCAAAATATTGACAAAATAAGGGATAGGACTATTTTTAAACCGATTAGTCTTACACTTAAATTGAGTTAATTTGTTAGCATGTCTAAGCTGATATTGCACAGTAGTATGTCTTTGTTGTGGCAACCAATCTCCAAATAAATCAGAGTTTTGCAATGAAGTAGCAAACTTCAGGCATAAATCCTTTCTCCGATTTTGCAAGGATACAATATTACATTTAGAAAGAGACGAATGATAATCACCATAATCTTTACCCAATATAATTTTAAGGGTTCGTTTCTGAATGGATTCTAATTTATCATTCTGAGCTTTAGTTAAACCTGCATTCCATGCTTGAGTTGCATATTCAGTTAAAGGCCGGATGTAACCTTTGTATACAGTTAACAAATCTGGTAGAGATAAGTAAAATTTTTTCAACAGTTTCAGCATGTATATCTTACTATTGGCCTTACGATAAATATGATCTATGTGTTTATCCCATTTAAGGTTAGAACTAATCCAGATTCCAAGAATTTTTACATAATCCACCACCTCAAGAGCAGAACCCATGATAAAAAGGGGCTCATACTGGGGAACATTTTTCATAAAGCACACATTCATATTGGCACATTTAGATGAATTAATGTTCATGTTATTTTGTTGTGCCCAGTCACCAAATACATCCAAAGAATCCTGAATGATTGTTCGTTCATTGTTAAAATGGTTCTGTACAATAGTCATATCATCTACATATTTCAGACAAAGAACTTTACCATTATTGACCATATCATTACACGGACTCAATGCATCATTAAACTTTGCAAGGAAACCCAATGGACCAAATTTCGTTCCCTGTGGTACACCACCGTTAAGAATTTTAAAATTGGACAACAAATTTTTGTACCTGACACATTGAGATCTTTCGGACAAAAAACTACATATCCAAGGAATTATAGAAGGACGCGTTCCTAGACGAATCAAGTCCTTTACAAGAATGTTATGGTCAATATGATCAAAAGCCTTACTAAAATCTGTAACCACTAACCATATTAAACGCTACACATTGAGAGAGAGGGGGAAATGACATATTGTGACGAACAGCGCAGACTGTGTGCAAGTCTATTATAGTTGTTTGTAAGTAAACATATTGCGCGCGCAGGTGGCGGACGTGCAAAAACTTGTCACGTTGTCACGTGTGGTTCAGCAGTTTGGTCTGGTGCTGAAAACGGGCAGTTGGGTTTTGACTTACTTAGCAGATGGTCAACGTTCGTGAAGCACCTAGTAACAGGTACCATTTATTGCTCTGAATTTGATGCATTGATTTCAATTAGCGCTAAGGTTTAGTGTGATTGAGATAATTTAATTCACCCTGCGGTGTGCTGCCAAGTGTGCATTAATTTTGGCTAAACTTGCGTTGTGCTCGCTGCGGAAAGTGCTATTTTGTGGCTCGGTTTCTGGGTGGAGCGGCCATTGTGTTTTAGTGCATGTACTTGTTTCTGCTTGGGCAGCGGGGGTTAGAACTGTGGGGTAGGATACCGGGTCAAGTTGTCAGCCACTATTTGAATTCATCTAGAGACGTAGGTGCAGGGATTCAGATAGTCAGGAGCTGATTTACTAACCCATGGCTAAATATATTTAAATGGCGAATTGTGTGAATTAACAGTTGTAATTTGAGGCAGGATTCAGAGATTCAGTGTCAGCTTGTGTTCAGAATTCCCCGACAAAGAAGGAGCCGATATTCGAACAAGAGAGCTGACTTGCGAATTTATTCCACCCTTTTACACTTGCGGTTTACACTTGCGGTTTACACTTACGGTTTACACTTGCGGTTTACACTTGCGGTTTACGCTTGCGGTTTATGCTTGCGGTTTACGCTTGCGGTTTATACTTGTGGTTCAATAAGTATCAGAGCAATAGACAAGTACCGTGATTTATTATAAATACTTTGTTGTGATTAGGGCTGGTACCTGGACACGGACAAAGCCACACAGTTTATTCCAACTTAAATAGAATCTTTAATAAAGACTTATAAACAATGATTGCTCCCTGATTGAATGAAAGTGATTGAATAAAACAGTACCATTGATTATATTCCTGCCAAGAAATCAATTGTTGAGGTTGAATTATTGTACCAAGTTTACTGTGTGAAACTCAAAGGCTTTTGACAATCGATTAACAATCGGTGGCAAATTACTCCAAAACGAGTCCATGTTTCTCGGGCCCTAGATCGCTCCGACGATCTCCGTTCCAAGTCAGATTAAGTTCGGGAGTCAGGAGAAAAACGCCACAATATAAACTTATTACATGACCATATACGATTAGAGTTTCTATGCGTTCAACAATATGTAATTATAAACACGTCATGCTTTCACTGGTTTTACAATGTAGCCTAAATTAATAATTGTTCTCTGAATGGCTACAAATTCATAAATCAACTATGACATCGAAGATTCTCCCATTGTATGATATCACCGTGTTTACGGATGTGTAAAATCACTTGAGCATGAATTCCAAAAGATTTTGCTAAGATGGACATAATGGAAAGCCAAAGGCTGAAGATGCTGGTAAATTGCATGTACAGTTCTATGGTGTGACTTTAATTATTTAAAATTCCACTCCGAGGGATGTTTAAGTGAGAGACCTGGTAAAAATCAATGGCGCTTTGGTCCAATTTGAAGGGGCCGTGCAATGTTTTTTTTGGGGGAACATTTAAGACAGAAGGTATAATATTCCCAACGATAATATACGACTCAAAACAATTTAGGGAACAAAACAATTTAGGGAACACCACATTTACTGCAAGAGGTGGTCACACCCGTTATTGAAATGTTCCATGAACCGGGATTTTCATTTGCAACCCCCTCTCTCTTTCAGTAGTCATGTCATGAAATGTGTAATCACTACATGCATCCTTAATCATCCGTTTCATTGTGCAGTTGTTTCTCATCAATTCTGTAAAACATTGTGTTTATCTGAAATAAATGATCTTGCTTTAACTGAGATTATTCCGGTGTTCCCTAAATTGTTTTGAGTAGTATACATGTATTATAATAAGCTGAAATTCTTTGAAAAATATTATCGGCAAAACTGTCTCCGACATATTACAGCGAATGTTTTCTTTAGCTAAAAGACTAATTTATGCAAACTCGACATTATACTGCAAAAGCATTGGTTAAACACATGTATAGCTTTATTTGATCTATTCCAGAAAAATAAAATGCTTATATTACAGTATAAAAGACATGGAAATGAGTGGTTATCACCTATAGAGTCAATTTACAGGGACAGTATTTAGAAGGATTAGTTTCCTACGTTGCCAATACCGAATGGTACGGTGTTAATAATTTTGCAGTGATGAAGTGCACACTTCAAAAGTGCAACCGGTTGACAGGTTTTACTGACAAAATAAATAGCAGCAAATAAATTAATAAACTAATGTGGAAAAACTAATTTCTAATAATTTGCTAAGTGTTTAGAATTCAATACAATACAGATTTGCGTACCTTCATGATCAAGACTAATTGAATCCACGAATTTATTCATAATTAGGCCTGTCAGAATTCCACGTTTTGTCATTTCTAGTCTCGTGCGTGTGTACGTGTGAGCGCTGATGTTGGTACACAATGTACTGCGGTTGTCGTTAAAGGGACACATTGCCATGGAGGCCGCCCTATTGGACTACAAAAATATGTTCTTCCTAAAATTGCTACGGTAGGAAAGATCATTCAAATAACTAATATAATAATGTACACGACCAATGAAAATACGCCGTTTGTCTGTCGGACTGTTAGAAGTCAGCGTGGTACCCTTGGAGTTTTTTGTTGCGTACAGGCTGCACTGTGTGCGGGGTCCAGTCTGAATGTCCGGATGTCAATGCTTCGGTTTTTCCTCAGTTCTGCGTAAATACACTATATTTGCACATTATAGAATTTGTACACACCGACCTTGGAAATAGGTTAGGTAACTAACCAAAGAGATTAATTTTTTGGTGGGGATTTCAGGGCAATGAGTGCCTTTAACTGTTTGTTTTCGCTTAGTATGCATAAGTTCCTCATTCTGTACTTCTTCTAAACCCTTAGCAATGCAAAACAAATGCTTCCAATGATGAAATATTCACAAATAAGAATCACAAATAACAAATCTAAGTACAGTGATTACTGTTTGTTTTGTGTTTACCGTGTTGTGGTGTTTTCACTATTGTTTGAAAGTCATGTGTGTTTAGGCAAAATTACAAACAAAATGTTTAGCCTCGTGTCGTTTAAAAACAAAGGAATGAAGCCATTTTTGTTATCTTTTATTTTTAGATCACGTCAGGAAATGTTTTCAAGATGTTTTTTGTTTTTTCTAAGATGAATTTAGCTGACATTGCAGGTCTCAATTCCATTCAAAACATACAATAGTTCGGCTGAAACCCCAAAGTTTTCCGTCAATAAACGTTTTATTAGATTTTACTTTTTACCCTTACACCGATGTGTGATTAGCACTGTATACTCGGTGCTTTCCTGAGTTCTGCGGGGAAAAAAAATTCACCACGACCCCCGCGTTCTAGAGCAGATGTCTTTACCCTATAAGAACCGGGCTTTTTTGGACTTACGGGGACCGTATTTTCCAAAGTTCTCAACCGATTGTTATGAAACTTGCCACAAATATTTATTTCACCAAAATCTACATAATGACGTAAAAAAAATCCAAATTTTGCCACTAGAGGGTGGTTTTGGTTGTTTTTTGCCCATTTTGGTTAAAAAATCGTATTTTCCCCATAATTTCCGTATTTTTTCCCCCCAAATGCCATAAAACTTGGCAAACTTGTTTATTTTTACGTAATCAATAACATGACATTATATTTTATTACTGGGGTCACCGTTGGGGGACTATAATGGTTAATTTATCCCATTTGCCACTAGAGGGTGGTTTTGGTTGGGTTTTGTTTTGCCCATTATGGTAAAAAATCGTATTTTCCCCATAATTTCCGTATTTTTTTTCCCCAAATGCCATAAAACTTGGCAAACTTGTTTATTTTGACATAATCAATAACATAACATTTTATTTTATTACTGTGGTCACCGTTGGGGGACTATAATGGTTAATTTATCCCATTTTTGGGAATAAATGTATTTTACGTTTTTCCTCTTAAAAATCAATAGGGCCTACGGTCGCCAGCGTTTGGGGCCCAGGGTGCAATGATGAGCCCTGGTTGATAATTCTGTAGTATTTCTTGGTCTGAAAAGTTAGAAATTAGCTTGTTAAAAATATTCCATTAATAAAAAAAAACTTGTCATAATTTGACCCCTAAATACAGAAAACACAAAATCAAAGATGGCCGCCGGATATGGCGGCTATTTTGAATTCCCACAATGCATTTAACACTATCACGTGACACATCACCAGCACTTTTTTTTCCGGAAAAAAACAACAACAAACATAACATAATATTTGGAAATATAATGTTATGTTATTGATTATGTCAATCGGTTGAGAACTTTGGAAAATACGGTCCCCGTAAGTCCAAAAAAGCCCGGTTCTTATAGGGTAAAGACATCTGCTCTAGAACGCGGGGGTCGTGGTGAATTTTTTTTTCCCGCAGAACTCAGGAAAGCACCGAGTATACAGTGCTAATCACACATCGGTGTAAGGGTAAAAAGTAAAATATAATAAAACGTTTATTGACGGAAACTTTGGGGTTTCAGCCGAACTATTGTATGTTTTGAATGGAATTGAGACCTGCAATGTCAGCTAAATTCATCTTAGAAAAAACAAAAAACATCTTGAAAACATTTCCTGACGTGATCTAAAAATAAAAGATAACAAAAATGGCTTCATTCCTTTGTTTTTAAACGACACGAGGCTAAACATTTTGTTTGTAATTTTGCCTAAACACACATGACTTTCAAACAATAGTGAAAACACCACAACACGGTAAACACAAAACAAACAGTAATCAGCAAACACTGTACTTAGATTTGTTATTTGTGATTCTTATTTGTGAATATTTCATCATTGTAAGCCTTTGTTTTGCATTGCTAAGGGTTTAGAAGAAGTACAGAATGAGGAACTTATGCATACTAAGCGAAAACAAACAGTTAAAGGCACACATTGCCCTGAAATCCCCACAAAAAAATTAATCTCTTTGGTTAGTTACCTAACCTATTTCCAAGGTCGGTGTGTACAAATTCTATAATGTGCAAATATAGTGTATTTACGCAGAACTGAGGAAAAACCGAAGCATTGACATCCGGACATTCAGACTGGACCCGCACACAGTGCAGCCTGTACGCAACAAAAAACTCCAAGGGTACCACGCTGAATTCTAACAGTCCGACAGACAAACGGCGTATTTTCATTGGTCGTGTACATTATTATATTAGATATTTGAATGATCTTTCCTACCGTAGCAATTTTAGGAAGAACATATTTTTGTAGTCCAATAGGGCGGCCTCCATGGCAATGTGTCCCTTTAACGACAACCGCAGTACATTGTGTACCAACATCAGCGCTCACACGTACACACGCACGAGACTAGAAATGACAAACCGTGGAATTCTGACAGGCCTAATTATGAATAAATTCGTGGATTCAATTAGTCTTGATCATGAAGGTACGCAAATCTATATTGTATTGAATTCTAAACACTGAGCAAATTATTAGAAATTAGTGTTTCCACATTAGTTTATTAATTTATTTGCTGCTATTTATTTTGTCAGTAAAACCTGTCAACCGGTTGCACTTTTGAAGTGTGGACTTCATCACTGCAAAATTATTAACACCGTACCATTCGGTATTGGCAACGTAGGAAACTAATCCTTCTAAATACTGTCCCTGTAAATTTACTCTATAGGTGATAACCACTCATTTCCATGTCTTTTATACTGTAATATAAGCATTTTATTTTTCTGGAATAGATCAAATAAAGCTATACATGTGTTTAACCAATGCTTTTGCAGTATAATGTCGAGTTTGCATAAATTAGTCTTTTAGCTAAAGAAAACATTCGCTGTAATATGTCGGAGACAGTTTTGCCGATAATATTTTTCAAAGAATTTCAGCTTATTATAATACATGTATACTACTCAAAACAATTTAGGGAACAAAACAATTTAGGGAACACCGGAATAATCTCAGTTAAAGCAAGATCATTTATTTCAGATAAACACAATGTTTCACAGAATTGATGAGAAACAACTGCACAATGAAACGGATGATTAAGGATGCATGTAGTGATTACACATTTCATGACATGACTACTGAAAGAGAGAGGGGGTTGCAAATGAAAATCCCGGTTCATGGAACATTT
Organism: Zoroaster sp. YZ-2022; assembly: GCA_029582265.1. NCBI lineage: Eukaryota > Metazoa > Echinodermata > Asteroidea > Forcipulatida > Zoroasteridae > Zoroaster > Zoroaster sp. YZ-2022. The sequence goes on along the minus strand of CM055836.1, from coordinate 320,112 downwards.
CAATAACGGGTGTGACCACCTCTTGCAGTAAATGTGGTGTTCCCTAAATTGTTTTGTTCCCTAAATTGTTTTGAGTCGTATATTATCGTTGGGAATATTATACCTTCTGTCTTAAATGTTCCCCCCCAAAAAACATTGCACGGCCCCTTCAAATTGGACCAAAGCGCCATTGATTTTTACCAGGTCTCTCACTTAAACATCCCTCGGAGTGGAATTTTAAATAATTAAAGTCACACCATAGAACTGTACATGCAATTTACCAGCATCTTCAGCCTTTGGCTTTCCATTATGTCCATCTTAGCAAAATCTTTTGGAATTCATGCTCAAGTGATTTTACACATCCGTAAACACGGTGATATCATACAATGGGAGAATCTTCGATGTCATAGTTGATTTATGAATTTGTAGCCATTCAGAGAACAATTATTAATTTAGGCTACACTGTAAAACCAGTGAAAGCATGACGTGTTTATAATTACATATTATTGAACGCATAGAAACTCTAATCGTATATGGTCATGTTATAAGTTTATATGTCATTTTCCCCCTCTCTCTCAATGTGTAGCGTTTAATATGAAAGGTAATTAAACGTTTTTAGTTTTTATAGTTTTTTTTTAAGTTGTTTTTTAAGTTAAAAAAAAAAAAAAAAAAAGTTTTTTAAAATGATAAATATATTGTATTAAATATGCTATTAATGTAATGGCTGAATAAATAGCTTTGAGCTGTGGTTTAACCTCATAAAGAATCGTTTGTGTGTGGTTATTGTAGTGTGTATATTTATTTATCATTATGCCAAATATAAACATATATGTATTTTGGTTCTTATTCTAGACCAGAAACCAAAAAAGCACATTTCACTCCGCAACGTAAATTTATTGGCGTTGATCATCTGTTACTTTTTTCTATCGTACTTTTGACAAAAAGTAATGCCGAGTAATGTAATTTCCCGTCTACCCGTATTAATTAGAAATGTGAAAAGAAAGATCCTGTTATTATTATATATCCCTTAGTTATAAACAAAAGCGTTTAAACAGAGTCAATTGTTTGAGAATGGCTATGTAAAAGCCCTGTGCATTCTATATTCCATCATCAAATGACTTTAAATGGCTTTACACAACACGTTTGGTATGCATGATAGGATATTAAATTATGCTTATTAGTATGGCTCGACTGAATAAGTCATCTTTACAATATATCTTTATAGTTATAAAGATGTTTCTGAGTAAATTAATTCAAGCAAGCATTTCTATAGATCAAATAAAGCATACTCAAAACCTTGTACAAGTCAGACGAGTTGTTGATGATTTTGGACAGCCCATGTTGTTGTTACGTGACGTCCGGTGTTTGACCTATAGTCCCACCCCCTTTCAGTAGGGACATGTTGGGACAAGTGGAAGAAATTAGGGACTTCCCCTCATAGTACATCATTGCATCACAGAAAAGGTCCTGGGTATATGCATGGACTCTTTACTCGACCTGTGAATCCAAACCCTAAGATTGCATACCGATTAATGAGGTGAACACGTTTTTGGACATGTAACGTCATGTTTTCCAATATTGACCCTTTCGTTATCGGGATATAAGACTCGGTCTGTGCTCTATGTATGGTCCGTATTGTGCATATTGATGTGTGACCGTGTCATGTATTAAAAGCATATCGTCCTGTGACCAGCAAAATGTCGTAATCAATTATTGTGCAAAATTGTGTTTCAAGAAAATTTCGTCATTTTTCCTGCCATTTGTTGGAAAGTTAGATTCTGCATACACCGTATACATGGAATATAACACCTTCCCATCGATCGGGTCCTTGTGTTTTGCGCCTTATAACAGATTCTCATTGTAACAAAAGCAACCCATTTCATTTTCATCACCTCGTCCGAAATAAATACCATAGTTACAAATCAGCACGGACTGAACAAAGCATAGCTATTCAACCCCCGACACGTGTTATTGCTTTTTGTGTTCAAACATTTCAGTGACCACAAATGGATGTGATCTCGATTCTCAACCATCGAGTTTTACCATCAACTTGGCAATAATTGTCCAAATACTTGTTTTATAAATCAAGTAAAAACAAAGTTGTGTAGGCCTTCGTACATGTCTGATGCTGATATATTAATATTTTCCATACAGTGTCTTTTCTTGTATTACTTAAATGGTCTTTATGTAAAATTATTTTTTATCGAGCGAATGAGTGCAACAGGTCTTGTATGTTTTAATTTTATGGTAAATGTTATGTTTTTCTGTCTTGTAAGCCATTTTGCATGAATATTTCGGATACACAGGAGTGAGCTAAGTTGCTATTTAAAGCTGTAACATATTAATCAAATTTCCATGATAAGTTTCAAATAATAAGCCTATTATTAACTGTATTGTATTATATTTTATTCCAAATCTGGAACAAACCTCTTTACTCCGGGGCGGGTTACATGATTACACAGAACAATCAATAATAATAATCGCATTGGTAGGAGTGCTTTCAGAAAGCATTCATTTTGATTTTCTTTTAACAAAGTAAATGGCAACGCAATTAATGGTAACTTCATCTGAAGAGTTCATAAGAAAATTAAGTCTTTCTTAGCCAGTTAAAAACTCAAAGTGATCATTTGTTTTGATAATATCAGCAAACATACAATTCCTTGATGTATAGTGGACAATCAAAAATAAAATGAATTTCATACATTATTTTTATTTTTATTTTTTTATATATTATTATTTTTTTTATATTTTACTAAAGATGTACTTTACATGTTGAAATACCTGAAATGATAAGGGGCTTTAAATTTAAAAATAAATGAATAAATAACACATTGGGTGTATACATGAATAAAAAGTCGAAACAGCATTTTATACATAAATTATTATTAAGTCAAATGGACCCAGAATATAATTATTATAATCCTTCTTAGTCTGCGCCCATGAGAATCTCCTGGTTGATGACCATTAACAGGGAAATATCCTACATTGTGTGATGGATATTCAGATTGTACATGTACATGTATTTGGTACAGTAAATCTCATCCCCTGTATACTATCGATAATTAACTGTCCAAACATTGTACTATGGACTAAAATGGCTCAAGAGTTCATTGATCGAAAGGATTACGGACGTCTAGGATTACATCTACATCAAGGACTTTACACTAACGACTCTCGGTATGTCTTTAACGTGGCTGGGGATGCCAGGACAATGCTGCCATGACTTGCCTGCGCCGTCAAGTCTATCAGGTCGTGTGTTCACAGTGGAAAAGCCGATGGCGTGGAACTGTTCAGCGCTTCATATAAACAAAACTAAATCGGACGTGACGTATTGACTTCTTATCACACGCGCTGGTATACAGATAACAATAGGCAAAACATATTGTCAATAGACGTGTCCTAACACGAATTGGCAGTTGTCGCGCTGTTGTAACTTAAATAGACTGTTCCACTCTGCTTTGATACGTAGAAGTGATTTGCAACTGGTGATTTTGGGGAACTAGACTTGGGGGAAAGTCCCTTAATTGTGATGACTCATTGCATTTACAGGAATGATCCATTCACGTTTGTAAACATTTACAATCATGGTTATGCATGTTACCTTTATTTAGGTATTTTATTATTATATTTATGAAGGGCCATTTTAACCTTACATATATATATATATATATATACATTAGGTTTTTAATTTTATTTTATGAAGGACCTTTTTAAACTTACATACAATAATATAATAACCCCCTATAATATAAATAATAAATTAAAAAAATATAACGTCCCTCACACATTTTAATCACCCCTCCAGTAAAAAAATGGTTCAGTCTACTGGCTCCTCAAATTATGTTAATTTATGCTAATTAGACATCACGTGGCCCAAATCCGGCCTTCTGATTGGTCGAGAGGCCCTCAGAAAACAAGCGGAATTACCTGGTCAGACGGGTTGCACTACTCCTCTCTGTATGTTGGGAACCTTATCAGGGGTATAGCGCACGTATCCACCAAACTGGTGCTCAATGTGAATCAATATATTTTTTCTTTTCAATACATGTATAACATAACAACATGATCTAATGATCCCTTATCTCAATGATATTCACATGGTGAGTTGCATTTTTTGCTGAAATAATACCATTTCAGGTAACTTAAAGATATTGCACACTTTTGTGTTATTTACACAGATATAAAATAACAATCTTTGTAAATATTTACAAGTAAAGTGCACATCAATAAATACATTATGTCTTCTTTATGTTATAAATAATGAAATTCATGGTAAAAGTATCACTTATGTTTCTGGTATCAAATTAAAATGTCTTCTTCATACATCATGAAATTCAAGTTTATAAATGCATAACCCAGATTCAGCATGTCCAGGTGAGAGTGGCCCAAGTAAAATTTACACCCTTTCACTTAATCGATTGTATTTCTGGATCTAGGGACCAAATGGGATGGGTAAAAAGGGGTGGATTGAGAAATAGTCAGGCTTTATTGTAAAATATAATTTCATTGAAGAAAATTAAACAGTTTTAATTATTTGTTTTCTGAATGTTGAACTTTTTTGGCACACTCTGTATATTTGAAGTGTTATAGACAATTTGACGATGTGACCTATGTTTACAAATGCGGTTACATGACGTGACTTTTGTCTCGCATCAAATTGCACTTTTCAGTGAAATTAATAGCGACAATGTTTTCATATTTTCAAAAGAGTTGAATAAAACCATCCCGAGACAATGTTTGGAGAGCTGCTGTGTGCTGGCTGTACAAACCGCCGCAAAAAATAAGGAAATGTGCTAAGTTTTACAAAATCCCCTCGGGTCAAACTCCACTAGTGGTGGTTGGCTATTCTCTGAGAAAACTGGAGCAAATTTTTTTTATTTGGTTACTGTATTGTGTAATTGGAATAATTTACAAATACAACCATATAACCATGGCTAGGTGCGCTTGCATCATATTTTGGTTTTGGTACAAGACGTCATAAGTCACATTGTCTATACTTATACAAGGTCTATAATCTCATGCCATATCACGCCAATCTTGAAAGAACTTTGTTTCACAAATCATCATCATCATCATCATCATCATCATCATCATCATCATCATCATCATCATCATCATCATCATCATCATCATCATCATCATCATCATCATCATCATCATCATCATCATCATCATCATCATCATCATCATCATCATCATCATCATCATCATCATCATCATCATCATCATCATCATCATCATCATCATCATCATCATCATCATCATCATCATCATCATCATCATCATCATCATCATCATCATCATCATCATCATCATCATCATCATCATCATCATCATCATCATCATCATCATCATCATCATCATCATCATCATCATCATCATCATCATCATCATCATCATCATCATCATCATCATCATCATCATCATCATCATCATCATCATCATCATCATCATCATCATCATCATCATCATCATCATCATCATCATCATCATCATCATCATCATCATCATCATCATCATCATCATCATCATCATCATCATCATCATCATCATCATCATCATCATCATCATCATCATCATCATCATCATCATCATCATCATCATCATCATCATCATCATCATCATCATCATCATCATCATCATCATCATCATCATCATCATCATCATCATCATCATCATCATCATCATCATCATTCAGAACCCCTCCATGTTTTATTATAGTCATGCACGACACCCAAGTCATTAGATATTGAGGTGCAAAAAAAGACATTTTTCCACTCACCTTTTTTGTAAGTATACTGCAGCTTCATCTTGTTGCCCTTCTTAAGTGTATTCTGGTCAACTTTATCCGCCTCGTCCAACTTCTCATGATCCTGTATGCACATCAGAATTTTAGAATGTTTAAATGCAAAATTCGACAAAAAGTATTTGATAAGGATTACTTTTACTCAAAAAACAATTCAAAAACAATATTTCATGTACATTTCCCCAACCAAATATACTTCATTCTTCTATTTCTATTCAAATTTGGGAAACAATATCAAAATGTTTTCAATGGTTGCCTAGTAAAAATTTCATATCCTTAAATATCTGTCTTCCCTTTACTGAACGAAAAACTGCAATTTTCCGATTGAAAAAAATAAAATTCCGGAAAATAGCACAAAACAATAACGGCCGATGACTTTATGAATAGTCTCACCTGAGTCTGATCCCGCATCATCGTGCATTGCTCTTGCATCTGCAACAGCTGCTTCTGTCTTGTACTCGTGTGTCCAGGTAAATTCTTATTCTTCAGTTCTGAAGAGTCCAGCTCATCTTGTACCACCAGCTTCCCAAGTGATGTCTCTTCACCTTCTGTAAAGTCCATGAAGGCCAAGCTGTCGGAGACCATGTCCGGCCATTCTCCCATTAATTCTTCCAGGGTATCAATAATCCCCTGTTTGAGATCTGAGCTCTCGTAGCAATCCTCCCGTGTCATGAGTTGGTTCACCTCCTCCAGCTTGCACTCAACATGGATCACCTCTTTGCTGGTTGTGGCCTTCGAAGTTTTAAAAGACTTGACCCTGTCTTCATAAATCTTTTCTGCCTCCAGCTTCAGTGTCCGCTCTTCTTCTCTTATCCTGGTAACCTCCTTGTCAGCCTTTTTAAAGATTTTCAAGCAAGTGCCACCAAACATGGCATCCAATTTCTTGTGTGATTCGTCAGTATCTTTTATGGCCAGTTGTAGTCCTGTCTTTCTCCTTTCAACTTTTGCGACCAGGTTTGCAACTTCTTGTTTGAATTTTTCTTTAAGAAGTTGTTCCTGCTTTGTAAACTCTTCCACTAAGGCCATCATGTCAAAGTTATTGGGCAGATCAGCAACATCTTTTTTCGTCAACGTGGTTTCCCTTCTACACAAAGGACATAGAATCTTTGTATACCTCGGAACCTGACTCGCTCTTACTAGTTCTTGAAGACACTTCAGACAGAACGTGTGATGACAGTCGAGCAATTTGGGCTCCCTGAACCGATGGGTGCAAATTGAGCACTCCAGGTGACTCTCAATTTTGCCCATCATTGCCTGAAATGTTGTTGCCATCTTTTTATTTGAATATCACTGATGGAATATATGCTTAAATGTTGTCCTGTTCATTACAAAAAGAAAGAAAAAAATAATTAAAATAAATAAAACTTTACATAAAATAAACATTTTCATTGAATTTTTATTTCAGAATTTTATTTCATTGTGTTTATATGTGTTTACATTATGTCGTTTTGTGTCAATGAGATTTAGTTGTTCAAAATGTAGGCTTATACGTGTAGCACTGTGTTTGTAATCAGCAAAGAACAAATTAGTGTCTTTACAGAACAAGCATAAAAACAGGTATTCCCATTCAAAAATAAATCACCCCTGGCAAAAAATCTACAAGCTTGGTGTGATGGAATGATTTGTTGATTTTTTTTGCCAACTGAGGCTCGCTTTTGCTGACTGAGGCTCCATTTGCCATTTGTATTTGATGTTATCTAGCTCTGTGCAATATTTACCATTTCATCTCGAGCGGTGAAGTTTTTGGCCCTATATACTAGGCCATTATATCCCTGCATCTATATTGTTTTTCTCTCATACGCATGACCAAAGCGAGACTCGCAGGGAAATAGGCTGGCCCTAGCCCCATTTTAGGGACAATACACTGGACTCCCTCGGTACCCTTGGCCCTAGCCCCACATGTACAAAAAGTGGCAATTTTTAAAACAATATTTTTTGGCACAATAAATCTAGGTGATGAAGTACTCTTATCCAAGCAGACAACTTGTGAAAGCCCTAGAGCTATGCTGGTCACTTATGTGCTGATTATCAGTGTCGATCGGTGGGGTACGGGGGGCATCCTCCACTTTTTAGAGTGGGAGACACTACTTTTTAATGACCCATAAATAAATTTAAAAAAATAATAAAAATGTGACTGAATGCTGAAGGCCCCTACACTGTAGAGTGGGGGGGACGACAATATATATTGTCCAATAATTTTAGTGGCCTATAACAAAATCATATAATATTGTCCAATAATTTTAATGGCCTATACAAAATCATACCCAAAATTATTAAGTACGTCTACCCTGAATTTTGAAGAGTATTCTACAGTTTTACTTGCAACCCCCCAAAAAGTAAACAAAGTTGTCATAAAGCACTCAACACGCAGTGCTGAGCATCATTAGCCACAATACTTCACAAACTTGAAAACATTCATAACAGAGCGTCTAGAACCAGTGGGCCTGGAGCTCCTGAAATTTGGTTCGAGCGAGGTTTAAACAATAAATAAAATTTTTGTTTACTGCAAGATTTATTTTTATCAACTCGCAACCGTTCTGCCCCCAAAATGATGTCTAAAAGCAGGGTGAAGCTGTGCAACCCAGGGTGCACCCAATTTCTCCTGAAGACGATCAGAGCATAACTAATTACTACTCAAAATAGAATTTTCCTATGGTGTCACCGCAAACAGTCTTTACTTATCCTTTTTACCATGCAAAGCTAAATAATCAAGTAATATTCATCCCTTAAAATATGTATCTAACAATAAAATTGGTGATCATGGTGGTGCTATTCATAACATTATGGTTAAACTTAGTAACTTAAAATAATTTATTGAATTCCCAGTAAATCATAACGTTACAGTTACCTTTGAGTTTGACAGTCTGACAGTTTCCCTTTGATTTTGCTTTTGTAAAAAGCATGACTCATAAGTTATATTGCAACCAGTAAAAACACACGCCATAGTTTTGTAAGGTATTTGGGAAATGCAAAACAAAAGGTAAGTGCGTCATTTTACGAATGCGTCGAAATAGCTACAGGCCACAATCCGTATACTTACTTATTAAGTTATTTGAATTATATATTTTCCTCCAGAATCCTCTCCTGCGAGGGTGTCTAACACTAACAGACAGGTGAAGTTTCTCGGCAGCTCTAATCTGATACTTTCAAGGAAGAAGACAATTTTGCTGCGCTGATAATATTGAGACTCCAAACTGATTGTGGCATTACGTACCGTCACGGTGGGGAATTCCCTAAATATTTCACAATGACGTCGGCTTCCTGGTTCCCACGGTTGACCTCGTTATCGAGTTATCGCTTTCCACACCGCTGACTGGTTTTACTATTTAACTTGAAAAGAAAGAAAGAAATATATTTAACTGAAATAGAATGCCGAATCATGATGAAATTAATATTTACCTGCAATGTGCAGTATTTAGTCCCGGTCTCCTTACATCACTAACAGATTTTGCTCAAAAGCCCAGGGGAAGAGGTTGAATACTTACGTCATCAGGTTAGATCTGCTGAGCAATTGTCCCTGACACTTCGTTATAATAATACTCCCTCACAGGACTGGATTGTGGAGGAAAATATCAAATAAGTAAGTATGAATACGGAAAGGGTAATGGGGCAATTGTGGTATTGTTAAAGGGACAGTATCATCACGATTAGAGATAGAGCAGACTTTCAACAGGGCTTGGAATCGGTTATAGCCCATCACTATATCACTCATATCAGGGACTCCTCTCCTAACGTTATTCTACGTGCTAGTGCTACACGACTCGTACTCGTAGTATAGTGTTACGAATCTTACCCTTTGATTTTGATAAATATTAGCACCCCTTATAGTTCACTTCTTCCCCTTCCAATATTTTGCCTACGATGCAATTTCAAGCAGTCTAAGTCCCAGGGTTGTTTCCCCGGACCCTCGATTGTCCGCTATGAATATGCAATCCATACAAGGACGCTACTTTTGCTCATGCATAATGCAACACCAGCGAGAGCCCTGTGTGCGTGCCACACCCTCCCGCCACGTGGCTTGGAGCCGTCCTTTGGACTTAGTCTATTTTCCGAATACTTTCCTCGGAGTCCACCCCTTCACACCGAACACGGTTCGTGGGTGAACCACGGCCAAACAGTCACCGTGACTGTCCCGCTCAGTCATTAGCCGTGGCCCGCGTGTAGTGCTCCCTACCCAAGCACAGCCGCTGTTCCCCTCATGCACTAATAGCTTAGCATCCAAGCAAATAGCTTAAGCACCCCAGTAAGCATTTTCCCCTTGAACACGCCCTCCTTTCTAAGTTGTCGATCACTTCACTTTCGTCAAATACCTTACCTTATATGGAACAAGGACCTGTTGTATACCCCGATTTTGCACACGTTTCTACCCTTAGACGCGGAAGCCAAGGTTCTCATTGGCTAAAACGCTAAAGTAGGCTTATGTTTTATTCATTCCTAGGCCCCAGATTTCTATATAATCCCTAAGATTTCCTGATTTCAGCGAGAAGTGCGGTTCCGAATGAAATCTATGCGACTCGATCCGATCCATGACAGTGCGATATACCGAACTATTACAGTGCAGTGCCTCGTTCGTTAAACCAATGGTGCAGGGCGTCGATATGGCCATTGGTTCGCCTACATGTAGCTATGCGGTCTGATACACACTCTGGCCCCGTCCAGACACCCCAGTAGTCAAGCCCCGGTGGTCCCCGTCGTAGAGACCGACCAGCCGCCCGTCTCTCGGTATAGCAGTGCCCGTACCGTATGCCGAGTGACAAGCCGCATGAACGAACGATGGTCCCCACTGACTGTACCCAATAGTTGGTATTCGTACACCCTATTCGGAACTTAGCACAAGTATATAAGTTCAACTATTGACATGTACCTATACGCTACCACTCCTGTCATACATGTTACTAGTGCCTGTTATAATTGTTAAATAGTGATGTTAATAATAAACCAACCCCATTGATTGAGATTGTCACAACAAAGTTTGTATCCGACTATTATTTGTTGACCCACGAAAGTGGGGAATGCAACACTGGTGGCAGCGGTGGGATACAAACTTTAACACTCTATCGATATGAGAACTTTTATGAACACTTATAGTTATATTTAAACCCCGGCACGACCATAATGCCAATGTTAGCCAGTCTGTTACTAGTGTTAGAATAAGCACCACCGTCTTCACTGCACGTATCAATGAACAATAGTCTATGACCTTCTAGTCTCCATTTCCAGTAAAGTGTACCCAAAAACAACATGCCTAAAAAGTTTCGTAAATCCCGTAGGCTAAGTGCCTCAGCAGAAGCCGGCGACTTCGAAACGTCATTTGCGTCTGTGTCACTAGGCAGTGACGAAACCCAGCTGGAGACCCTCAGAGAAGAGCTAAAGCAAGCAGAGAAACGTGCAGTGGAGGCCGAGCAAAGGGCAGCAGCACTGACCAAGTCGAGTGCGCCCTCTCTGCCCGGGACACCCTCGTCTCAATCCGACAAATCACCGGCGCTCACCGATGACTCCCCCGTACACCCAGACCCCCATTGTTCAAGTTCCCCAGTCAAGAACATCATGAATGAACTTTTAGACAAACCAGTTTCACCAGCACCCGTGCCCACATCCAAGAAAATGTTTGATGTTCCCTTGCCTAGGCAAGGTGAATTCAACGGTACAATGGCATGGGAAGGATTCATCCGCCCCTTCATGAGCCTAGCAGAGGTCTGCGGATGGTCTGCAGGGGAAAAGAAGTTTCGCCTCGTCAGCAGCCTAAAAGGGAAAGCTGCTGAATTTGTCTTCCAACAACTTGATCCATCCACCATTGAGGACTTCGACAAACTAGTCGCCGCTCTGGAAAGCCGGTTTGCCGAACGCCTCCCCCAGAACACTTGGCTTGCTATGCTTGAAAGCAAGAAATTTATGCCCAAAGACAGCCTGACCGAGTATGTTGCAGACATACGCCGCCTAGTGATTCGAGGGTATCCGACAGCAGATGCTGGCACACGAGAAAGTATCGCCCTCCGTCACTTTCTCAAGGGGCTCCCCGACCAACAAACTGTAGTGTCCATTGGAATGACAAACCCAAAGACATTAGAGGAGGCGAGGACGGCCGTGGAAAATTTCATGAGTTTGCGGGAAAGCGTAAACCCGGCTAAAAATTCCCTCCGTGTCCATGCCGTCCAAGCCGCAAACCAAGCCCCATCCTCCAAAGCCCCATAAACAGAGACCGACTATGTTACTCAAAACAAATGTCTCAGTTCACAGAGAATATCGATCGCCGACTAACCGGAATAGTTCGATTAATTAAAGACAATCGTTCAAAAGGCAGAAACAATCCCACTGATTCCAAAAATAAGAATAGTGCACAGTCAAAGGCGACCAATGTGACCTGCTATAACTGTGGCGAACTCGGCCACTTTGCCAATAGTTGCCCCCAACACGCGGCAAAGAAAGAGCCGACCGCTACCCAACCCCCACAGGCGGAAAACTAGAAGGGACCATGCCGTCCGGCCTGGCATCGGTCCAACCCGCGTGTGAACACTCCATTATCCGAATGGGCAGGCAGCCATTTTCAGGCATGTCTGCATTTTTACAAGTGCAAACTTGCGGTTTAAATACCGAACTTTTAGTAGACACAGGGGCGGCAGTGACCATTATTTCCTCAGCGCTTTTCAGCATGATACCCGCCGAAAAACGCCCTCAACTTAAGTCCCCACATGAATGTGTAAAACTGGAAACTGCGAACAATGAACTTATTGAAGTCGATGGTATTGCCACCATGGACATTAGTATTGGCGAACAACAATTCCAGTGGGACGCGTTTGTTGCCCCATTAAGGATGAAGGAATCCTCGGCTATGACTTTTTGTATTTCTTTGACTGCATACTTGAGGCACGGCGCGGCATACGTATTGCTGGCACTTGGGTTCAGTGGACGGTCAAGGGTTCACCTCCATGTGTAATGGCAATTTCATTGAAAGAAAACACCACCGTACCAGCCTGCAGTGAATGGATTGCAGAAGGCGTAGCCGATACTCATAAACTCAGCTCGAACTTTGCTGTGGTAGAAGCAGCAGTTAATAAGAACATTGATCAAGATATCGTGGTCGGCAGCTCCCTCGTTGACCCCAGGCGGCAAGATATCGGTATACCTGTCCGGCTCATGAACACATCACCAGAGAACATTGAACTCCGGGCAGGTACAGTCATTGGACACCTGCACGAGATTGACACAGTTGAACTCATAGACGAACAAGAGAACCGCGAAACAGATCATCTCTATCGAGCGATGCGCGTATGCAGAGTGCATGCGTGCAAACCTTCATCCTCAGTCGCACCCAACGCCCCAAACCCCCGTGATGCCCCCGAAAAATGGTCCGAGAACCTCGAAAACTCTATGAGAGGAGTTGTAAAATCTCCTCTCCTCAAACAAAATCATTGGCGGAACTTTTGACAAGGCATGTGAACACTTTCTCAAAGTCCGCTGAGGACTTGGGCCGAACAGCAATAGTGGAGCACGCTATTGACACTGGTGACGCTCGCCCCATACGTCAGCCGCCCAGACGCCCCCCAAAAGCATTTCAGGGCGAGGAAGAGAAAATACTGGAAAGCCAACTGAAGGCAGGGGTGATACAAGAATCAACATCCCCCTGGGCTTCACCAATGGTTTTTGTGCGAAAGAAAGATGGCACGACACGCCCATGTGTCGACTACCGAAAGTTAAATAACGTAACGCGCCGTGACGCATACCCGTTACCACGGATTGATGATCTGTCTAGATTGCCTCAGTGGAGCCAAGATTTTCAGCACCCTTGATCTGCAGTCAGGCTACTGGCAGATTAAGATGAAAGAGGAAGACCGTCCTAAAACCGCGTTCGTGACCCGTAGTGGCCTATACGAATACATCACTATGCCATTTGGACTTTGTAACGCGCCGAGCACGTTCGAGCGTTGCATGGAACTTGTGCTTAAAGGGTTACAGTGGAAAACCTTGCTGATATATCTTGATGACGTCATCATCATATCCTCAACATTTCAAGAGCACATACAGCGTCTTGAAGAAGTTTTGAAACGGTTCGGAAACGCCGGGTTGAAACTAAAACCGAGCAAGTGTGAGCTCTTCCGTGATGAAGTTCTTTTTCTGGGTCACACCATAACCCAGGATGGTGTTAAACCAGATCCCAGCAAGGTTGCTGCAGTTCAAGGCTGGCCGACACCTAAGAATATCACTGATGTACGCTCGTTTCTTGGACTCTGTTCTTACTATCGTCGATTTATAGCGAAGTTCTCGACGATAGCCAGTCCCTTAAATCGTCTGTTAGAGGCCGGACAGATATTTAAGTGGACCCCTGACTGTCAAACCGCGTTCGAAACATTGAAAGCCGCACTGACAGGCGATGAACTTATGTCGTACCCCGATAACGACGGACTTTTCATTATCGATACTGATGCATCGGATACCGGTATCGGCGCCACCCTGTCACAAATTCAGTGGTGCGAACGAACACAGAAAGAAGAAGAGCTACCGATAGCGTATGCTAGCCGGTCGATGACTAAACCTCAACGGCGATACTGTACGACGAGACGTGAACTACTCGCTATTGTTACGTTTGTACAGTATTTTAGGCACTACTTGCTTGGCAAGCGGTTCCTGATTCGCACAGACCACAGTGCTTTGAGATGGATAATGACATTCAAAAATCCAGTTGATCAAATGGCTCGATGGCTAGAGATTATGGCCCAGTTTGACTTTAAGATTGAACACCGTGCAGGAAAGAAACATGGCAATGCAGATGCCCTCTCTAGGGTGCCGTGTGATCCTGACGAGTGCCCGTGCATACGACAGTAGAACCATCCTCACTGAACTACCTTGTGGTGGTTGTGACAAGTGTGTCACTAAGAGTGAACTGTGGTCCGATTTCAACAAAGTCGACGACGTAATCCCCTATCGACCAGACGAATTCATGCTACCTCTGCAGACAAGGTAGAATCCTCAGAACACTCCCGATATTGTCAAATCTTCATGCAATGAAGACTCCCAGGATGTTTTGACTTGTTACGTCCCAGGTCCCGAACTTTTATCTGAAGGACTGGAAAAAGTTCAGCCTATCCCTTCGCGACAGTTCTCATACTGATGGCAACAGTGGTAACACCTCCTCTTGGTGTTATTTGCAAACTCGGCAACTGTATTTGGCGCTCGTGCGGTACAGTTATCAACGACATGTGGGTATCGACTCCCGTCGGCTGTTTTGCAAACACAGCTGGAGAAACTCCCGGACAAGCCGTATTGTCCAACGCCTCGCCAGGGATATTGCAACACGATGTGATGTCAAAGTCAGCAGAAAAACCTCCGAAACTAGCAATGTTAACGGTGATAAACAGGATGAACCAGAGCGAAGTGACATGAACTGTAACACGCCCTGCGCCCCGACAAGGGCGCCTTAGCCGGTTTTAGTACCGCCGCAACTTACAGAACTATCCCACTTCACTCCAAAGACCAAAATCCACGATAGTGACTTGTTCAACGTACATGTAATCTCCATGCACGACGATGCCGGTTCAAATGCTGGTCAGCAACAAGACACACCTTGGGTGAACGGTTACTCCTCTGACGAAATCGCCAAAATGCAGAGAACTGATCCAGATATTGGCGTAATATTGGATTGGTTAGATAAATCCCTCCAGCGGCCAGGAAGAGACTTGGCCGCCAGTCAAAGTCCAGCAACCCGAAAACTCTGGTTGTTATGGCAACAACTTATCGTCCGAAACGGTGTCCTCTACAAGAGATGGGTAACTACGGACAAAACTCAATCATACTTGCAGCTTGTGGTACCAAAAGAGCTGCAAGACACCATCTTGCGAGCAACGCATGATGCTGTGACATCCGCCCACCTCGGTGTAAAGAAAACTGTTCACAAGACAAAACGCAATTTCTACTGGTACCGGCTGAAAGAATCAGTCCGGAATTGGATAAGAAAATGTGCAAAGTGTGGTGCCCGGAAGCGGCCACACAAAACACCACGAGCCCCCCTTCAAGACTATAGAGTTGGCGCACCCATGGATAGACTGGTAACCGATATCCTTGGCCCCTTACCAATTAGTGAGCAGGGTAATCGATACATCTTGCTCGTTGGTGACCAGTTCTCGAAATGGATGGAAGCCTATGCCATCCCTGACCAGACAGCAGAGACAGTTGCCCACAAAATAGTCTATGAATTTATCTCACGATTTGGTGTCCCCCTTGATCTACATTCAGACCAAGGCAGAAACTATGAATCTAATTTGTTCCGTTCCGTTTGTAAGCTGTTAGAGATAAACAAAACACGAACATCGCCCTATCATCCATCGGCCAACGGCCAAGCTGAAAAATTTAACCAAGTCCTTGTGAACATGATTTCAGCTTACGTTGATGATAACCAAAGAAACTGGGACATTCATCTCCCTCTTCTAACATCAGCATATAGAAGTTGCCAGCATGAGACGACTGGTTACTCCCCGAATATGCTTATGCTTGGTCGCGAGACTCACGCGCCCATCGACTTAATGTTTGGTGGCCCACCCCAAGATGAAGTCCATCCCCCAAATGAGTGTGAGTACGTCATTGCACTGAAAGAGAGGATGACCAAGGTCCATCATATAGTCCGTGAACACCTTGGTCAAGCCAGTCAACGACAGAAAAGAGACCACGACACAAGAATTTCACATCACAACTACGCAGTTGGTGCTCTTGTGTATTTTATGGACAGCACCAAGACGACGGGTCTTTCCCCAAAACTGAAAAAGGTTAAATGTATAGGACCTTGCATCATTGAACGAACACTAAGCGATTTACTCTTTGTACTCCGTTTTACATCATGTTTTACATCATGATCGTTTAAAACGATACTTCAGCGACGATGTGCCACCATGGATGAAGGACATGCAAAAACTTTTGAAAGACACGTCAGCAGTGGACCCAGCCGTCCATATCCCTGACACACGCGATCCCCAGACCATCAGTACGAGTTCTGATGATTCCCTTCCCAACCACCCAAGAATGACCATCGCCCCCCGTCATCCACGGTATCATCGAACATTGCCCCTCCCACAAGAAGAAGCCAACGTACAACGCGCACACCAGCCAGGTTTCTTACTTAGCTCCCTTCACTGATACTGCTTGCATATTTGACCTCTTTAGGTCAAGGAACTCGTAGTAAACAAACAGAGCAGAGCATGGCGACCCATTCATTCATAAATTTGCAGCCCTGACTGTACACTCTACAAGAATGTGTGCGGTTGTAATCTGATATGACTGTATAGGAGTCTAGCTAGGAGATGCCACGCGACAGCGGCCGAACTGTATTTGTACATGTGTACACGGTACATGCATGTAACTGTATATGAGAATACGTGTTCAGTTTAAGTTTTCCGTAGTAGATTATAGATTTATTTACATAATTAATTGCCTAGACGTTTTGTAGTTCGTAGACCAAAACTACAAAAGTGACACTTGATGAACCATTTTGAACTCTAAGATTATGCCTCGTCGAATGAACTCTATGACTTTTGTTTTCATCAGCACGACATCGCGTAGCTGATTCACCATGTGATCATCTATGAACTTTAGATTTTATGAACAGTAATATTGTTATTGTTTTCTTGATGATTTTAACCTATTTCCATGTTAACGCAAAACGAGGACGTTTTGAAACTACAGGGGGAATAGTGTTACGAATCTTACCCTTTGATTTTGATAAATATTAGCACCCCTTATAGTTCACTTCTTCCCCTTCCAATATTTTGCCTACGATGCAATTTCAAGCAGTCTAAGTCCCAGGGTTGTTTCCCCGGACCCTCGATTGTCCGCTATGAATATGCAATCCATACAAGGACGCTACTTTTGCTCATGCATAATGCAACACCAGCGAGAGCCCTGTGTGCGTGCCACACCCTCCCGCCACGTGGCTTGGAGCCGTCCTTTGGACTTAGTCTATTTTCCGAATACTTTCCTCGGAGTCCACCTTCACACCGAACACGGTTCGTGGGTGAACCACGGCCAAACAGTCACCGTGACTGTCCTGCTCAGTCATTAGCCGTGGCCCGCGTGTAGTGCTCCCTACCCAAGCACAGCCGCTGTTCCCTCATGCACTAATAGCTTAGCATCCAAGCAAATAGCTTAAGCACCCCAGTAAGCATTTTCCCCTTGAACACGCCCTCCTTTCTAAGTTGTCGATCACTTCACTTTCGTCAAATACCTTACCTTATATGGAACAAGGACCTGTTGTATACCCCGATTTTGCACACGTTTCTACCCTTAGACGCGGAAGCCAAGGTTCTCATTGGCTAAAACGCTAAAGTAGGCTTATGTTTTATTCATTCCTAGGCCCCAGATTTCTATATAATCCCTAAGATTTCCTGATTTCAGCGAGAAGTGCGGTTCCGAATGAAATCTATGCGACTCGATCCGATCCATGACAGTGCGATATACCGAACTATTACAGTGCAGTGCCTCGTCTCGTTAAACCAATGGTGCAGGGCGTCGATATGGCCATTGGTTCGCCTACATGTAGCTATGCGGTCTGATACACACTCTGGCCCCGTCCAGACACCCCAGTAGTCAAGCCCCGGTGGTCCCCGTCGTAGAGACCGACCAGCCGCCCGTCTCTCGGTATAGCAGTGCCCGTACCGTATGCCGAGTGACAAGCCGCATGAACGAACGATGGTCCCCACTGACTGTACCCAATAGTTGGTATTCGTACACCCTATTCGGAACTTAGCACAAGTATATAAGTTCAACTATTGACATGTACCTATACGCTACCACTCCTGTCATACATGTTACTAGTGCCTGTTATAATTGTTAAATAGTGATGTTAATAATAAACCAACCCCATTGATTGAGATTGTCACAACAAAGTTTGTATCCGACTATTATTTGTTGACCCACGAAAGTGGGGAATGCAACAATAGTAACGTTATCGATATATCGTCCATGGGCTAGGAGTAGGTGTCCTAGTTTAAGATCAACACAGTGACTGAAATTTACTGGCTCATTTATGCAACAGCAACGGTAATATAATCTTATCATAAATGTGGGATATTATTGTCACTGAATTATTCTAAAACTAGCACTACGATTCCATGCCCTGTTGATCGTTGCGATACTGTCCCTTTAAGTAAAATGTTTTAAATAGCCTGTGACTGACATGTATGTAGTATATATTAATATACCACGGAGGCCATGATTATAATTAGTCCGGGTGCCAAATTCCAAAACCAATGGTCCTCTGTAAAACACTGCATTCTATTAAGTATTATGTTTTGCCATTACATTTACAGTGACAATGCGACATACTGATTACATAGAGCTTTTAGTTTACCGTCTAGGCCTACATAGGTCTTGTTCTTGTAGTCCTAATAATGGGAGGGGGGGGGGGGGTATTATTTAACTTGATTGACTTTTTATCCTTCTGGGAAAAAATGTCGTATCCGACCGCCACTTTTTAAGGGTTTTCTTGGAATTTTTTGGCAACCACTAACCAGTTAAAAAATTATTCTATCAATTTTGGGGGTACATTATCTATGACACCATACTTGCATTGGCGGATCGGGGACTAAGGGGCTGTAGCCCCCTCAAAATTGTAAAAAAAAAAGGAGAGAAAAGAGAGAGAGAGAGAGGGGAGGGGAGAACGCACTCCCAGTCCCACAGTGTGTTTTGTTTTTCTCTCCCTTTGATTATTTCATTGTAATTTTTGTAGTACTGAAAAATAATTATTTTTGATTCTCAGCCCCCCTAAAAAGTGTTCTGGATCCGCCCATGAGTTGGCATGAAAGGATTGCTACGGGAGCACATAATTATCTCAGTGGATCCTTGATATCCTGAAAGAAATGACGGTGAAATGGCCTTCCCTGGACATTCACTATTGCCATCAACGCATTCAAGACAAAGAAATTTTTTGTACAAATCTGCATATAATCTCAATAAATTTAAGTCTACCTCTTTCAGCGCCTATATGTCTTGTGCTGCAAGATAAGCCAAACTCAGAATTAAAGACTAGGACAGAACCTGGGCTCCAGCATCCATCACAAAGAAAGCAATACTTAATGATGGACGATCAGGTGAGATTATTTGTAAACCCCCATATTCAAATGTTAAGCTAGTATGGTCACAGTTTTAAATTAATACTTACATGTATAGTCCTACCTCAGCTGCTGCTGCTGCTGCTGCTGCTGCTGCTGCTGCTGATGATGATGCTGATGATGAATTTCAATAACAAAAATTCCCTGTTAGAATGAAAACAAAATTCGTATTCGCCCGATCAACATTTCTGAATACATTATTCTAAAATTGTTCACGTTCACGACACAAAGTAAAGCGACAAATTTTCACAGGTAAATCGTTTTAGGACGGATGCCAGACACAGCAGAAATGAAGTTTACCAATGCATGGTTTCCTTGTAATTAATTTCAATACTCCCATGAAATAAGTTGCACATTAAACATCTGAATAGATATTTAAAAAAAAAAAAAACATTAATCCCTGTGCAAATCATTCATTAAAACACAGACACTTTATTATGGCTTGTGGGGAAGAAGCGTCGGGACAAAAATTATCAGTGGCATATGAAGAAAAACAGATGGGACAGACAAATCACATGCAAATAAATGGTTAAGCTATATTACATGATGAGCTGTGATGAAAGATGCTTTAACACGGCTCACAGACAGCATAATGATAAGTTACGGTAAGTCTTGAACGGCGATTGATTTTGGTTAATCACAGATTGGCAAAGGGGATTTTCTTTTTATATTCTGACAGGATCTCATGTACAAAATGAAGACTCTTCTGAACGATTTGACCCCAAATAACTTCATGAAGATGAAAGAACAGGTACTGAGCTTCCCCATCGACACAGAGGATAGATTAAAATGCTTCGTCGACTTGGTCTTTGAAAAGGTATTGATTAACGTTTTGATTTACTTACACGAAGTCAATGTGAATCAGAAAGAGCATATGATATGCAGCAGAGTGCATCCCCTCCCATTAGGTCTTTATTATATTCCAGGAATCTTAGTAATTCTTTAGAGGATTTCGGGGGGGGAGGTCCATTAACAATAGAACATCAATAGTGTATAGGGACATTTTGGGGTGACACTGTGCCGCATACGAAAGACATAGGCTAGTGTCCAAAATAGTCTGGTGCTTGAGGTGCTTAAGGTGTTGTCACTCACCTTATATAGTGTGTACATCCGGAACTTGACAATAACAGTTATCCCATTCCATTTGAGCTTTGTGGTGATTCCTTTAACCAGAGTATAAGCCAGGATTTGGAAATAAGGAGTCCAAATTTGTTATTCTTTGAAAAACAGGGTGTCCAAATATGACTTTGAATGTGTATTATAAGTAAAATATGGTGATCTGTTTAGCAAACCTGGTGTGCAAATGTTATTGTTGGATTATACTATGGCCTCAACCTTGGCATGATTTGAAAAATAACCAAAGCAGTGGGTCAGCACTGAACAATAACCGACCGTCCTCGTCTCATTCCCAACCCCCTTCCTCGTTCATACTGTCCAGTGTCCAATGAGGTTGTTAGCAACATGTGACGGAAAATAAACATTTCTGGGCATCAGATTCAACAAACGTCAACTTGACGTTACCATCGGTATGCTCTGATTGTTTTCAGGAGACGATCAGAGCACACTGATCGAAACGTTGAGTTGTAACCAACCGGTTCAGACAGAACTTAGTACTCAAAAGAGGATTTCTACATGGTGTCACTGGAAACAGTCATCATTTCACCATGCAAAGCTACACGTCTTACTTATTTAATTCTTAGTTATTTAATTCATAAAGAAATAATTAAAATTATTTAATCAATCCCTTTAAATCCGTATCTCCTCCTTCAGCTAATCATATAATGACGCTGCCCACACCATGTTACTTAGAACTTCCTCCTTCAGCTAATCATATAATGACGCTGCCCACACCATGTTACTTAAAACTTCCTCCTTCAGCTTATCATATAATGACGCTGTGCACACCATGTTACCTAAAACTTCCTCCTTCAGCTAATCATATAATGATGTTGTCCACACCATGTTACTTAAAACTTCCTCCTTCAGCTAATCATATAATGACGCTGTCCACACCATGTTACTTAAAACTTCCTCCTTCAGCTGATCATATAATGACGCTGTGCACACCATGTTACCTAAAACTTCCTCCTTCAGCTTATCATATAATGACGCTGTGCACACCATGTTACTTAAAACTTCCTCCTTCAGCTGATCATATAATGACGCTGCCCACACCATGTTACTTAAAACTTCCTCATTCAGCTGATCATTATAATGATGCTGTGCACACCATGTTACCTAAAACTTCCTCCTTCAGCTTATCATATAATGACGCTGTGCACACCATGTTACCTAAAACTTCCTCCTTCAGCTTATCATATAATGACGCTGTGCACACCATGTTACCTAAAACTTTCTCCTTCAGCTTATCATATAATGATGCTGTGCACACCATGTTACCTAAAACTTCCTCCTTCAGCTAATCATATAATGATGTTGTCCACACCATGTTACTTAAAACTTCCTCCTTCAGCTAATCATGATGCTGCCCACACCATGTTACTTAAAACTTCCTCCTCCAGCTGATCATATAATGACGCTATGCACACCATGTTACCTAAAACTTCCGCCTTCAGCTAATCATATAATGATGTTGTCCACACCATGTTACTTAAAACTTCCTCCTTCAGCTTATCATATAATGACGCTGTGCACACCATGTTACCTAAAACTTCCTCCTTCAGCTTATCATATAATGACGCTGTGCACACCATGTTACCTAAAACTTCCTCCTTCAGCTTATCATATAATGATGCTGTGCACACCATGTTACCTAAAACTTCCTCCTTCAGCTAATCATATAATGACGCTGCCCACACCATGTTACTTAGAACTTCCTCCTCCAGCTGATCATAATATAATGACGCTGTGCACACCATGTTACCTAAAACTTCCTCCTTCAGCTTATCATATAATGATGCTGTGCACACCATGTTACCTAAAACTTCCTCCTTCAGCTAATCATATAATGATGTTGTCCACACCATGTTACTTAAAACTTCCTCCTTCAGCTAATCATATAATGACGCTGCCCACACCATGTTACTTAAAACTTCCTCCTTCAGCTGATCATATAATGACGCTGTGCACACCATGTTACCTAAAACTTCCGCCTTCAGCTAATCATATAATGATGTTGTCCACACCATGTTACTTAAAACTTCCTCCTTCAGCTTATCATATAATGACGCTGTGCACACCATGTTACCTAAAACTTCCTCCTTCAGCTTATCATATAATGACGCTGTGCACACCATGTTACCTAAAACTTCCTCCTTCAGCTTATCATATAATGATGCTGTGCACACCATGTTACCTAAAACTTCCTCCTTCAGCTAATCATATAATGACGCTGCCCACACCATGTTACTTAGAACTTCCTCCTCCAGCTGATCATAATATAATGACGCTGTGCACACCATGTTACCTAAAACTTCCGCCTTCAGCTAATCATATAATGATGTTGTCCACACCATGTTACTTAAAACTTCCTCCTTCAGCTTATCATATAATGACGCTGTGCACACCATGTTACCTAAAACTTCCTCCTTCAGCTTATCATATAATGACGCTGTGCACACCACGTTACTTAAAACTTGCTTCTGATTTATTTGTTTTTGTTAGGCAATCAGTGAACAGGCATTCATCAAAACGTATGCACAATTATGCCGAGACTTATCACAGGTAAAAGTGACTTTTTATGAAACAACTGCACGCTGTGTTAATCACATTGTGAGAATGGAACTCTCTGTGGCTACAGTGGCTCATTCAGTTTGGATTTAAAAAGAAAATACACTCGTGGTTGAAGGTTGTTTTAAGTAGGTCACAATGTTATGAGAAAATTATGAAGGAAAAAAACAGTTACCGTCCTCAAATCAATAGCTTCATTACACACGATTGATTGAATCTTGCTTATTTCTTTAACCGAGATTGTGAAAAATATTTTGTAAAAATCTCACTATTGAGGATTTGTTTTTCTTTAAAACAGGATATAATCTATGCTCCGATTTTACTGATTGTGTGTTGGACATGAATTGAATTATTGTATGTTGTGAAATGCTTTAATCCTGTACAGCTGAGAGTACCGATGGGCTCTGGCCAAGGCATGGTTCATTTCCGCACCCTGCTCATCAGCCGATGTCAGAAGGAGTTTGAGAAGGAGAAGAACGACGAGAAAGAGGAAAAAGAAACGAGGGAATCCATTGCTAAGCTGCCGGTGAGTACAGAGAAATTAATTGGATTTAGTGGGAAGATGCAACATTGGTATATTTGGAAATGTTAATTCATTTCAACCATTTAGTTTTCAAAAAATAAATGTGGGACAAGGAGTAATTCCTCCTCAATTGTCATTTCAGTTTGCTCACGGATTATATGTTCATAGCTAAACAGTTGTGTAGTTTCGCTTTGGCATTGGATTGATTAATCCTAAACCACATGCTTTTACAAAAAGTTACTGTGAATCATTTGAAACAAAATCGGAAAAACGCATTGTTTGGGTCACTTCTTTCCTGTGCGACTTTCTCAAGTTGCACAATCGCGCCAACAGTCAGTTAAAGCGTTATTGGGAGTCCCAGATTGCTGTGATCTCCAGGTAGAGGGACATTCAGGATTATCCTACCATAGAATCTTTGATAGTCTAAGTCATTATTTGAGGGGCATGAGGACTGATCAAATCTAACCTCTTCTGCATTGACTTGAGTACAAATGAACTCTGTAGTCCTAGTGACACACCAGCAGTAGTAGTCCAAAATACTTTGGTGTTTCTTGATGCACTGAAAGTGCGTAACATTCGTCCGAGGAAAATTGTCATTTTGTGGGAGATCCAAAGATTGAAAATGGTCAGACCAGATCAATGTAATTTCTGTTTCAGCATTCAGTCACAGAGTCAGACGCTTCAATGACTTGCCTAACGCAAGTCTTACAGGAAAGTACTCAGAGGTACATCTGCATTCCCAAAGGCGATTTAACCTTGTTGATGGCTGCTATCTAACTCCTAAAGGGATTGAGAAATACTGTAAAGAGCTTAGAGGCATAATGTTAAAGTACCATAAGGTGTGATGCAGGATGTGAGATATGATATAAGACTGAGTTGCATTTATTATATTTTTGTATTTGATGAAGTGATTGCTCTTGCTAAGAGACAGGGTTTTCCGCACTCCCAAAGATATATCAACATAAGATGCCTTTTGATATATAAGATTTGTCCAGTGGAAACATATTGGATACGTGTTGTGCGTTGCCTGTATGTGACACATACACACCGTCATGTTTTATGTCCTGTTGAACATGATTCTTTTTACCACTAAATACGCACCATCCACCATATTGATTTGTCATCATCATAATTAGAGATTAATTCTACCAAGATTAAGAGCTGTTGGATAATAAATGAATGGAACAAATAAATCTACTGCAGC
This sequence comes from Zoroaster sp. YZ-2022, assembly GCA_029582265.1. Taxonomy (NCBI): domain Eukaryota; kingdom Metazoa; phylum Echinodermata; class Asteroidea; order Forcipulatida; family Zoroasteridae; genus Zoroaster; species Zoroaster sp. YZ-2022. The sequence continues at coordinate 294,820 of CM055836.1, read as the reverse complement.
AAATGGTTTCATGTCTGTATTTGACTCCTTGAGAACGAGGACACACGCCCTCAACCAAAAAAAGGACTAAGCATATAATGATTATGTCTCCCGACATAATCATAAATCTTACCTATAAACAAGGTTGGTGACCGGCAATTTTTTGTAAATTCGATATTACAATTCCAGTATTTTCTATTATATGAAACAACTTAACACGAAATAATTTCTCAGGATGATTGCTAAGCCTACATGTACTTTTTACACCAAGTAAGCTTTTAGATAATTTGTTAATTGTATAATCTGGGATTTTCCAATATTGTAACTTCACTTTAATCAACACCACAGTGGCAATTTTGTTCATCCCTTTTCTTGGGGGAAGGCCATGTGTTATTTTTGTAAGGCAGGTTCGTTACAGCATTTACCTAACAGGTTTGTTTAATGCCAAGTGTGAATGTGTAACTTGTTTGTTTGGTTGATTGTCTTTGCATGTTATTGCAGGCCATGGCCATGACCTCTCTGTTACCCTGGTCTTGGCCTTGGAGACCCTTTACAATATTCCCATAAACATGCTGATGTTATTATGGAAATGCCCTTTACTTAGGAAAAATACAAGAATGAAGTTCCAGGTCTGATTAACTGGGACCCGTGGACGACCAGCATGGATGACACTGAATGGGTGATCTACTTGAAATACGTATTAAAGAAATTAAAAGCTTATGAGATTTTCCCCCTTATTTATGTTGTGAATCAACCATTTTATACCAATATAAAACTAAAACAGGTTGACCAGCGGCAAGCGGCACTTGAGGAATTGGAACTCAAGCTTATCAAGAACAAGCGCCGCGTGCTCGGCAACATTCTCTTCATCGGTGAGCTCTTCAAGCTGCAGATGCTGATCGAGCAGATCATTCACGACTGCATCTTCAAATTGCTGTGCTCCAAGGACGAGGAGTCGCTGGAGTGCATGAGCCTACTCATGAGCACCATTGGCAAGATCCTCGACCATGATAAGGGAAAGGTGGGTATTTATGGGGTTCCTCCAGATCTTTGGGGGATTTCTTTTCCAGAGTACCAAAACGTTACTGGCTGTTGTTCCAAGGATGTTGTCTATCTGGGGTTGGTAACAAGTTACATTCTTACTAAACTAGAAACTTTCAGGCCTATGTTCCGAATAATGACAAAATTCGTCCCTAATTTGCCATAGTGACCAATCCCGAATTAAGTTGGCATAGTGACCAATGCGGTATTAGTCACTTTGCCAAATTACAAAAATAGCCAGTTAGAGCATGCATTCAAATGACGAATGCTCTATCTCCAAAACTATAAGGAATACATGCATGTGGATTAGATACAATGGTAGGTCTCTTCCTGAATGTACTAATGGACGGGAAAACTTAAAATTGAAAAAAGTCGGATTGGTCACTATGGCAAATTAGGGACGAATTGTGCAAATGTGGAATGAGCAACACGGGTTCATACTGCTACAAGTTTTACCTACTCAATAGAGAATTTCACATGGTGTCACCGCAATTAGTCTTACTTATCCTCTTCACCATGCAAAGCTACAAGTTTTGCCTGTCAGGCATATTTGTTTGTGTTTTCTCTGAAGAGAGCACTGCAGACATAATAATTGTTCAAGATGATACCACCACTTACAGCTTTATATCAAGTTAGCTATACCACATAATTATCATTCAGTAGTTAAGTAATCGGGCTTTTAACAGTGTTGTACCTTAAATAACTGCTAATGTTTAACAGCTCAAAGAAATTGGAACCAATGATTAGTCTGGTTGCCGCATTCTCACTGAATTTGTGTACATTTTGTTTCATTACAGAACCGTATGGACCAGTACTTCACCCATATGAAAAACATCATCAGCCAGAAAAAGACCTCGGCAAGAATTCGACTCATGCTACAGGATGTTGTTGACCTACGGAGTGTAAGTTCAGTCGCAATTATTAATGGCTGGCCATAGGACTACATATTCATCATTTGAGACACTGGTGATTCTTAAAATGATTTGAGCCTCTAGCAAGTAAAAATTCAACCTTTAGTTCGTAATTAAAAAACAAGTTACATTTTTCCATTCTCCTTTTTGAAACCAACAGAGGAACTGGATACCCAACCCTGAGACGGGACACTGACAACCCCAAAACCATCGACCAGATCCGGCAGGGACCCCCGTCAAGGATGTTCCACAACAAGAGGGATCGATACCCAGGCCGAAAAAATAGGAAAAAACCTGTTTTATTCCTATTTAAAATAAATTTTTCAAAAACATATTTTTTTCAATGTGATTTGGCCACCCTAAAAATAGTATTAAAAAAATAGTGAACACCATATGCTCAACTCTTTCAAAAATAGTGTAAAAACTTAGATCCAAAAACAGGATCCTATTTTTAAGGTGGGACTGATTAGGTAAACATTTAATTAATTATACACAATGCCCAATGGTGAATGATTTTATAACGAGTGGAAACAATATGGTATTTACAGTTAAAATAATATAATTTACTACTTTAATAGCCATACATACATGCATGTACGTGTCCTGCAAAGGTGGGGCTGATAAGTAAACAATTCATTATACACAATGCGCAATGGTGAATTATTTGTTGCTACTTTAATAGCCATACATAAAGTACTTAAAGGTGGGGCTGATAAGTAAACAATTAATTATACATACAATGCCAAATGGTGAATGATTTTTATAACAGAGTGGTCACAATATAATATTTCATCTTATATTCTTTGAGGGTCATCAACCATTGAATTATTAATCCCCATAACCCTTTCAGTACCAAGCCCAATTTTGCAATTATGCCTTGGGTACCGCACTCATTTCTTCTTCATGTCCACTTGGTTACCACAGGACTTTTGGCAAGTTTCATTGTATAGCGCCCTCACGTGATGATGCAATGCAAGGCGATTTCTCTATTGTTAACATAGGTGTCATAATGAATTACTCTCCGAGCCATGAAATAAACTTTATAATAAAAGACCAATTATGTTGACCTACATGAAAATGGCGAAACACTGTTATTGGGGTTTATTAAGTATTATGTGACTTATACAGAAAGGAAACTGACTGTCTACAATCTTTTAATCTATTTTGTTTGCGCAAAGAAAAAGACTGAGCCGGGACTTGAACCCAGACTTGAACCCTCCCAGCCCCCCAGCCCCCCTTCAATGTTGGAAATTCTGGGCTTGCGGTGTGCGTGCATCACATCAACATTGAAGCGGGGGGGGTGGAATGCAATGAAATTACGTGTATACAACCAAAAGTAGTTGGGCACAGACAGATCATTGGCTATGAAAATTCTCAAAACAGGGAACAACACACATTGGCTTATTACACTGCTTACAGATCATATGCGTTTGTGTTCTCTTTTCCCTAGTACTGCAAACAACACAGTCACGGTTTTTGCTGGCGACATTTTTCCCAGGATAGTGTTGACGTAAAAAGGGCCTGCAACGACATGGAAGTTGGCTTGCATGCTGTACGGGGTTGTACTTCCACGTGGATAAAAGTCCTTCGATGACCTTTACCCTAAAATCCAAATTGGAAAGGTGGTGGTTTGAAGGTATGCTGTTGTATGTATACCACAGTAGCATTCAGAAAACAGATGTCAAGAATGTTTACGAATACTCTTTTCCACCATTTCATTGTTCTGTGTGGATGAGAGTAATACTGCACAATTTTTGCTGCCAGATCAGTTCCTCCCATGTATTTATTGTAATCGCAAACTACGGAAGGTTTTTTAATCTCGCGATGTCCGGTTAAACTGTTTTTACTACGAATCTGCTTAGTGGTGACACTGCAGTCCCCGTAAATTGTCAAGAGAGTTACACGCTTTGTGTCTTGCCAGACGACGCAAAGTTGGCCTGCCTTTGTATAAAACCGGGGGTCATCTGTTTTTTTCATTGGGAACTTTTTGGGATGAGCAAAATCAGGAATTCCTTGTGTGGTGCAGCGCAGTTCCACAAACTCCAAATCCTAGCTGTGATAACTTGGAGACCAGAGCTGGGCTATTATCCATGAAGATGACATGCCCCTTGTGTTCCAGTCCTTTCACTAGATCCAAGACAACCTGGCCTGGTGCCTGAAGGACGGATGGATGGTGTGTTGCCATGGTTGCAGCATGGTGGAGGGTTGACTTGTTGCTGTGCTTGGCCGAGACCAGCTGTGAACATCTTCCAAGCACACGTATACCCGGATTCAGACTCATTTAAAGAGAAGCATTTCAGTCCCCACTTGTTGGCCTTTCGCGGTAAGTACTGCTTAAAGCTCAGTCGAGTCCTTTAAACTTCACCATACTCTCGTCCAGTGCGAGGTTTCGTCCAGGGCTGTATATTTTGAGAAAGGTTGGCAGTACAATGTCGAGTAAAGGGCGAAGTTTTGCCAGTTTGTCGGAAGGGCTGTCTACTTGAGCTCTGTTGTTGGCTAGGTGAAAAAATCTGAGGATTGCAGTGAATCTGTTGCGGGACATAGATGACGGATATACCGGACTTCGAAGGACATCTGACATGGACCAGTGCATGCTGTATTGAGGCCTTTTGTTGATGCCCATGCAAAGTAATAATGCCACGAATGCTATCATTTCGGGAATATTAGTTGGAGTCCAAGCAGGCTGACGATTGGTTGGGTTTACAGGAAAAGTTTGCTCAGCATATCGATTTGTCTCCGTCACCATCAGCTCCCAGGTCGCTTGACAGAAGTAGTTGAAAAATTTGGAAAGGTGTATAGTTACTCAAATCTTCAGTAGTTCCCCTGTTTCCACTGAATTGCACTATGTGTTTCCTCGTGGCGTTAGTTTCACACCAACCAGACCAGTAGTTTGGCTTTTTCGATGAAGATGATGATGTAGGGACGCATTCCTCTTCACTATCTTCCGACTCCGGTGTAGAATCCTCATCAGAAGACATGTCTGACCCACTATCTGCGAAGATTTCTTCCAAAATTTGTGCACTTCGATCGGCGTCCATGACAATTTATAGCAATAGCACGCAAAAGCTCGCGGGCGTACTTTTTCAGCCAATCAGAAAGCGCTGGTCAATTGAGGGCGCTATTGGCATTTTGGTAAACCAGGTGTTATCTTTGTGCCACTGGGGCTCACTGGCCAGTAACAAAGGAGAATTGTTTTCGCCTGCCAAAAGAACACCACGGTACCCAAGCGATATGCAATATTGAGCCAATATGGCACAATAAGGTTGAAAGGGATATTGGCAGTTACATGTAGCAACACATTTACATATACAACACATGCATATATATATTATATATATATATATAATTTGTATACTTACCAACAATGGCATTTACTATATCTTTATTAACGGATTTGAGAGTCCCCATATCTGCCAGTTCACCGTTTGTGTAAAAGGCATTCAGCAGGTTGCATGCAACTTTGCTTGCTGTCTTCTGTCTCATGGCTGCATTGATGTTCATGTGGTACATGTATATAAACACCACAGCCATGACGTTCCACCATCTGTGAATATATATAACATTGCATTTAAAGACATTTAGTTAATTTTTCCATAATAAATAAATGAATTAGATGTTATGATTTAATTCTACAACACAATTTTCCCATTGATTCACTATTCAAATGCTCACACTGAATAACAACAAATTGTTGGGAAACATTAAAAACTGTACGTGTTACAGTGACCCCAGTTGCCATGAACACCTATTTTGATGAACATGCAAATACATTAAAAAGGTATGATGCAGTCTTGGTGCAAGACGTTACTCGTGATTTTATACGTACATGCGCCGATCCGCTGTGATTTGATAAACCAACCGCCGCTGCGGGCGCCATTCATACATGTCCACTTAGCCCACGAACCGCCCCTTCCGAGTCGGCCTTGATCGTAAAACGCCATCTACGGTGGGTGATTTAGGACTGGCGCGGGATCGTGTAACCAGGATCCGCATAATAACGGTCTTGCACAAGACTAGGTATGATGCTGCTCATAATGTTACAGTTCATACAGAGCAAATTACCTTATGCATGGGTTGTTCTTAAACCCCCTCGACCCCCACGTCCCCCAAGACCCACGACCCCTCGACCCCCACGACGTACGCGCGCTCAGAATCATATCGTATCCCAAATCGGAATCTGTGTTCGAATACGGCCCCAATTAGAATGCCCGCTGCACTCCCGTACTACTGAACGTGAACAAACTGCGGCCTCACCCAACTAGCAAAAATCCGACATAAGTATGCAATTTATTTCATAGAATATGTGTCACAATGCCGTCATAAGTACGGCGTTGGATCAATTTGCACCCTTAATAGCAACACTCCGCCTTGTAACAACATGGACAGATGAAGAGCAAACAAACTTATGTATGAAAATAAAGAATATATTTATTAAATACAATTACATACATAATTAATAACATTCAATTACCTCACTAATAATACTTTAATAACAATATAGTTAGTGACTCTCCACTGTGCACCGGCCTAAAATCTATCGGTGGCACAGCCAGACAAAATATCTTGGGTCGCAACAAAATAAATATATGACGAAAACCCAAACATAACAGGATCCTAAAATCATAACTCAAAAGACATCACCCAGGCCACGAGATATAAAGTATGTGGGTCCCAGAAGACCGGCTGCTAGCGTTCCGCCCTCATGTCCAGGCTGCACAGGTCGCCTCAACGCGGCCACGACTGGTCATCGTTGTCACGCCCGTCAGACGATTTCCCCACCACAGAATCCCGATTATGCCCCAGGTAAAAACCCTGCGATTGAAAAAGAATGTGCTACAACGTAATACCTACATGTACATGTACATCGGCACATCTTTAACTCAATACTTCCACAGTACGCCATTGCGTTACAATAACGTTTTGTTCAACAGAAAAACAATATAGAACTTTAACGCTTTCCAATATATAATTGTTGTAAAATTATTTAACATTGCCGTTGAATACATGAAACAGCAATTTCGTGTATCCTTATTTCACAAAATAACACGATTACAAATAGTTACTTACAGGTTAAATACAATAGTTACTTACAGGTTAAACCTGGTTTTTGATGAGGTGACGAGGCTGCAAGACCCCAAGTGCTTCACCAACGTCTATGCGGCACTCTGCTTCCGGTGTCTGCTTCGGCTCTCGAAGCCTAATTAACGGCACAACCTGGATTACTCCGCATCCCCAGACGAAAATTGCCCTACCGTCAGGTAACTTCTGATGGGCGCACAAGTACACGGGCCTCAATGCCCGATATCAATTCGACTTATGTCTTGCAGCCAAGTGCCTGACCAATGCCCTACTCCATGTTTAAATACCTCAAGTAAAACACGCACAAAATTACAAACTCATCTAACAAATACAAAAGGAACAACCTTGTTACCCAATCCAACTTTAGTCAAGGATCAACAACCCATAAAATTCCTCTGTGAGTGGACTATCGTCCGACCCAACGTACTCAATATGCATAGTTATGTTAATTACAAAGATGAATATTCAATTCCAATCCAATGATGTAACATAATATGCAACAGGTCACTCCACTCACACAATAATTTAAATACTCAAAATCACATTGTGACAATATGAAATTATCTACTCGGGAATGGTATAATTTGGCTTGTGGCAGCATTATAAATTCGTTGATTTCGCGACGACAGGTCGTCATGCAGCAAACGGCGCAACAGGCTAGCGAGCTAGCCATTTTCGAACTAGGGCCGTAAACAACAGGATACAATTTGATACAATTTGGGATACAATTTGATTCTGGCGCAGGCCGGCCAGCCATGCGACATGCTTGCGCATGGGCATTGCGAAATGCATACATACATTCGTACTGCACTGGTGGTAGTGAATTCCGCGAGTACGTGTGCTTCGTTTATATGAGCGTACGTCGTGGGGTCGAGGGGTCGTGGGTCGTGGGGGTTTAAGAACAACTCCTTATGCATGCATGCCAGCTCCTTATTTACCTTCCCAGGTCGAGGAGCTGGGGCATTTTCCATGGAGACTGATCGATCATTATCTGAAGGAATAAACACATACATACATGTACATATCTATCTTAACTTCTTCGGTGGTTTGTAATAAGGGGATAAAGTTTGACAGGCAGTTTTTACTGCAGGATGAAAACCTCTAAATCAAAGTTGTCCAATAGTCATCTATGAATGGTGTTTTTTTTAAATGGGATGTATGTTGGATTTTGGCAAGGATTGGAGAGAGTGGGGACTTACGATTTGAGAGTATCTTCCATGGGATGAAGTCACCACTATACAGAGCAGTAAAAGGAAAGAGGCATACATTTAATGAATGCCTTAAAACAGGATAAAATCAGGCAAATAGACTTTTTTGATGTTAATTTTTATAATTAACAAACTTACTCTGACATGTGGCCAATTCATGTTTGAGTTCCTGTATTGTCTCATCCAGAGAGATGACTCGGCGTGTTAATAAAAGATTTTCATCTTTTAGATCTAATTTTGAAACATAGACATTTTTGTTAATTTATATTTGTATGTGATTCACCAAAACAAAAGTACAGTCACAGGCCTGGAATTTCACGGAGGCCATGGCCTCTGTCAGTCTCTGTTGCCCTTGTCTTACTCTTGCCCTGCCTTTATACCTCGGTGCCACTTACAAATGTTCACCAAAATAAAATCACTAGAAAAGGGCAAATAGATTTTTGAAAGTTAATTTTTATAATTAACAAACTTACTCCGACATTTGGCCAATCCATCTTTGAGCTCATGTATTGTGTCTTCCAGAGAGATGACTTGGCTTGTAAATAAAATATTTTCACCTTTTAGATCTATAATTTTCAAACATAGAAATTTGGGTTTAGCCGGTACACTTGGTGCCACTTAAAAAAATGTTCCCATGATATTGTTATGGAAGTGGCCTTGCCCCTTTAAGATTGAAATTCCAGGCCTGCAGTCATTTCATTGTTTTTAATCTTTTTCCATAATATTTGTGTAACATACCAGTATTACTTATTATACGTACCATCACATTCCATACAAAGTTGGGGAGAACTTCATGGGCGGATCCAGAACATTTTTAGGGGGGCGGGGGCTGAGAATCAAAAACAATTATTTTTCAGTTCTCCCCTCCCCTCCCCCCTCTCTCTCTTTTTCTCTCCCTTTTTTATATATATTTTTTACGATTTTAGGGGGCTACAGCCCCCTTAGCACCCCCCTGGATCCGCCAATGAACTTGTGGGTGTTCACTTCCTGCCGACATTTGAACTGTTGAAATTTCTATAAAAAGGATAATTTGCAGGGGTGTGATTTGACAAAAGTAAGCATGCCTAGGTCTCAAGGACAAAGCCCCCCTGAACCTCCTGGATTTGTAATTTTGGACTCTCTACATCCCCACAAACAATAAACATTTTGAGGCAAAGGGAGAATTGTAACAAATCCTGAAATCACAGGCCTGAATTTGTTATGGATCATAATTATTGAATGTAATATTAGGCATAACGAATCCGTTAAACCAAGAATTACATTAATAATAATAATAATAATAATAATAATAATAATCATAATAATAATAATAATAATAATAATAATAATAATAATAATAATAATAATAATAATAATAATAATAATAATAATAATAATAATAATAATAATAATAATAATAATAATAATAATAATAATAATAATAATAATAATAATAATAATAATAATAATAATAATAATAATAATAATAATAATAATAATAATAATAATAATAATAATAATAATAATAATAATAATAATAATAATAATAATAATAATAATAATAATAATAATAATAATAATAATAATAATAATAATAATAATAATAATAATAATAATAATAATAATAATAATAATAATAATAATAATAATAATAATAATAATAATAATAATAATAATAATAATAATAATAATAATAATAATAATAATATAAGGCGCACTTACTCTGTAAAACATTCAAAGGCGCCGGTCTAAAGGAAATGAAAATTCTCAAATAGATGTAAAAGCAAGTGTAAACAGATATGTTTTGAGTCGCTGCTGAAAGAGAGAGATATTTTGCATTTCCCTGAGGTCTTCTGGTAGGGAGTTCCACAGCCTAGGTGCGATACAGGAAAATGCCCTGTCCTCGTAACTGACTAAGCGAGTCCGGGGAACAAAGAGCATGTTGTTGGTTGACCTTAAACCTGGTCTGACAGTGCGGGGCCTCAGCATGTTCTGGATATAGAGTGGAGCAAAACCATGTAGTGCCTTGAATGTTACAAGGATTATTTTGAAACGAATACGCTGATTAATTGGTAGCCAGTGAAGTTTGTACAGGATGGGAGTTATATGATTTGATTAATGTCATGAATTAAATGTTATACTGATGTATTTCCTTTTATACTTATAAGGGAATAACAGTTTGTCGTGTGGTCATTAAGCAGGTTAATGGCCATGGTCATGTGACTATGCCCAAAACCAGTGGTAATGAACGCACGACAAACTGTTCATAAACTACTAATGAAAAATGTGTAATTTTTGTTGAATAAAGCCAAATAGAAATGGGTATTTCAAGACATTGGGACACAAAACACTTTCAAAATACATGGTACTTAAGTCACGTGCGTGATGCACTCTGATTGGTTCACAGCTGAGCCATAACGCACTGCTCTAATTTTGATAAGCCATGTCTTTACTATCTGTTAATTCACCCCACGTGATTACATTTTGTCTCATCAATTGTCTTAGGCATTTATGAAACAAATTCTTTACTCACCCAAAGCTTTTGGTGCTTTGCCTCCAAATGAAGGGTGTGGATGGGATTTCTTGTGTGTTGGTCCGTCAAGTTCTGGAATGTAATAAAGAAAGTAAATAGGCCTAATTGTTATTTAAAGTTATAATGCAAAATAAAACAATGCAATATTTTCGTTGATAAACCCTTGTCAAGCTAAAAGGAATAATGTCCACTAAACTGCAAATTTTCTTGTCTGCTGATTGATGTTGATGACAAAAACATCACAGTGAACTTAGGTCATTTAATAGTTTTAGATGCATCTTTAGAAAATTCCAACAGGACAAACATGTGACAATCATATTTTCATCCTAGTTAGACATGGAATAGGGCAGTATATTCAATATTTTTTAAAAATATAAAACATAATGTCAGAAGTACAGCAGCTATACAGTGTGTCTCAAAAACAAATGCAAACAAAATTTAACGGAATGCCAGACGTAGAATGAGTAACCAGCATAGATAATATAGGTATGGTTTGAAAGATACACCTTTCCACTTTAAAATGAGACATCAAACATCCAAATCTGATAATTTTTGACAGAGTTATGAGTACTTTTCCAAGAGAGGTCAAATTGACGATGGGACCAAGTTTTCAATTTTAGGCATTGGGACCAAGGTAGCCTAATTGCCTCTGTGTGGATAATTACCTGGCCTACAAAAATGTGTTTAGCGAGTAAACACAATTCTAAACACTTTCTTGCTATCAGTTTGTAAACATGTTTACATGCTAAACATTTTTAGCATGAGGACGGATAGTGTTTAGCCAATGAAAATTGATGTTTAGGAATTGGACATGTGCGTTCAGCTAGTAAACATGTTTACAAACTGATACCAAGAAAAGTGTTTACTTGCTAAACAGTTTTTTAGAGTATTATGTAATGTGCTTAATTAACTTGTGCAACTGTGTACTGTCAATTTATTTTTCGTCAAACATTGATCATGGTTGGTGTTCAGCTAACTAACGAGCAGAGAGTTTTTTGTGTCACGGAGTACATCCGTACTGGAAGAGTAAATGGTGTTATCGATGCATTTATGCAGCGATTCCCAGATCGAGATCCACCTGCAGCCAGCACTATCTGGAGAAACCTGCGAAAGTACCGGAGGGAGGGTACCAGCCTCAATCTCAATCGAGGGCGTTCCGGGCGACATCGGACTGAGAGGTCGGCGGAAAACATCGAATTGGTGGAGGCGCAGCTGGATGCCAACCCGCATGTCAGTGCGAGACGGAATGGACTGGGCCTACCACATGCCACGTTCAATCGCATCACTCGGCTGGACCTGGGCATGCACCCCTACCAAATGCGCGTGCGACATCGGCTGCTACCGCCGGATTTGCCAAGACGGTTGAATTTTTGTCAGTGGGTCGTCGACCAGCTGCAGGCAGATGTGCGATTCGTCCATCATCTCGTCATTGGCGATGAAGCTGGATTTTCTCTCGACGGAAAGTCAACTCACACAATGTTCGAGAGTACGCCCCCAAACAACATCCACCTCCCTTCAATTACGAGCGCAACTTCCAACGTGAGAAAGTGAGTGTCTGGGTTGGCCTCTGCGGCAGTGGCCTCATCGTCGGACCGGTGTTTTTCAGGGCAACCTCAACGGCCGCCGTTACCTTGAGATGTTGAATGATGTCATCCCCATCCTTGAGGAGCATTTCGAGGTTCTGGAGCGAGGTGTGTTTAGGTGTGGTGGGCTCAAGACTGCGCTCCGGCTCATCGTCTACTGGCTGTCCGAGACCGCCTTCATGAAGCGTTCGGAGACCGTGTCATAGCGTTGAATCATGTGCATGAATGGCCACCGAGATCTCCAGACCTCACCCCGTGAGATTTCTACCTCTGGGGATACTTGAAATCCAAGGTGTACACGACTCCCCCTCCGGACCTACAGACTCTCCGTTACAGAATAACAGCTGAGATTGACGTCCTGCGGCAGACTGTTGTAGGAGATGTTGTTAGGAGAGCGATGGGAGACATGGAGAGACGATGTCGCCTGTGTATCGAGCGAGAGGGAGGGCATGTTGAGGGGGAAGGGATGTAATCATCAACAGTTCATCCACATTGCAACACTTGCACATCTAAACAAAATCGATTATCACTGCATTTAAAAAGTTGGTCCCATCGTCAATTTGACCTCACTTGGAAAAGTACTCATAACTCTGTCATACCTATATTATCTATGTTGGTTACTAATTCTATGTCTGGCATTCCGTTAAATTTTGTTTGCATTTTTTTTTAGACACACTGTATACTGAACTACACTGTTAGACAGAAAACCTATTAAGTACCTCACTAAGGATTTTCCGCAGTTTTTTCACTAAGAGTAAAAACCATATTGAGTGTCATTATTACTGTTGCCAGAAGACCTGTACATTTTATTTTGGAACTGAAAAGGAGAAAGTACCTACTAAATGCAGAGCATGCCATACCATTCAAAATAAACAATCTCCATCGTACTTCTTGGTCAGCCCAATCAACACAGCATTGCAGAACCTTTTCTCACGTAAGTTGCCAAGTAGTGTCTAGCGCACCGAACTCAAGTTCTGGTGTTGACATCAGCAGGGTGTGGGTTCGAGCCCCGGTCGTGACACTTGTGTCCTTGAGCAAGGTACTTAACCATAATTGCTTCGTCCTTCGGATGGGACGTAAAGCCGTAGGTCCCGTGTGTTGTGTAATGCACGTAAAATGGTCCTGGGTACGACTTTAAAACTGCATCCAACCTGGAGAGGGATGGGCGCCGCCAGGTTTAATTGCCCAAGACACACCACATGATGATCGTCTGTGGTGCCCCAACGACCCTCCGGGGTTATGGGATAGGTGAAGGTGAAGGTGAAGGACTTGTATGAATATTGCACATGTACATCAACATGTTTTATTGTGTGGATCCAACCCACAAATCCTAAATCGATCCTAAATAACCAAACTGATGTTTACATTTCCATATACAGTTTGCTTTATGTGTTCTTGCTGGAGTGCCATGGTCGAGCGGTTTAGTGCATCGGATTTGTGTTCTGATGGCTGAGTCGTCAGAATGTGGGTTTGAATCCCAACCGCGACCATAGTGCTTATTTCCTTGAGCAAGACGCTTTACCATAATTGCTTCTCTCCACCCAGGGGTAAATGGGTACCTGTGATGGCAGAGCTGGTTGTTGTGTTTGATTAGCCCTATATGCGCTGTAATGGCAGCAATTGAACTGTATACTCCCCAGGGAGCTGAGATGGTTTCAGGAATGATTTATGAGCCTGATGAGCAGGGGTAATAATATAATGCGCATTGAGCACCAATTTGGTGGATACGTGTGCTATATAAGTCCACATTATTGTTATTATTATCCCAAGCACTGTCCAAAATTAAAGTATAATTTGTATGCGCATTGGGTAAATTTGTTAGTGTTATTTTGTTTTAATTTCAACACAACAGAAAAAGGATTCAGTGATCACCTGCAGTACCGATTTACACGGTCGAAGAAATTGCCACAAAATCTTGAAGATGTGCTGGATGGACAGTGGTATAAAGAACATTTCACAGAAGATGGATTTATTCAAGGTCATCGATCCAGTAGTGATGACATTCACATTTCCTTTCAACTGAATTCGGATGGCGTTTCAGTTTTATCTTTTATTTTCTTATTTGACAGGTTTTCAAGATCATACCGTATACTGGCAGGCATGTGGTTTGGTTTGGATAAACCTAACTTCGAGACGTTCATGATACCATTTGCGAAGGCCTTCAATGAATTATATCAAGAAGGTATGTTATAAGTATTTTAAAGTCACTTTACATCAAAGATTCAAAACAAGTATTAAAAAAAATTATTTAGTAATGGGAAATGCTCTTTTAGTCAGCATGTTGACATAAATTGTTACTGTTGTTGTTTACCTTGCACCCAACAGAAAGCAACACCTAAAGGATACACATGTGTTTCCTTTATTTTAACAAGTATTTCTAAGTCTGATTCGGCTTACATGAACTCAATTTGTGCAAACTTTAAAAGAAATAAACTTGAAGAAACATAAACAAATTATTTTAGTCACAGTATGACACAACAGCGTGCCTTGTGCATGTGGGCAGTCTGTCCGTATACGCGTGTCTCTGTAAGATTGGCACACTGAATGGCCATGACAATCTTAAACGATCAAGTCCCAACTCCCAATCTGTCTTAAACATTTCCAAATAATTTTCCCCTTTAATCATTTCTAAACAATCAGAGTTGTCCAAACTGTCTGCTGCTTTTATGAATACCCAACAATTTCAGTAGTAATTCTTTACACTTCTACTGTAAATCACTCATTTTAAGAATATACATGAGTGTAATTTTGGCCGTTACAATGCATTTTCAAAATTAACATTAATATGTTATTCCCCTTGAACATTTACAAAGGAGTACAGGTAACCTTGCCATGTGGAGCGCAAAAGACTGTCAAGGCTATATAGTTCTCAGCGCTGTGTTCGATGCATCTTCCAAAATTTTACACAGTTCAATGGTAGGTCAGGATGCCCGTTCTGCTTGTCTACAGGTAAGACAGTAAAAACTAGTGATAGAGGTCATACGCATGCATACCCCTTTGAAATTAATTCAGACATCATGGTGAGCCAAGAACACACAAGCAGACTGGTGAATTTGCCAAGGAAGGACATGATTATATTTCAAAAGTAGGTAAAAGAACTACCATAAATGGTGTTAAGGGGTATAGTTGTTTTCATTTTGTACATAAATTTGACATAATTAGAAGTATTGCAGTAGATTATATGCATGGGGTTATGCCGGGGGTTATGAAAATGTTTGATACTAAATTTAGGGCTCAACCTTTTAGTATTTCCAAGCGTGTGAAAGATGTTGACTGTAGGCTTATGAATATAAAACCTCCAAATTGTATAACTATAGGCCCCCAGACCAATTTATTCGCATATAAAATTTTGGAAGGCCTCAGAGTATAGATCATTTCTTTTGTTTTATGCTACACCCTGCCTTTGGGGAATTCTCCCTGAGGAACACTTTCAACATTTTCTTTCACTTGTACAAGCTATGTTTTTACTCTTGTCTGATTCAATAAGCATTCTCGATTTGAAAAGGGCAAAAGTTCTTCTTAAACTATTCTGTTTAAAGGTTGGTGATTTATATGGGGAACACTATAATACTTCAAACGTCCATAGTTTATTACACTATTGCGATAAAGTTTCCGACCTTGGGCCACTTTAATTGGTGTAGTTCCTGTTTTCCCTTTGAAGATTTTAATGGTGGTCTTGCCAATCTTGTTCATGGTACTAGAGGAAGAGAGTTTCAAGTCCTTACTTCTGTTTCTATAAGTCTGCAAATTTCAGTCATAGCAGAGCGGTTGCTCTCTGGATCACCAGAACATTCATTTTATAAAAAGATGACCTCAAAACATAGAAGTTTAAAAATGGGGGATGAATTATACCAAGCAAGTTATGTTGTTGGAACAATAAGTAATAGTATAAATAACTCTGAAGAATATTTTTCAGTTTTGTTTCAGATGTATGGATCTGTTAGACATGTAAATTTTTTAAAGAGAGTTTATATTAGAGGAAGTAGGCCTATCTATCACAGCAGAAGTTATTTGCCTGCAATAAAAAGAAATAGTTATACCATCATGTACGCAGAAAATAAAAAGGAAATGTTTGGTCAAATTTGTGTGTATGTTCAATTCTTCAGACAATGTGAAAATTCTACTTTCTGTACACAACAGTGCTCATGTTAGCAACCACAATTCGTTGCTATTGTAGCTCAGTTGAAACCAGATGTAGCTGTCAAGTTAACCAACAGCAAACTAATTGATAACTTAAATTCGAACATCATTCCTCTAGTGAAAGCACAAATACAGTTGGTTGTAGTCATCTTCAGCATATAGTAAAGAAGTGTGTATGGCTGGATGTTGGTCTGGAAAATAATGACTTTCTAGCTACACTCACTGGCTATAAGTATTGCAACATCCCCAAAGTTCAGTTTGGAGAACTGTGTTACAATAATTTATTTTATTTTATTTACACTACATAAGACTTCTTGAAAGTGCCTGTGTTTTGAAGTCAATGTTCTTTTTTACTGTTCTTGCTCGGAAATTATGTAATACACGATCGATGAAATCGGATTAAAGGATCATCTCACCTGTTACTTGTAAAGTGCTATTTTGAGCATGTTGCAATACTTTTGGCCAGTGAGTGTATATATCCAAATGAATTGGAAAAGGATTAGGTAAAACTTGTAGCTTTGCATGGTGAGGATGATAAGTAAGACTAATTGCGGTGACACCATGTGGAATCTCAATTGAGTAGTAATTAGTTCTGAAAAGAACTGGTGGTACAACTCGACGTTTCGATCAGTATGCTCTGATCGTCCTCAGGAGAATGCCGGACTCTGGAAAATGCTGCTGCTTAAGTAGACTGCTGGAGGATCATCCCGTGAATGGATGCTGGAGGATTAGTTCGTTGAGGCGCGCAGGCGGGAACTGTTGAGACTAGGATCCTAGGGGTTGGGGGAGAGGAGTGTGTGCTCACTGAACTGAATCAGTTGTTAACAAGCACAGGGGGATGGAGGGTGGTTGACTTAGGATATAGGAGATCCCTCAGTCTGGGGTGGGTTATGGACTTTGGATATAGAAGATACCTCAGTCCGTAGTAGTGGTCGCCAAATGTCGCTGATGTAGAAGCCGATGTCCTGTGGCACAGTGTCGTGTTTGACGATCTCGATGGCCTCTCTGATGCGTCTGGGGTGCCATGTGTCGATGGGTGTGATGAGTTGGGCTGCCTGCCAGGATTAACTACACTGTGCTTCATTTGTAATTATGTAATTATAAAGCTGTGTACATGTTTATAAGATGACAGATGTATATGCGTTGTAAACTGTATGACAATCCTTAGGCCAAAAAGAAGTCTTTGGATTCTGGTCATCTGTTGGCTTCCACCCACAAAAAACAGGGAATTACGTGATACAATTATACGCAGTGACCAAATTTCCCTTATACAACGTATAGTGGCTAAGAGAGGCCTCACAAATCGGGCAAACGTTCATACCCCTATGTGAAAAAGTGTTTAACACACAGCACGGCAGAATTCCAATGGATTCAGCAATTTTTGCAAATATGGAGTGTCGTGGCCGAGCGGTCTAGCTTACCGGACTCAAGTTCTGGTGTTAGCAGCAGAATGTGGGTTCGAATCCCGGCCGTGACACTTAATTGTGTCCTTGAGCAAGACACTTAACCATAATTGCTTCTCTCCACCCAGGGGTTAAATGGGTACCTGTGAGGGCAGAGTTGGTTGATTAGCCCTATATGCGCTGTAATGGCAGCAATTGAGCTGTATACTCCCCAGGGAGCTGAGATGGTTTCAGGAATGATTTATGAGCCTTATGAGCCTTATGAGCAGGGGTAATAATATAATGCGCCTTGAGTACCACTCAGTTGGTGGATACGTGCGCTATATAAGTCCAAACATTATTATTATTATTATTATTATTATTAAATAAAAGAAATAATAAAAAATAAAATGCCAACATACAGGTCTGAGACCGGAAACAAGAGACTTTTTGTTACGTTAAATGCTTACTACATTTTATTCTGTGCGTGTGTTGCAAAAGAGGGTTCGTATATTAATAAGATATGTAGAATTAACAATGCTAGGATGCTGTTTTAACTTCTTATGTTCAATAAACTTCACAGCCCCTCCCGTTTGATGTCCGTTTTTGTATTTGGGGTTGATTGATTGTTTATTGTCAGCATAATTTGGATGTTTATGTTTGTGCGTGATAGTGTTTTCCGTAAAAAAAACATTTCTGTCACTTAGTTGTGAATTTTTGCATTTTTTGTCATGAATTTATAAAAATTAATCCTACAATGTGAATAAATTTTTAATAGTGATTTAGTTCACTTTGAAATGAATTCCCAGGTTGTGTACGTCATTTGCTCTGTTTCTGTAGATGATTTTTATTTTAGCTGGAAATTATAATAAATAGAATAATTACAAATTAACACTACAGAAGCAAAAAAAATAAAACAGTCAAAACATAGTTCAGACAGTACAAAAGAGTCAAACACACCATTTCAAGAAAGTCCCCCAAAATACAAAAGTACAAAAAAATAGTCAAAACATTTCAAGAAAAAATTCTAAGTCCCCCAAAACAGTAAAAAAATAGTCCAAATTATCAAGAAAATAGTACCAAAAAAATAGTTTAAAAATAGTCAAAACATTTCAAGAAAAATTTCAAAAAAAAGTACCACAAAATATTTTTAAAAATAGTATGCATATTGAAAAACATGAATAAAATAGGATTTCGAGTTACAAAATAGCAATAAAATATTGAACTCGAGTTCACTTTTGTGCTGCAATAGGAATCAAGCCTATTTTTCTACTATTTTTTTGAATGAAAATAGGGAAAAAAACTATTTTAAATAGGAATAAAACCAGGCCCTCCACAGCCTGAGAGTTGGAGCAACGTCACGCCAACAAAGGCCACGAGGGTTGCTCTCGACCGAACAAGTTCAAGATCACGAAGGTAAGGCTAAAAAAATTCCTGAAATTGAAATACCCAAGATAACCAAGAAAGGTTTCATATATCACACCTAATACCGTGCTTACTGTGGCATACTATAAGTTTAGAGTTGAAATGCCAGGTTTTTCATTGTGTAACGTACATATATTTAAAAGTTTTTCATTTATTATTTTGTTTTTGTCATTGTTTGTGTCATCAGCAACATGACCTTGGTGCCGGGTCCCAGGTCCTTTGGTGGGTGGAGCCGAGGCAGTAGCAGGGGGTATAGCACAAAGGCACAGACGGAGTCACCACAGCCCAGACGGAGCAACCGATTCATGATGCTCTCAGACGAAAGACGAGGAAGGTTAGCAATCTTTCTTATGAATTGGAATTTAGATACATTTTCTTAGATAAAATTTGTAGCTTTACTACAAGTTTTACTACTTAAAACTTGTAACGTTTTCTTAGAGTTGTTCATTTATTATTTTGTTTTTGTCATTGTTTGTGTCATCAGCAACAAAGCATCGATGACGATATACAACTAGGGCCAGTGTCACATATGGACTGGTGACTATTTTTAAAATGTCGGTAATATCACAAGACAACATAGCCCTGATAGGACCCTATATCTACAGTGCAAAGTACACTTCCGATAGGGTCCTATCAGGGCTAAAGACAACACAATACTCGATGTAGCAACAACAAAATAAAGCATGGTAGCATGATTGACAACATAAAACAATTGGCTTTATACAATGAAATGAGTTTGATGAGTTAGTGTATGCTCATAACTAATTAGCGGTGTATGATTGCCGTTTCCTTGGTGAGCTGTGTCCAAGCCATGAACCCTGTGTTAAAATAATCAAAAAGCATCCCACATTTTTGTAACACAAATATGTATTTTTAATGAAAGCTCGTCAATTCCCCTTTATTCTTAATGAATTTCAGTTATTATTTAAAAATACCAAAACAAAACTAGAGGTATAGAGTTTGTTAAAAACAAACTCAGGGTGTTCGAGTGTGCCTCATATGTACGTGATGACGTCATCACCTAAAGTTGTTAAAAGACAAGTCGTTACTTCAGGAGATATGGGTTTTCATAATATGTCATTAAAATACCACATATTGTGTTATACTGAATACATTAACTTCCGGTTCAATCATGTGACGTCATTCATACTTCACAAAATTTTTCCTCATAATATGGATGTCAATTGTACCAAATTTGGTAAAATGCTAGATAGCAAAAGGTGACTTTTTTTTAAACCTGCCACTTTTTAAAATTTGAACTCCCAGTTTGGACCGAAGTAAGAGTCAATAAGGTCATGTCTTTGTATCAAATGTCGAGTCCTCCATGTTCTGTATGATTATGAAGGAATCAAGAAATTATCTATTGTGGTTCACAAGATATAAAATATATTGTTTTATTATAATTAATTACGTAATAATTCATTAGATGACCTCACCATGACGTCACAACGTTACCTGGAACTATATGTTAAGGTCTAACTATTTTTTTAAGCTTTAAGGTTCTTTGAACTCCGCAACTATGTTTTGACTGTACAAATACATGTACAGATTATTATACAGTCCATTTTCGTAGTTTACAGAGTGCCTACGTTCGTACAGACAAGGTATAACAATGATATGTAACATGGTGAACATAATTCATGAGCAATCGAATAGCCAATAAGAACAATATAAATTTGTTACGATGGATAATAAAATAATACGATGGATAATAAAATGAAAGGAAATAAAATACATAAGTTAAAAGAAGATCTGGATCTCTTGTCTCAAAATCAAAATTAATTGATTTTGTATTTAAATTAACTCCAGTGCCTGAAAACCTTTTGTCAAGGGCGCATTGGAAAACTCTTACCATGAAATTGATTGGCCATAAACGAAAACAAGGGGAATTTCCAGATTAATTTTGACAAGACAGATAAACTTGAACAAATAACTGTAAACAATGATCATGCTCTTGCCAATGTGAGTCCTGCACCTTTTGGAAGAGAACAGGAATTCCCACATATCCTTCAAAATGTATAGTTTCAACACGGACCGTCCTTTACACATTTGAAGATTACATAGAATCATACATAGATGTAGAATAATGTCGTCACTGAATATGATTCAGTGAGGGAAATGTTGGATTGTATTTATAAAATGTAAGATGAACCACCACCTAAACTAGTGCCAGGGAAACCTGAGGAATCCCTTCATCCTAATGATCATTCCTGGGCACTGGCGTAAATCCATGATGAAAAGTGAGGGGGATGATTTTGAAATTCTGCAGTCGACAACTGTTCAGAATCTTGCAGCTATAGTACAGATTATACCTATATATTTTTTCAACGCACGGAAAGTTCTGGGGGTGATCCTATGGACCACCCCCGGTCCAAAAAGTGGGGGATATATCCCCCAACATTTATGCCTGTGTTCCTGGGGACACAGTGAACATGTAACAATTACATATAAAACGTATGCCGAATGTTTCTACCAATTGTTTTGCAAACGCTAGACCTGGAGGAGTAAGACTCCTTGCATGGTTAAAGTTGTCTATTCTCGCTTTTTCATGTGTCGCTTTCAGGAAGAAGATGGTGAACATCTTAATTACGTCCACAACTGCTACTATTTTCAGCATACAACCCGTCATGGTGGTCAAGTAAAGGTTGACTCTCAGCTTTCCTTCTATACCGGAAACTGTATTATGAAATTATTTCTCTGGAGTCAGGTGCAACTTTTAAGCATTTTGTATTGAGACACACAGCTGCTTGTAAGGTTTTTTCCGGGGGTCGATCACTCGCAAGATGATAGCAGAGCAGCACTTCAACATAAAGAAATGATTTCATATTTGAAAATATAAATTTACAGTGACGGCCGCAGACGATCACACTTGATGGTATGCTTTCGCCACTGTAAAATGCATCAAATTCATCTAAAAATATTAATCTGTAAAATGCAAAAATGTGCTGTATGACTTCAGATATACAGTGTGTATCTCTTTCATTTAAAATATTATGGGATTTGTAAAACATTATTTTATCAGTAATGTTCATGTACAGTATACTCCACTGACCTTATAGATAAATATCCGTTTATTTTCAAGTTTTAATTTATATTAAATTAATTTTTGGTTAAATGTTTTAGAATGTGTGTTTTACTTCAGACTGTGCAATTAAGATGTTTTTATTTGTAGTTTGGTTTATGCAACAGCTGTAGCATGTAAAACACTAGTTTTAGTTTTTCATAAAATTGTTACATGATTTACTTGTTTTGGTATAAAATCTGTATGCTATTTGTATGCTATTAAAATTGTTACATGATTTACTTGTTTTGGTATAAAATCTGTATGCTATTTGTATTATTTATTAACTTTTGAGGCACATGTATAGACAATGAGAGCCAGAGACTTTTCCAGTGGAATAAAATGTCTAAATATAAAATAAAAAGAACTAGGATTCAGTGCAGTCTTTGTAATTTTTACTAGCCCACAGGACTATTACAAGAGGAGTTTTGGCTATAGTCCGCCGCTGTTTTAACTTGCATTTGGCCAGTGAACCACCGGCAAATTCGAACCCTGTTCAAGGCTGTGAAGTGGTTATTTTATCCAACTTTAATTATAAAGATAGAAGCTTGGTTCATGTATTATTTGTTCATGTATAAATCTTGTAAATAGCACAAGAAGTTGAGCTGAAGTGAAATAATTGGCGAATCCCAGCAGGGTTAACAACTCAAAGTATTGCCAGGAATAGTAAAATTCCTTTAGATGTGTGCTAAGAAAGTGATAAAGGTACTGTCAACATATGTACAAACCTATTATGTTTTTATCAAGCATGCAAATGTTCAGTTAATTCATTAGCCAATATACGGAAGCTGACTTACACCTCTTCTTTATTGGATGTGTTATGAATCATATCACAATTAGACTGTTTCCATTTTGAACTCGGCAATTTGGATATACATTGTGTGCTTTTCCCAATGTCCATTGTGTACATATGTATGTTTTTGTAAGACTGTATATGGTCTGTATAAATAATATTTCCTTTTAAAATCTATTTAAAAAGGTCCGGCTGGACACTAAGTAACATGTATTTGTGAAAGATTTTGAATTCATGATAAAACTCAAGTAGCTGTAAAAGTATAAGATAATCATGTGTCATAACTAGTGTTTGAATAACAAACTATTTACAGTATTTCAACTCAAAATACTTGTCTTTTATGAGCAAATATTTAATTCACATATCATGTGAACATGTGTAGTATGTACATATAGAGGTTTTGTACACTTTGTTTTTCTCTCCAAAAGTTAGGTTGGAGAAAACATTTATTTATTTACTCAAGTGATTGTTTTTAATGTATTTAATGTTTCATTAAAAATTTTACTAAATTTAACTTCTGGTGTGCTTTTGAATGGCAGAACTTACAACTATTTTGAAATAAAGCAATGCAATTTGAACAAAAGAAGAATTTTGGTCTTGTACTGTAGTTGTATTTGCTTGTTTGTTCATGTCCTGTTAGCAGTCATAAGTAACTACATAATTCACAAATGATAATTATTTGAAAGCAACAGATTATCAATATGTTTTTTAAAAGCATATATTGATGAAAAGGGAAGTGGCATTATTTTATTCCAAAGAATAGGTCATTGGTGTCTTACAGTTGGTTTTGCTTTAATTAGTTTTGGATAATGTTGAGGGTAATGCTTTGTACTCGAATTTGAACATTACTTGATCATAAGGGGGAATAGACCATGTAAACAACCTGTATCGGGTAATCTCTACAGATAGTCTGGGGCTCGCGTTCACGCAGTCATTTCCAGAAGTATCTGATCTGCTCAGTGACATCGTCAACGGCCAAAGCATTGTCAAACTCTTACGCCAGGATGGTGAAACCAAACAGAATTTTAGGGAAGTCTTTGACGGGCAATTCATTTAATTCCCTCGAAAACAGAGGCTTAGGTCTAAAACCCGAAAAAATCTCACAAAAACAAGGCAGATTAACTGTAACCATCTTCCCCGTTGACGGAAGATTAATTGCCGGATTACATTTTCTAGGTGCGAAACGGTCATGTAAATAGGCCTCATCTCGTGCCTCCCTGACCAAGAAGGGGGGGGGCAGCGGCGTAGCCAGGACTTTTTCAGTGGGCGGGGGGGGGCACAGGGGGGGGGGTATTGCTTTTCAGTGGGGGCCCAGGGGTATGGGCTTTTCCCTTTTCTTTTTCTTTTCTGTTTTTTGGGGCATTATGAGGATTTTTTGTGGGGGGGCACCTGGGGGGGGGCACTGGAAATTTGTGGGGGGGGGAGGCACGTGCCCCCCCCCCCCCAGGCCCCCCGTGGCTACGCCGCTGGGGGGGGGTGAACATCACTGTTAACCGGGAAATGTGTGCCAAACGGCTGGTTGATCATGCCGTGTTCCGGTGCATGCAGGTAGGGGGATAGGATGTCTGGCACATCCATGGTTCCTCGGAAAGTCTATAGACTGGCTTTGTTGGAAATTTTTACATCCATGACATTTATTTGTGAATTTCCTTGAAGAATACGTCATTAAATCTAACTCTTGTGTACAACCGCGGCAAGGTTGATATCAAATGTTATGAATAGTGCTAATATTAAAGAGATAACGTGGACTTCAGCATTTTGCGCAAGTTACACAGCGCTCTTAGGCCCAAATGCATAAATAACCCGGTCTTATAAATCCTCCGGTGTTGGCCTGGTCTTAAATTAGTAACTTCGTAACATAGCTGTGCTTACCGTTGCTCAATCAGTCTTATCATCAGGCTTTTCATTCCATTGTGAAATCCAAGTGACAATCCATTGTGAAATCCAAGTGAAAATGTATTTGTATATGATCAAGCGGTTGTCGTTTGGATGCTTTGATGGACGGATTTTGAAATAATTGGCGTTCCATACTGCGTCCAAGTACGCATGCCCGTACAGTGTATATAGTTCTAGTTAATTCAACTAAAAACATAAAGACAAAAACTACGACGAAGACATTATAGCGACGACAACATGAACGACACTTCCTCCATGCTCTAAGCTACTAGTCAAGATATTTTGTGCTCTCTTGTGGGTAATTACATCATATCGGAGAGGAAATCTGCACCCCTTGCAAGAAACGTAAGTCAATTGGTGGTTGGTTTGTGCCAGTTTTGTTTAACGGGAACAATATGATTGTATGAGGAAGAAAGATTCAGACGTGACAAAATGACTGCTACCCAAAAATACCAATACATGAACTTGTGTCACCTCTTGAATGAGTGCTCGACCATACATATGCGCATTGGCGTGTGTGACTACCTCACGGTGTGTAACAAATTAGTATATTACCCTTGTATACAGGGTGTGTACAAAGTCAATGGGGCAATTTTTTGGGTGATGAATTACAAGTTTTTACGTATTATGACAAAATTATGGAACTTGATTAGATCATAAACAGAATACTTTAATTATTAAGCAATTTCAAAGAAAAATTATCTATAATATTGTCATCAGTGCCTTGAGCGCCCAGCAGGGTGGATATGTGCGCGCTACAAATCTTTATTATTATTATAACAAAAATTACAACTTATCATTAAACAAAACTGGGCCCCCCCATTGAATGTATACACATCCTTGTACAAACCGTGAGGTTATTACACAAGTACAACCACGGTACAACCACTTCCTTCCTCCATGGGTCATGGTACAACCTGCCATGGAGGAAGTGTTGAGTATAACGCTATAACGCTAGAATCATCCTAGATCATCCTAACTAGTCTGTACATCATCAGATGCTGTGATACCGGTAGTCAATGCAGTAGAGATTAAAATATGGTTCTGGCTCACTTTGACCTTTGACCTCACTTTGACCTTTGATTTCACTTTGACCTTTGAATGTTTTTTAGATGGGCGGTGTTGATGACGTCATATGTATAGGTGATGACGTAATCGATGTTTTTGGCTCACTTTGTATGAGTTTTAGAGGGGCGGTGTTGAAGTAGTATATAATATGGGGTATGTGACCAATTTGACCTTTGACCTTTTTAAGGTCAAAGTTTCAAGTGTCAGGTGGTTGACATTTGACCTTTGAATGTATTTTGGATGACATTTGACCTTTGAATGTATTTTGGATGACGTCATAGGTTGTTGATGACGTAAGAGGTGGAGGTGATGTTTAAACAAATATTGAGGATGTGTTTGTTGGTGTGTTGATGACGTGAGAGGTGGTTGACTTTTTTATAGACAATTTAAAAAAGAGGCAGAGTGTGTTGGGATGACATAAAATTTGAGTTCAAAAAATGAGAAAAAACGATTTGATATTATGTAGTTGTTAAATAAAGAGGATGACTACTAAATATTTATTTACGCGGGCATTGCCCGCATTAAAGAATTATGTTCGTCAGATTCTACCTAATGTTGGAATTAATAATTTGGGTGTAAAAGACTGGATACGAAAAACTTTTAAAAATCTATCGAATCTAGTAAAGAAATTGGATTAAAAGCCTTACCAACAAGAGGTGAAAATATAGCTTTACCGGAAGAAGGTGAAAATATAGCTTTACCGGAAGAAGGTGAAAATATAGCTTTACCGGAAGAAGAAGAAGAGTTAAATTTTGACGAGCCACCGATCGACGGTGGAAGGTATTTCCGTGAACGAACGATGACTGTTCCGCTCAATTATAGCACAGAGAGAGATGTAATTGTTTTTTGGGAAGCTGTCAAGTCAAAGATTATCGAAAAGTTAACTTTAGACGTGCAAGAATTTAGAGAGATAAAGTTTATGATTTATTTGACGATTGAATTACATAAAGAGAAACCAGATGGTACGATCGATTATGAGTGGCCAGCGTTTCATAATAAACGCTACATCGTTTTACTCGATATGAACGAAATTGAAGATTTATTAATGACAGC
Organism: Zoroaster sp. YZ-2022; assembly: GCA_029582265.1. Classification (NCBI taxonomy): domain Eukaryota; kingdom Metazoa; phylum Echinodermata; class Asteroidea; order Forcipulatida; family Zoroasteridae; genus Zoroaster; species Zoroaster sp. YZ-2022. The sequence continues at coordinate 267,689 of CM055836.1, read as the reverse complement.
TTTTGCGGAAATTAATGAGGTTATAGAAAAGTGGACGCACAACGGTTCTGCATGGGTTATAATTCGTATTGAAACGATGAGAATAACTATCGCGAGATATGAACCTTTGAGAGGTGGTTCGTATATCGAGCTACCAAACTATATAAGTAACCAAAAAGCATGCATCAACGTTAAAAACGAGGATGATGATTGTCTGAGGTGGGCGCTTCGTTCTGCTCTTTTTTCAGTTTAAAAAAATTCGGATAGAATGTCGAGCTATCCGTTGAAAGATGGTTTAAATTTTGATGGGATCGATGCTCCAACGCCAATCAGTCAGATAAAAAAAGTCGAGAAACAAAACAAGTTGGCACTAAACGTTTATGGTTACGAAAACAAATCTCACGTCGTTTATAAACTTAGCGATCAACCTAAGGAGATGAAACGTATTAATTTATTATTAACTCATAAAGAAAATAAATCGCACTACGTTTGGATCAAGGATTTTAACCGTTTACATTTTGATCAAACAAAGCATGCCAATCGTAAATACTTTTGCACGAGATGTTTAATGGTAAGCTAGATTGTGGTGTATCAACAATCAGAGAATTTTTTTCATCTTGGTGAGTATCGAATGATTGTGGTGGCAAAGAATTAGTAGATGTATCATTTAATGGTAATAGATCGTTAGATTGTGGTGATATTACATCATTAAGCTGTGATGTATCTGGTGGCGGAGCGGGTGTTGAATTCGTGTCTTGATTCTCACCGAGTGATAAATCAGACGTTGCGATTAAAATATTGTTATTGTATGCCGCGTACGTACCTATTCGTAAATTCATGTCGGATGGCATAAGGTATAAACTTTCTCCGATAACAAAGTTTAACCGCGATCGAGCGTATTGCAAAGAATCTTGATACCTTTGAATAGAAGATTGTAAATCTATTGGAGAATCGATCGAAGCATCGAGAATGTTTAAAAATTCTCTTTTAGCGTCTAAACCGGTACCCACTGTAAGAATTCCACTTTTAGCTTGAGCTTGAGCTCCCAATATCGCGTAAACGTACGTTCTTATAGAGTCTTTGATTCGTTCTATAACTATTCGTAAAACCTTGAGCCAATCCCTCCTCGAGTATAAATTTAACCCAAGCTCGTTGGGTATCGGGAGATTGTGAAATGTAGGCGACTGTATACGTCGAAGGATGATCTCCAAAACCCATCTTTGTCGCGGTTTTGTAATAATCATAATCACTCACGTCATTGAACGAGACGTGCAAGCTCAAATTATCGTAGTCTTTTCCAGGCACCGCTTTGTAACCGTTGTCGTAATAATAGGCTATTTCTAATAGTTTTTGTCTACTTGTTGTTTCCAATCGGATACTGGCGAGACGTGAAAGTCTCTACATATTTTATTATACGTGGCAATGTCTGTATTGTTTTCAAAGGCGCTCCAAAAAATTTGAAAAGATGCGGGACAGCTCATTTCTTTGAGCAATCGTCTAATTTGATAATAGACGTGAAACTTGAAAAAACTACGAATCATCGGATTCGAATGCAATAAATGCTTATCGCTCACACCGCATCCCGTCGTACTGCACCACGTTACAAAATTTATTTGATTCTGATAAAACTTTAGCGGATTAGAATTCCAGCTATTTACAATCTCATCGCTATTAACGTGAGGTAACTTTTATTTTTCGAATGGATTATCAAGTACTATACGTAAAAAAAATCATTTTCATTAAGGTAAATATTTACATTCGTCAAATCTCGAGAAGTAATTGTTTGCGCTGTAAAATTTCCAGTTTGTCGATACCGTTTTGATAAATTCCTCTGAAATGCTAAAGGAATCGACATTTTATTATAAACTAATATTATAAATTGTATATATTAAATGTATCATACGATCGAAATTAGAAATTTTGACAAGCCAGTCGTATTAGATAATTTAATCGATAATCGTGATGGTAAACCTTTTCATTAAAAACTGTCAACTTTTGGGTCGGTTACTATAACGTGCGTAAAAAAGAAAAAATATTCCGTCGCGTCATCAACCCTGGAGGACAGATGACGGAAGATATTGAGTTTATCGATCCTGGACTTTATAATATAAACGAAATTATCGACATTGTCTTAAACAACACGCCTTGGCTTACATTCGTTGTCAATGAAAAATCCGGCGAATATTTGCTAAATATTACTCAACAAAACCGAAAAATCAAATTTTCACCAGGGTTAGCTAATTTACTCTGGTTTGAAAATGAATTTCTAGCTATGGGAGAGCATCGCGGAAAAATTGATTTGCAACCTTTTAAAATAATGTACATTCATTGCGAGCAAATTTCTACGAGCGAAAATTTTTACAACGGTAAACCTTCGAGTATTTTAAACGTTTTTCCGTTACAAGATAAATCATTGGGAGAAAGTATGTGGATAGAATATTCTAATCCATTACGAACAAATCTTAAAACTGGCACTTTTAACGAACTGAGTTTTAATATTAAAGATTCTGTCGACAGAAACATAGGTAATCACAGTATGCCGGTTATTTTAACCGTCGAAATTAAATAAATAGTTTTTTATAATAGTGTAAATACAAATGGCGAGTATTTACGGTCCCAGTCGTGGCGTACCCGCTAAATACAACGAGTTAATTTCTTTAAAAAATTACAATCCGTTAATCATTGAACGTCATGGATTTATTGAGCCAAACGAAATCAACAAACGATACCTTTGATAAATTTATTCGAACAATTTAGCATTAAACTCGGATGGCACTGTGTGCTTAAACTACCCTTTTTTACGTTCGATAAATCACCGACATACTGTTCAATTTTTGTAAAATTTATGAAAGTCGATGGTCTTTATTCACATTCAGCGACGCACAATTTTGTAGCCGATGTAGCTCATATTCCTTCTCCAGATCGAGATAATAAATTGTCTTTCAACGACGAATCGCAGCATTTAGAATATGAAATTTGCTTCAAAACAGAAGATAAAAAAGTTTTTGTACGAGCAAGCTTTTTTGGCGCTGTAAATACTGGAATCTGTTTCGATATAAAAATTAAAAGTACTAGTCTTGAGATTTAAAATTCATAAACAAAGACATTTAATATTATTATAATATTAATATAAATGGCGAGTATTTACGGTCCTAGTCGAAAAAGCGAGCAAATTTCACATTCTAAAAATCGTAATCCGGTCATTTATGAATACCATGGACATATTGATGAAGACGTATTTTATCATGTATCTGAACAAGAGATAATAGACAGATACAACACTAGGGATTGGCCTCTACTGGGATGGTGCTTTCCCACTGTTTTATGTCTATCAATCAATAAACTGTTCAACTTATGCTAAAATAATTAGAAGTGAAAATTTTTATTCAATCGCATCAAACCACGAAATAAACATTAAAACTAGAGAAGTTGATCTTTTTAACGATACTAGACATATTTTTGGCGATGAACCGCAGCATTTAGAATGCGGTGTTTGCTTCAAGACTGAAGATAAAAAAGTTTTTCTACGAGCAACCTTTTTTGTCTCTAGAAGCACGGGGGTCTGTTACGATATTTATATCGAAAGTTTCTCATTAGTTTAAAAATGATAATCTTTTATTATTAATAGAATAATGAGCGCCTCTACCGAAACAAGAAGAATTTATCCAACATTAGCGGCTACACCACCAGTTATAGATACTTCTGGCAATGTTGAAGAGTTAAATGTGAATGCGTTTCGTTTACAAAAAATCAACGACATTCAAAAAGAAATTTTAAAAGAGAGAAATGAGCGCGAGAAAACGTATAAAAAATATAATAAAATCATCAAAACTTGTTCTATCGTAGAAACAATGGCTGAATGTGTCGCTGTCGGAGCCGGAGCAGTAGGAATTGCCGGTCTAGCTAGCGTTGTAGCAGCGCCCGTCGGATGCGCTCTCGAAGGACTAGCCATCGGACTAGGCACTATGGCCATGACCTTAAAATATGCAAAATTCAAGCTCTGTAAAAAAGCAAAAAAAAAACACAACGAGATTAAAGTTTTAGCCGAAAGTAAACTCAATACTATAAACAGTCACGTTTCGAAAGCGATCGAAGACGGTCTTATAACCCAAGAAGAATTTCTTTTAATCAACGAGGAGCGAAACAAATACTCTGAGATGAAAGAAAATATTCGAACAAAATTTACGCCGAAAAATGTCGCTGGTGCAAAAGATGTTAAAGCCATCATCGATAAAGAAGGGAAAAAAGACCTTGTAGAAAAACTTTTGAATTTAAAGTAAACTTGACCATAGAAAAATCTTACAACGATCAACCAATTCTACGATCAACACAACATCTACTAGATAGACCGCCAGCGTATAATTCAAATTTTTAAATTATAAACGAGTCGTTTTTTCAACCAACTCTTTCATCACCAGATTATAATTTCGTTTAGCTCTCGCTTCAACGCGGTTTAAAAATATTATTTTTAATACAGTACCGCATTTCGTACATAAATGCGCCTTTGCTTTTGTACCCTTTTTACACATTCTACACTGAACTGGTATACTAGTTCCATGCCGAATACGCCACAGATGCAACCCACAAAATACATCGCCTTGCACACTACGTATACAACACTTGTCCGTTTTACCTACTAAAAGCCATTCACACGGAGTAATTGCTTTTGAGTTAGTCATCCTTTTTATTTAACAACTACATAATATCAAATCGTTTTTTCGCATTTTTTTTAACTCAAATTTTATATCATCCCAACACACTCTGCCTGTTTTTTTTAAATTGTCTATAAAAAAGTCAACCACCTCTCACGTCATCAACACACCAACAAACACATCCTCAATTTTTTTTAAACATCACCTCCACCTCTTACGTCATCAACAACCTATGACGTCATCCAAAATACATTCAAAGGTCAAATGTCATCCAAAATACATTCAAAGGTCAAATGTCAACCACCTGACACTTGAAACTCAAAGGTCAAATTGGTCACATACCCCCATATTATATACTACTTCAACACCGCCCCCTAAAACTCATACAAAGTGAGCCAAAAACATCGATTACGTCATCACCTATACCTATGACGTCATCAACACCGCCCATCTAAAAAACATTCAAAGGTCAAAGTGAAATCAAAGGTCAAAGTGAGGTCAAAGGTCAAAGTGAGCCAGAACCATCTTTTAATCTCTACTAATGCTATTACATTCACCACATGTTTAGTAAATTCCCTAACTAGTTATTCTATGATTTCTCCTTTTCAGAAATTCTGCATGTACGTAAACATTATGTGACCCTAGCCCAAATAAGGACTCTGTCTGTATACCCCCAAACGGAGTCCTAATAGACAGCAGGTCAGTCGCCGCACAGAAAACGTCTTTTGTAAAATTGTTTAAATCTTACCTGCGTGGGGAGGCTGAAACTCGGTACAAAAATTCCATGAACAATTATAATGACAAGCGCTATCATGGATTAGTAATCTGTTGTTATACTGCTATACTTATACTGCAGAAACCAGATGAAACACAACATGTGTTATAGGAAAGGATTTTCTGCCTTAAGTCGGTGCCATCTTGCTGTACTGCTTCACCTGATGTTTGGTGTTATGGTTGGTATGCTAAATGTAGTGGATGGTGGACTTGCATGCAGCGAGAGCAACAGCACATTGTGTAAGTCCTAATCAGCTATATATTGGAGTGCCTTTAAACCAACGTAGAACAGAATTCCAACAAACGAGAATGAACTCAATTAGTTAAAGGGACAGTATCGTCACGCTCAACAGGACATAGAATCGGATTGCTAGTTTTAGATTAACTCACAGTGACTGAAAATAGTACCCCATATGGTAAGATCATATTACCGTTGCTGCTGTGCATAAATGAGCCAGTAATTTCCAGTCACTGTTTTTAAGTCATCTTAAACTAGGACACCGAATCCATGCCCTGTTGAAAGTCTGCTCTGATCGTGACGATATTGTCCCTTTAAATGACAACCAAATAAATAGGACAGACAGACAAGAAGGACAAATGAACAAGTGAATATTTTAGCGGAATGAGTGACGATATAACTAACCTGTAGTTAAAGAGAAGGTAGATGAAAAAGAAAACTGTACACAATGTATGTCACATGCTGGGAGATAAGATGATGTTTCTATTATTCACTGTTACATGTATTTACACTGTATGTGCATGGGCGGATCCAGAACATTTTTTAGGGGGGGGGCTGAGAATCAAAAACAATTATTTTTCAGTACTACAAAAATTACAATGAAATAATCAAAGGGAGAGAAAAACAAAGCACACTGTGGGAATGGGAGTGCGTTCCCCTTAATTTTTTTTAAAACGATTTGGGGGGGGGGGGGCTACAGCCCCCTTAGCCCCCCCTGGATCCGCCAATGATGTGATTATATTTATTTATTCAATCATATTTATAAAACATTATTAGCATACATATCTGGTTACAAGTGAAAATAGTAAGAATTCAGGAATATATTTTAATATAAAATTTATGCAAATACAGTAAACTAAAAATGAACATTACACCAGAAAAATGATTGAATTTAGAACTGTAAATTTATTGTGCAACTGACATGTACTTTTGTCTTGGTCCTCATCATGTAATTTTGGTATCCATGAAAAACATAAATGATCACAGTCAGATTTATATTAAGCTTATTTGATGTGAAGTTGATAATTTATCAAAAATCCATTGGAATATTTCTGTCTGAGATTAATTTTAGTAGAATTAATCTAGTTATTTTACAAATTAATTTTTGTCATCCAAATACATGAATTCCATATTGGAATGAATACGAACAACCTGAATACTTTTTCACTATTTATGGATGTATTATTGTAATGTGCAGACATTTTAACAGTGTATATATACTGGCTTTAAGTATATGAATGCACAATATTTTAACCTTTTATAACCAAAATGTTTACACTGGATGTGAATTAAATTTGTACATAATATCTTTCTGTTGCAGTGCCACAAAAAGCATACAATCTGACTTGCACCAGTAACAATTTCCGGAATCCTAACTGTACATGGGTAAGGGGAGACAACCTTAATACAGATATGCTACACCATAAACGAAGGTACAACTAATTTATTACCTACTTACAATTTGCCAGTTTTTTGAAAAACATAATATTACCATCCCTCTACAGCATGGTGAATTACATACTTGAAAGTAATAGACTTCTAGTGTCGATGTGTTTGCCAGTTTAAACAGATGAGCGGTTTCTTGAAGTAATGTTTTTTTTTTTTTTCCGTGTTCATGAACTATTAACCTTAGGCGGTCTGTGCTATAACTCGCGTCTCGGTTGTGAATATGGGAAACATGGGGTGATTATAAATTAGAAATGCAGCTTCGCTAACTCTGAACTTTCCATACAGTTTCTTTACTATATAAAGTTTCAAAAAGTGTACATGCAAATAACCATTGTGTTAACATTCTGCAGTTACATTTGTCTCTTTCTTGTTTACCTATCTTTACAGAACGTTTGATTCTATATGGTCTGGGGGTAGAGAACCTGATAAATGCACAGAAAACATATGCTACGTATTATACAAATACCTATTTTCTTCTCACAACTTCCGTGTCGTCACTAGCAATAGCTTTGGCTCAGTTTGCTCAGACATCATCACCTTTGACGCTCAGACTGGCAGTAAGTAAAGACCTTAACTCAGTGAAATAAACTTTGTCAAGTTATCATGACCCCTCTCCATACCTGAAAAATACCCAAAAACGTCTATAACCTTTCTCTCTATAGAGCAAAACTCTCTATTAGGCCCAAAAAGTCTCTTGTTTCTGGTCATCGGTCAGCTGCGACGAATCAGTGCGACGACGCGCTTTTTTTGTAATTGTTTTTGTTTTGTTTTTTGTTTGGCTAACAGGGAAATACGTGATACATGTACACACAGGGACCTAATTTCCCATATACAAATTATACAGAGAATAACCCATGAAGTCCCCATGGTTTACCCTGAACCATGTTAACCCGTGAAGTCCCCATGATTCTCTCTGAATCCCATTTCTCACTTAGCGACAGTAGAGAAAAACGAGTTGCCCGACATTGGTTCTCCCTTGAACCTTTCTTTCTTTTAACGAAGGTTGAGATACGAGTTGTGAGATCAGTACCTGTACCTCAGCTTCGTGATACTTGAGATAAACATATGGTGTTACCGCAAACCGAAACGTTATCGATATTCCACCATGCAAAGCCTCAAATCTTACATCATATACAAATTATGGTAGGGAAAAGAGGCCTCACAAATCGGGCAAACGTTCATGCCCCTATGTGAAAAAGTCGTTTAACGCATAACATGGCAGAATTCCAGTCGATCCAGGAATTTTGGTTGCAATCTTACATTTCATAGTAAGAAATAGAAGAACATTAAAAATGTGCGGGTCTGAGGCGACGCGCACGGAGACCAGAATTCGGAGACTATTTTTTGGCCTTTTTTCTGAGCAATTTTTTTATTCATCTCAGGCCTGGGGGACATTGTTCCCCCTGTATTTGTTATTTTTTTGCTTGATGTTATCTAGGCCTGGGCACTCCCAGAAATATGGAACTAGGGAGCATGACTCCGAATAGGAATCATGATTTCAAATTGATTCCAAATTTCATGCACAAAATATCCGTTGAAAATATTTATAAAAGCCGCGGTTGCAATTGGCTACAAAAATGCCGATGTCTGAGTTTATCCGAAGGACTGCTGGAATCGCCTATCACGGATATTTTATTCATTAAAAAGTTGAATCATGGTTCAGATTCCTATGCTGGAATTATTTAGGTACAATTGATCCTATAAAGCTTGTTTTCTTGCACACAGCTGTACTCAATCCGCCCTATGACATTCAAGTTACTAGCTTTACAGCAACACAGCTGAATGTAACATGGCATATTCCAGTGGGAATGTCACCTTGGGGCAGCATCCGTTTGACGTACAAATTGCAGTACAAATGGGAGGGACGTAATGACACGTGGACGTCAATAAATGTAAGCAACAACACATTTTCTCCTATGTTTATGTAACACCTGTTTTCATGTTTCATTTATGTCTTATTTTGCACTGGTTTTGAAATCCTGAAGGTGCAGTTTCATATCTGCCAACTTTCCAAAATATGGAGACCCCCAATATAGTGCTTTATTAGATGGCTCAGTAGGAAGAGTGCCAGTACGGCATAGATCCTGGTTCAGATCCAGATCTACTCCTACATTTATATTTGTTCACGAAACAAAAACGAAAACATTTCTTTCCTCATCCAAAATAAGTTGATGTTTGCTTATTCATTACTCTCACATTTATATCTGTGTTATTGGCATTTTTCTAAAGGATATTGAGACCAGTGGTCAGACTGGTTCAAGACAATTGAAAGACCTCGCGAAGCCATATGGCTTATACTATGTAAGGCTTCAGGCGCACAGCCGACATCCGAAAAAATCGAGCGTATTTTCAGATGTAGCCAAAGGACGTACTTCAGAAATAGGTAAGTTAAGTTCTCTTCAATTTGTCCTATCCTGACCCCCATGCAGCACCATACCCAAATCTGCCCTCCTGTCAAACCCTGTCTCAACCTACTCCATCCTGCCATACACTACTTCCACCTGCCTTATTCTGCCACCAACCCCTGTCCAACCTCTATGGTCCAACCTAGCCTTTAGTCAAGGCAGCAACCCAGAACACCACACTCGAAAAAAGGCCACACACTGAAGTAACAAAGACTAAGCGTATTTACTAGTCTGAGGACGCAACTACTGAATTATTCATAAACCTCCAACAAAATGAATAGTTTATATGTGCATTTTTAAAAAACCAATCAACCGTAAGCAAAATAGTGGGCTCATCTATATTTAAATAAGTGATACCAAAACAAATTAGTTACCTAATGCATTATGCATTTAAATTGAACATATTCTAATGCAACATTGATTGTGTCTTTTGAAGCTGAAATTTATGTTATAATACAAAACGTGGATAATTAAAAAAATATGATTGTGACGTCATCGATGATAATTTGATTGAACCGGAAGTTCACACGAACACCGTGTGTTTGTCCCAAAAACACTTGAGCTCTAGTTGTAGTTTAATTTTTTTGACATGTTCCTTTGTTGCACCATTTTAAGCCCCTAAGGACCCACCAGAAGAATTCCATTGCGTGGCTGCGCAAGACAGTGTCAGTCAGACAAGGAATGTAAGCATGACTTGGAAAGTAAGTGCTGTCATCAAAACAACCCCAATTTTCAAAAAATTTAAACTGGCCAAAACATGTTGGTAACTTTGGAAAGATATTTTTTTCTTGTTAACATTGTGCGGAAAATATAAGAAAACAATTTAAAAATAAATATTTGTGCATTGTTAAACATATATTTTAATATTATATTATAAATTTTGTAACTGTTTTATCATTATTTACAGATATTTGTGTTTTGGAATTTCGGACCACATTTTATGATATTAATGTTTTATTTTTAATTCGTGATATAAAAGTAGAATATATTTCATTCTTTCCCTTTTACCTAACTTGTGTTTATTTCCTTACTTCTTTCTCAGTATTCTCCATATATATAGAACATGACTTTGACATGAGATGATTCATGTAACAATTTACAAAACTTAATGACCAAATGGTATGTCTGCATTTCTTTCTTCAGCCCTTGAAAAATAAATTCAAAGAGAATGGAGAAATACTCGGCTATAACATCAGTTACAGGAGCAGTAAGATGGAAAAACCGCAACTACTTCGAACTGTGGGACCAAATGATACAGAACTCACAGTGTCTGGTAAGATACCAGGGGCGCGTTTAAACGGCCCAGAGCAGAAATATGTTTGGGGTTTGGTAATTGGTTAAGCGTTTTCGCGAGTTCAGTTGTGCTACGATGACGTCATTGTTCTGAACAAACATGAACCGAAGTTTGTGATCAATTACACTTTGTTTCAAGGTGGCGGATTGTAAAAAGTAACGAAAGTTTTGTTCATTATTTGTTAAAAATTATGTGATGATTGTTCGTATAAAAGCATATTCCAAGTTCATGACTAGCACTCACGAGTAAGTTTTATTTTGCCAAAAATATATTTAAACTGTATATGTATATTTTTTTTTAGAAACGTTGAGGATTGAACACATCACAAACTGAAAACAAGTTTCTGGTTACGTTCTTTTTTTGCGTAGCTATGCCGTCTTGTTTCTGGCCAATAATTTGACGTCAGAAACAAGTTTCTAAACAAGTTCAGTTTCTAAACAAGTTCAGTTTCTAAACAAGTTCGCCAAAACACGCCCAGATTGGTTGCAGTTCAAGTGTCATTGTAAGAACAAGGTACAACAATGTCGACAAAACTGAGTTATCAAATACTTGTTTTTTAATCAAAATATTGAAGCAGAATTGGAATAGACCCTGGGGAAAGGTTGCTATCGATTTTTTCAGATAGAATTAAAACTCATGTTGTCAATCGGTGGCACGGCATAGATATAGATCATAACCCAGCTAACATGTATACGTTGGGCCGACGTTGGTGAACGTCTGATATGTCGGCGTCAAAATACGGACGTTGTACGGACGTTGGCTAAACGTCGTGAAGGTCGGGGTAAATTTATAAACATTGCACTAACGTTGGAAAATGTTGTGCAGTATAATTGGTCTATTTTCAACGTTGCTACAACGTAGTTACAATGTGTACAACCTAACTACGGCACATCATACGTTGTGCCGCGCGACGTTGGTAAAATTGTGCATTATACGAAGCCTATTTCCAGCTTTGGTACGACGTAATTAGAGTGTGGGCGACGTAACGTCCCGTCGGCGCATATCTCCATTAAACATTAAATGTTTTTGAAAGATGTTCTATTTTGGTTTTTTTTTTTAGCTAATCAAAATTTACGTTGCAGGGTTAATACCCTTGTAACGGGAATTTTGATTGGCTACAAAACAAAAACACATAGAAGTAGAACATGCAGCCTATTTCAAAATGTTGATGGATATATCGACGGTATCATTCTTGTTTTGAAAGTAAACTAGTTCGTATACTAATTGTGGATTATTTACTATACACTCAATATTACATCATGTGTTTTATTGACTTTAAAAAAATCCCGCAGAAAATGGAGAACGGAATTCTAAGATAATCGGCCATGGTCACATTTGGGCGCCAACATTGGTCCAACTTTTGAAAAACGTCAAGGCGACGTCCATTGCCAATGTTAGGCCAGCCGTAAATTCTTATGTTGGCCAACGTTGGGCCGACGTATGCATGTTAGCTGGGAATTAACTAGATCAGACTCGCATGTATACACAGGTCCTCAATGGGCGCGGCCATCGGTTACTCGCAAAGGGCAAAAATCTAAACGCGCATTTCGTCGCAGTTTTCACGAAGTGACATATTCATCCACGTCGTGGTAAAATCGCGTTGCGAGATATAAGCGATTGAAGTTGGTCAAGTTTTAAAATCGCGGTTTCGATGTCATTTTAATCTCGAAGATCATTAATTTTTACTTTGTTAGAAAGCTGAAATCTCATATGATACGTAACTGTATTCGTTTTGTAGAGGAAAATAACTATAAACGAGTAACAAACGTATAAACCAAACAGTCACTTCGTGAAAACTGCACACGCTGTTGTCAAGTTTTCACGAAGTGACGTTTCCCGTGCATTAGTATATGGACACGCGTCAACTTCGTGGAACACACGTGTGGCGTGATCGAATTGTGTCACTTCGTGAAAACTTAAAAACATGCCGTTCGCATAAAATACATGCAGTAATACATGCACAAGGCTGCGATCGGTCACTTCGTGAAAACTTAAAACCACAGTTTACTTCAATTTTACAAAAACTTCATTACTTTAATTAGAAAACTAGATAGTTTTGAGGATTAAAACTTGGTGAAATGAAAGATAACAGTATTTGAAGTCCAAATATTGACTAAACTCATTTTCCAAAAAAATACGATTTTTTAGCAATCCGTCACTTCGTGAAAACTGCGACGATTTCCTCGACGTGACGTACGAAGACTTTGTTTATTTGCACAATTTGTAATGGAAGAGCACAGACCAAAAAAACGTCATTCTGGCTTTTACGTGTTTTATGAAGAGTCACCGTCCGCACTGGAATTATCGGTAAAACTGTCCGAGGAGTTATGAAGGATTGCAAACTGCCGTGACTAGGGAAAATGATGTAAAAGTGCCTTGTATCATTTGTCAATTTGGCACTCTAAAAATCCAGTTATTAACACTAGTATTACTAAATATTGGGGGATATGTTATACCCCTCCTCCCTCCCTCCCACAGATCGCAGCCCCATGCTTATTAGGGTCACCAATCCTGGGCTAATAAATACCATTCTTTCTCAGGACAGACGGGAACAAATCGCGTGACCGCACCGATTTTAAATCCGACTCATGACCAGAAACCGCAGACTTAATTTATGAACAAAATCATACTTTGCCAGATTATCGTGAAACCTTTTCCTTCATTGTAAAATGCTGTTCTTTAAGAAGGCATACAGGATCATCCCACACTACACGTATGTATCCATATTGAATTCGGCCGAAAGTCATTTTGTTGTTTCATCATCGCCAGTCTGGTAACATTAACAATGAAGTTGAACTTCCTGCACTTATAGCTTTTTAGGTGTTCGAGCGACAGCGCGAACACCTCTTGTTTTTGTTCGTTTTTTTAGGTGTTCGGGTTTGTGCCCGAAACACCTATTGTTTTTGTACGTTCTTCTTCTTCTTCTTCTTCTTCTTCTTCTTCTTCTTCTTCTTCTTCTTCTTCTTCTTCTTCTTCTTCTTCTTCTTCTTCTTCTTCTTCTTCTTCTTCTTCTTCTTCTTCTTCTTCTTCTTCTTCTTCTTCTTCTTCTTCTTCTTCTTCTTCTTCTTCTTCTTCTTCTTCTTCTTCTTCTTCTTCTTCTTCTTCTTCTTCTTCTTCTTCTTCTTCTTCTTCTTCTTCTCCCCAATAACTGTCCGGTAACAAACACATACTTGCAAACTTCACATGAACTTGAAACTTGGCATGTACTTAGAACTTAACAAGTAGATGAAACACGAGTTGTGAGTGACCCCAATTTGACCTTACTTCCTGTCCAAACTGGAAGTCAAAGTTTAATATTAAAAAAAATCATATCTCAATAACCACAAGAGGTAAATTTACAATTTTTGTACCATTGTATAGATCGTTAATGGTCAAAAAATATTTACAAAAAGGTGACCCCAATGTGACCTTACTTCCTGTCCAAACCGGAAGTCAAAGTTTAACATTTAAAAAAATCATATCTCAACAACCACAAGAGGTAAATTCACAATTTGTGTACCATTGTACAGACCATTAATTGTCAAAAGATATTTACAAATAGATGACCCCAATTTGACCTTACTTCCTGTCCAAACCGGAAGTCAAAGTTTAATATTTAAAAAAATCATATCTCTACAACCACAAGAGGTAAATTCACAATTTTTGTACCATTGTACAGATCGTTAATTGTCAAAGAATATTTACAAAAATGTGACCCCAATTTGACCTTACTTCCTGTCCAAACCGGAAGTCAAAGTTTAATATTTAACAAAAATCATACCTCAACAACCACAAGATGTAAATTGACATTTTTTGCACCATTGTATAGATTGTTAATTTTCGAAAAATATTTACACAAAGGTGACCCCAATTTGACCTTACTTCCTGTCCAAACCGGAAGTCAAAGTTTAATATTTAAAAAAATCATGTTTCAACAACCACAAGAGGTAAATTTACAATGTTTGTACCATTGTACTGATCGTTAATTGTCAAAAAATATTTACAAAAAGATGACCCCAATTTGATCTTACTTCCTGTCCAAACCGGAAGTCAAAGTTTAATATTTAAAAAAAATTATATCTCAACAACCACAAGAGGTAAATTCACAATTGTTGTACCATTGTACAGATCGTTAATTGTCAAAAAATATTTACAAAAAGGTGACCCCAATTTGACCTTACTTCCTGTCCAAACCGGAAGTCAAAGTTTAATATTTAAAACAATTATCTCAACAACCACAAGAAGTAAATTCACAATTTTTGTACCATTGTACAGATCGTTAATTGTCAAAAAATATTTACACAAAGATGACCCCAATTTGACCTTACTTCCTGTCCAAACCGGAAGTCAAAGTTTAATACTTTAAAAAATTATATCTCAACAACCACAAGAGGTAAATTCACAATTTTTGTACCATTGTACAGATCGTTAATTGTCAAAAAATATTTACACAAAGATGACCCCAATTTGACCTTACTTCCTGTCCAAACCGGAAGTCAAAGTTTAATACTTAAAAAAATTATATCTCAACAACCACAAGAGGTAAATTCACAATTTTTGTACCATTGTACAGATCGTTAATTGTCAAAAAATATTTACAAAAAGTTGACCCCAATTTGACCTTACTTCCTGTCCAAACCGGAAGTCAAAGTTTAATATTAAAAAATAATAATGCAAAGTTTCTTTAAAAAACATTCTGACGTCATCATCACTGCCCTGACAAAACTCGAACACCTATGTGTTTGTAATATCACAAACACTGCCGTCTAGTTTGTTTTTGTTTTTATTTTATTTTATTTTTTGTATGCATATTGTCCTGAACAAGGCTAAAAAACCACTAAAGGTACAGGACTACAATAGAAGAAAAATAAAAGGTAAATAGACTAAGAGGAGCTGAATGTCGGAACTGAGATTCTATGATAGTCTCGAGCCCAGGTATTTTGTTTTATATTCCTCATATAACTGTCTTGGTGCACGAGTAGACATATTCAAGTTCAGATGCTTAATCTGGATTGGTGTATCAAAGATCTTTTGATCCTTCCATAGGTCTGGCAACAGATCAGAACTATACCTTCAGTATACAGACCCGAAACTCCATGGGAACATCTACACGAGAGAGTTGCTCAATTGTCCAAGTGAGACGTAAGTCTAATGCGACTGATTTTTGCCCTTCACTGATATAATTATTCATCACGATTTATTTATTAGTTTATGCCAATGTGCAGTGGTGCACCCAGTGTTGTCCCGTTGAGGGGGCTCATATCCGGGGAATGTAGGGAGCGTACCGCCATTCTAACTTTTGTTGGGCCAGTAAACGCAAGCATGTGAACCTATAATATTTCATATTTTGTTTCTATTCAGCTATACCTATAGATGATGGAATTGTGGCTGGTCTTTGTATTGTAGCAGCCATATTGATTATTATTATTATTGTCGTCTGGCAAACGATAAAAGGCTCCATCAGAAAGTTTCCAGATATTACTTTACAATTACATCTTGTGGTGAGTATTTACTTATAAACCAATCATGTACTGATAAAGCCATCATGCACTAATAGTAGCGCTTTTTTTTAAATAATTTACATCAGATAATATTTTAAGAGAATTTTTAATGAGTCAATGAAAGTAGTTTGAATTAACCAAGGAAGTATTAAATCATGGGTGGATCCAGGATTTTGAAATGGTGAGGTCAGGTCTAGATGGTTGGAAATGATTGTGCCCAATGAAGATGATCCAAACCGTGTTTTCTAGAAGAAAAATACTAGTTGCTTTTTTAAACATGCATCGATTGTGTTTCCGCTATTGTCATTGGAACACTATTTTATTAGAAGAAAGGAAAGCAAATGGCATAAGATGACACAGTTCTCAAAATAATATAATTAGAAACATGGTTTTACAGTAAATATGTCCCGAAATTTATTTATTGCAGGTCCTATTTTAAATTAATTTTTGGCAGAATTATACTGTTAAAAATAAACCAACATTTATTTATTCTAAAATGATAACAAATTGAAGATTACTGGTAAAACAACGATAGATGTGGACATACATTTCATTATAAAAATAATAACGTTGTATAATGTTGGCTTGTGGGGGTGTAGGCAATGTTTTGTAGTTATTATTAATTCAATTTATGTTGAGGACAAAAGTTTAATTGGGAAATTATTTTAATAACGTTACTAATATTAGCACCTCATACAGAGATTCAAGTGATGTTTGATACCATCAATAACTTACACCAAGTAAGTATCATGTAAAATTCCGATCAATTCTCCCACGACAAAAGAAAAAACATGAGGGGCTGTCATTTTTAATTAAGTGAATTTTGCCAGTAAGTTGATCTTTCATCAGTTTCACTATGTTCTTGTTTATGAAACAGCATGATATTACTGAACTTATAGTTTAAAGAGAGGAAGCATACTTGAAGAAGGAGCTTACCCAACATAACCAATGGTGTACAATACTTTTAAATTCTGATCAATCTAATGGTATTGATATTACATCATTGCAGCCTGTTAATTAGTATGGATTAACTAAAAGTGAGAATGAAGCATTTCCATGACAACTGTTACTTTATTGGTCAAGCGCTTGGTTTTGATTCACGTAATTACAGAACCTTGTTTTTAGCATTACTAGGGTAGGTGGGGACTATGAGTGGACCAGTCTGTTGGGAGATCGCCAGCAAAAGCGCAAAATTTATCATTAATATCTAAAATTATCCCCCAAATTATAAATCTTACCTACAGGCAAACAACGAGTACTTCTCAGATGATTCAAACCAAACCAATGTCAGAGAAGTTGAGGTTTTTGATGAGCTGATTGTCGACCTGGGTCAAGAAGAGAACAATGGTGGCGCCATCTTCCATGGAATACAATCTAATGGATTTGACATTGGTGATAAGGGAAGAGGCTCTGAAGGCTTCCAAGACGCCATACCAAGGCTAGACTTTGAAAGTCATACTTTGTTACCAAGGAGAGGGGATCTTATGCTGAATGACGCCTCTTTCCTGCCTGGCCCAAAGAGAGAGGTATATCCGTCTTCAGACGACGAATGTTGTGGTGCTTGTCTAAGCAGTCCTGACAGTGTTGGCACTGGTGGAAACAGCTTACCTATCCAAGACGACGATGAAATTAACTATTTCTGCATGACAAAAGAGGGTCTGTCCCCTGTTGAGAAGAGTGACACCGAAGGTCAAAAATTAAGAGGTGAAAGGCCAACAGATGGTGCTGTGGGAGCTAGTTTTGATGGATTGCCGGATATGGTTTGGAGACGGGAGAGTGAGGAGGAAGACAATTTACACTGTGCAGACGCTGACTCTTTCTGCACTAAAATGGTTGGTAATTTGCCTTCTCAAAAAGTTAGTTCAGGTAACGGAGCAGGTGCGCTTGGAATGGATAATCAGGGGGGTAAACCTGCCCCCGTCAGAAAGAGTCACCCCAAGGAGGCAACTGTACACACCCAACCTAAGAATGAGACTGCGGATAATGCAGGATCTGGGTACGTTGGAGACGGTAGCATTCCAAATTGTGTCCAGCAGGGATTTGTGCCAGGTACAACCTCGCATGATGAGGTTGAATCTGCTTACGTCCTCACCGATAACCATGCTGCGTCTTACAGTCAATTTGGAATACAAGAAGGAATCGGTGCAACCTCATTGCCTTCTACCATTGACACAGACAATCAGAATCAGGCAGTTGAGATATTAGGACCAAACGACACGTACCAGAGGGTTGGAATTTTTGCCTCGTCAGTGACGCCAAACTATGAGAGACAGGAAATTACGGACAATGGAGATGACAGCGAACCTGACGAGAATCCCTTAGACGATATCGGCTCCTTTGTCATGAATGATGGTACTGTGCCAAATTTTAGGCCTCGACCAGATTCTCTACAAATTGGTCTTGACTCAGACACTGCTTCAAACAATATCTCCATAGGTCCTCAGGCTGGTTCACCTTTCTGGGCGCCAGTCAGCTGTGACATAGACAATGGAGTGAGAGAGTCAGTAGAAGGCATTAATGACTTACAAGTAGCCAGACCTCTGAGTATAGAGTCACTCACGGATGATGAAGAGTCTCTCACCTATGTGGCTTGTGACAGTTTTCAACAGGACAACCAAAATGAACAAGAACTGGATGGTTATGTCACCCAAGGAATGATGTCAGATTTCCCCAACCCTCAGGAAGTCACAAGCAGTGTTGGTAACAGCCCAACACATGGTGATGTTACATCTTAATATACTGATCAGGAACAACTTCCCCCATGCTACAATCTGTACCATCCCTAATCAAATGGGAGCCACGGGAAATGTTGGTTATGTTATCCCTGCACAGGTTCTTGATATTGTGTCATATGGACCAGCAACAAGCTCTGCAAATGGAACCCTGATATAAATTTGGAACGAGTGGTGCATGTGATGCCTCAATTCCAACCGACAAATAAATCTAAAGACAGAAGTTATGCAGCATAAGATAATAAAATTTCATCAATGATGAAACCACTGTTGACATTGTAGTTTATAACAATGCTACTCTAAGCTCATGCAATCACTGTATGTTACTACTGAACAACTTGCCACTCTAAATAAAATGTGTAGCTTTGCATGAGTGGTGAAAGTAAAGACTGTTTCCGGTGACACCAATGGAACAATTCTCCTTTGAGTAGTAATTAGTTCTGAAAAGAACTGGTGGTTACAACTCGACTTTTCGATCAGTATGGTCTGATCGTCTTCTTTATTTCTCCTGAACTAATTACTACTCAAAAGAGAATTTGTCACATGGTGTCACCGCAAACAGTCTTAACTTGCCACTCTATAGGCCTATACTAGCCGTTAAAATCCACAGCTCAATTTTGATAATGGTGACGAACAGCTCATACTATTGATCATGAGCCCGGATGCAGGGTTGAGCCCTCTGAAATTCGCTCGTCCCCACCGCCTTTATCCAAAGGCGCTGGTACACTCCAAAATCTCTGAGCTCTCAATGGTTAATTTTGTGTCCCATGTAACCTGTGAACGTCCGTATGAAACTATAACGATTCATTTTCGTGTTTTTAGAAACGTGGTTAATTGATACAAGTGTTGATAAATAGCTTATCTTCAATCTATTTCTATTTTTGTCCATATTACGGCTGAGTCTCTTCGCCCTCTCCTAGGCCGTGTCGCACGGTGTGCCAACTCGACCGACGCCGTTGCACGGTTGCGCCACCGTCTTTGGACTATAATAACTAATACATCACCATGCACATGTACATGTATGCCTGCACTATGTGTGTTGACCATATATGGTCCCCCATGATACTATGTGAAACGAATTTGAGTGTGCCAGCGGATTGTACCGGTGGGCACGAGCGAACCTCTGAAAGTGCTGTCAAACATAGTGACACAGTGACAAACAGGGTCAGAGAAAGGGCAATGATGGGGGTAGACACAATATATTATTGGACAGACTAATTAAAATTTGTGTTAAAATACTCGTCTGTTAATGTTTTTATATCAACATTTGTTTGTAAGTACAATGTATGTTTGTTTTAAAGACCTGCTTCTGAACCAAGAACAATGATTTGTAATTGATTAATAAGCTACTGTATGTTACCCACTTCCTCTTCTTTGAATTGTACCTGAACAGTATTTCATCCAAATTGGGTATATATCCCCTCCATCCCCTGGGATGTACGCCTGTGTTAATGATAAAATTCGAACATTCAATGCCAGCCTCAAGATTTATATCCGCCGTAGTTCACAGGTACAGGAACATCATGATGCTGATCAAGACAATTTAGAATTCAAATGGTTATCTGCGTAGCACTAGTTGGATACAAAACCAGATGGTGAGGGAATAAACTCCCGATCTCCTCAACATTGACATCTAAATAGAATCTCTGACGTGACCCGCTCTAGCCCACATACAGGCAATTGAAGTAAAACAACTCTTGTCTTAGTCCAGTTCTCTGATATGCCTGGTAGAACCACACTTGTAAAACATGAAATCAAATCTAACTTTAGATGAAACAATACCCTTTGTACTTTGTTTTATTCATATTTATTTATACTAGCTTTACAGAGGGTAACCTATCCAGCACAGCTATATATACATAACAGCAAAAGATACGTCACCCCCTAAATTTTGATAAGTCTGAGAACGTGTTTAGCTTATGTGTCCTCGGACGTCATGCATGACGAATTTTGAGGTCAACTAAATTTGCCACATTGTGTTCGTGTTACACTCCATACTCATAATATTCTTCATTAAACAAATTATATTAATTATAAAATGAAAATAATAAATATTTTTAGGGGTGACGTTTCTTTTGCTGTTATGTATATATATATATATATATATAAAATACATCAAGATGGAATTAAAAATACAAAACATACAGCGACATCACTTTAACCATATATACCATCAATAACCAAGTAAAACAAAATTGTACAAGCATTATACGGAATAAAACTCTAAAATTAAGAAAAAAGTACAACTTAAACACCAGTACTGCACAATTTAAGCCTTGAGCGCCACCATCGAATAACATCAAAAAATGTTATCCGTTGTAACCACCACACGGGCATCATAAATATACTACTCAAAACAATTTAGGGAACACCGGATTTTTAACATCAAATAGGTTTGAAATGTTCCATGAACCGGGATTTTCATTTGCAACCCCCTCTCTCTTTCAGTGGTCATGTCATGAAATGTGTCATCACTACATGCATCCTTTATCATCTGTTTCATTGTGCAGTTGTTTCTCATCAATTCTGTGAAACATTGCGTTTATCTGAAATAAATGATCTTGCTTTAACTGAGATTATTCCGGTGTTCCCTAAATTGTTTTGAGTAGTATAATTTAATTTTACCTTCTTTCAGTTGAAGCCGAAATGAAAAACTAGAACGAATGGTTAAAGGGATATTATTCAAGAAGTATTAAGGAGCTCTGTAACTGAAACTGTTTTTAAAAAGTTCACATTAGCTTTAGGAATAGTGTACAGTAATTACCCTGTGTGATTGTGTAGTGAAACGCTTTGGAGCGTAAGGGTGTCATTCAACACCAAACAATTCAATAAATTTACAGGATAAACTGTTGATAGTCTTGGATCATTTCACCGCCAGTTTTATTATATTCCTCCAATCTCCAAAAATCAACTCTTCACCCAAAAGTCCCTCGCCCTCCACCTTGTCACCTTTCCAACTCTCTCCTCCCGTCTTTTTCCCAAAACCTTCCACCCTCACCTTTGACCTCCCTCTACATTCTTTCCATCTACGGGCTCCCCATGACAGCGCCCTCTCGTGGCTAGGAACGCCAATACTAGTAGCTCACATACCACAATTATTGCCCGAGTAGAAATAGGCTGGGGACAACACCGGTGGAAGGCTTAAAAGCCTGGCAGGCAAGTTGAAAATGAATGCGCTGGGAAACTGTCATCGTGTTGAGATTGCTAAATATGAAGTTGGAGGGGGTGAGTGGAGGAAGCTTAAGAACAATACAAAGTGCTCTATTTTGAAGTGTTTCAATTTTGGAGACGAGAGGGTTTGGCACCCCACAACCATATACAGCTAGTTGAGGTAAAACTAAAGCATTGTATAACGAAAAAGCCGTCGGCTGGTCAACAATTTATTTGGTTCTGGCTAGCAAAGAAATTGAGGAATTCAATTTATTATATTTAATTTGTTCAGAAAAGTTGAGTTTATTATCCACGAGTACCCCTAAACATTATTGATAATCAACTTTCTGAATGTTCTGGCCAGAAATAAACATTTTCAGTGAATTGCTCTTTTTAAGTTTTTGTGCAGTTCCATTAACCATAGTTTTTGTGGGATTAAAAATACGTCTGTTAGCCTGCAGCCATTTAGTCAGATTAAGGAGTTCCAAGTTCAATTTATTTTCAATGTGACTGATGTTTTTATTACAATAGGCATATAATAAAAATGAGTGTGTCATCTGCATATATGTCAATGTTGCAGTGATGTCATTGATATACAGTGAAAAAAGATACAGTTCTGGAAGGATACAGTTTTTGAGGGTTTTCTGTTAAGAAAATAAACTTAAAAAATAATTTTTAGTATACAAATGCATATGTGGACGAAGTGTCCTGCAGAAAAAACACTCGCCGATGGGTATGGGTAGATTGTGTGTAAGCACAATCAAAAGCAAAAGTCAAAAACATTCCCTCGCGCGCTGCAAAAGTATTATAACAGCTTGGCGTCAAGATTTTCTGAATCATTTACATTAGAAATCCGAAAATATCGGAAAGGTTTAACGGACAGATTTCTGTAATACTCTCTTGAAAGGTAAATCAGGGTCAACGGTAAAATTTTACAAAACTGTCTGTTTGTTTACACTGTTTCTGTTGCAATTCAGGGCTGTCATTTCATTATGAGGTTCTGTAAATTTAAAATAATCACTTTAACAATTTTCAGTTTTCAAAATATTTTTAAAAATATAAGAGCTTGTTTTTTATTTTGATTATTAATGGTCAATTAAATTATGATAAAAAGTTTAAATTTTATAATATTTAATTGAAGTGTGTTTTTGTCTTAATTTATTTGTTATTGTTATTTTATCAGTTCGTATGAATTAAAAACATTGTTTTGTGTCGAGTAGATTTTTTTATTTGAATTAAATTTTTAAAAAATTGTTTCAAATTTTGCACGACGCGAGGTGGTGCTATTCGTGACGTACACCTTTCGACAGAGAATAAAGCAAACAAAGGTTTTCATCGTTTGCTACCATGCCTTTTTAACCCATTATTGTTGGCCATCATTGTTGCCACTAGGTAATAAAACAGTCATGAACTGCTAGCAACGTGTGTACACACGACTTATGTAATACGCATGTACTTAAACTTGTAGCTTTGCATGGTGAAGAGGATAAGTGAAGACTGTTGACATTCAAAACTTCGTGAAATTTCAATAGTAAAGTATGACACAGAGTGCCCCGTAAACACGGGCTAGTGCTAAAATCTCCCAGGTTTTCGTCACAGATTTTATATTAATAAGGAGGAATGGGAGGAACGCGGCACCCCCCTAAATTTAGAAATTATTTGTTTAATTGTTCAAACAGACGCAGAAAAAATGGACAAAGGGCAAATATATTCTCCAATAGGCATACTTTATTGTTTACACTGTTAAAACGGTCTATTTCATAGACCCTTTATGTTCCCCCCTGTCACATCAATGGTATGGCCTACAATGCGTGTGAGACCCCTCCCTCCCCTGCGTCTAAGTTTCCGGACTTACTTCTGGTCTCACACGCACCCACAGCCAATCACAGCCTTTGGGCCTGCGGGCGCACGTCAAGTTCATACAATTTCATTGAAAGTTCATTGTTCCCACTACCGGTTCCTTGTTTTTACTGTCGGCTGTCCAATTACTGTTCGTTACATTATTAACCGTTTATCACACCCTAATTTTAAATATCAAAATTTTTGGATATTGAAATCGTCCCGTTTGAGAGCAAGAGCAGTGAGTATGAGGTATACAGAAACTGCTCGAAAGCCCTGGGGACGAGTTTGTGAAGTGACGTAGTGATCCATTCGGCTATGACGTCATTGACATATAGGGAATTCCCCGCACACAACGCAATGTCAACAGTATAGAGGTCCCATATAATTAACGATCAGCGTGCACAGTGCAATTAATTGTCATTCTCCGGCCGTGAATTCATTGGGTTAGACCCACCGAGCAAATTTACACGGTCCCTGACACTTCCTGATAAGAATACTCCCTCGCGTGTGAGGATTGTGGAGGAAAATATCAAATAAGTAAGTATAAAATACGGATTGGGTGATGTTGTAATTGTGATTGTCATTCAAGAATACCGTGGACAAGGCAGACACCATTAGCGCTAGTCCGTTGACTCTTTTAACACTAAATTATACTATTATATGTTGCTATTACAGAGACATACTGACTACCGCAGCGTACGGAGGGCTTAAAGAAGACATGTAATATCCTATTACTTTAATTGCATTGCAACAGGGTTCGTGCAAATACATCTGTCACCGTACTGACCTAAAAATGTTCAGACATGTTCTGGATTTTCTCATGTTACCCGTTTTCAGAATGTGAATGTTGTCTGCAACCATTCCATATGTCTTCTTATCTTTTTCACCGTAAAATGATTGTTACCCGGAGACAGGGACAGACCCAGAGTCTCGAAATTAGGGGGAAGGGCACACGGCAAAGGGGTGGGCACTAAAGGGGTGTAAACAAACACGAACGATAAAAAGGGGGATACCATGGCCCCTTTCCCTCGCCACCCTGGATATGCCAATACCCAGATATGTTGATAAATTAAGGTAATTTTACGACGTTACAAAATTAATTTGTGCCCAAATTTAATTATAATCGGCCCACCATTTTGTTCCGACGTTGAATACTCAAACTTAAACTCAAACGGGATAAAGGAATGTGCTGAACAAGTGACGCAGCATAATGAAAATATTTGATCCATTTGACATTTGTTTGAGATACAGAACTCGCTCATTATTGCAAGGAAAGGTGATCAAACATATTCAGGTCGTGATTATCGAGTACAAAGTACACATGTTGGATCCCTAACTGCATGTTCATTAATCTTTAGTCAATGCGCACGCGTCAAACCGGATTGTACACTACGGACGGAAAGAAGACGACGCGAAGAAGCGTGTTCACCATGCCACTTCGCATAGTGGTCCTTTTCGTGCGTGGTGCCCGTGTTTGGGTGCCCCGGCTCAGAATTCAGATTCCTAATAGAAACATAAGGGCCCTCAAGGGCTCCCCTGAAAATCATGATGCCCCCATTTACCCCTACTTAAACAAACCCTATGTTACGCTGCTGGTGTAAAGTTGATAATAGTATCAAACATACCTTATTCCTTTCTGAGGTTCTATATCAATTAAGTTTTGCAAATTACGTCCAGAGACGTCAATTCCAACTTGAAATACATACGAACAATCTGAATGCAACGTTGTTGTTGATTTGTTTTTATGTTGTAATTTACAGGCCAGCCGTTTTAGTATATTCAAATAAAAATATGAAGTCTACATTTCAGGCAATGTTAGGCAACATTGAGAGTCACCTGGAGTGCTCAATTTGCACTCATCGGTTCAGGGAGCCCAAATTGCTCGACTGTCACCACACATTCTGTCTAAAGTGTCTCCAAGAACTAAGAGCGAGTCAGGGTCCACGGTGCACAAAGCTTCCATGTCCTTTATGCAGAAGGGTAACATTGTTGAACAAACAAGAAGTTGCTGATCTGTCCAATAACTTTGGCATGGTGGCCCTAGTAGATGAGATTGAAAAGCAGGAACAACTTTTAAATACAAAATTCAAACAAGACATTGCCAAACTGGTTGTAAAAGCTGAAAGTAGCAAGACAGAACTACAGCTTGCCATGAAAGAAACTGACAAATCACACAAGAAATTGGACGCCATGTTTGCTGACACTAACAAGAAAATCTCCAAAAAGGCTGACAAGGAGGTTACCAGGATAAGAGAAGAAGAGCGGAAACTGAAACTGGAGGCACAAAAGATTTATGGAGACAGAGTCAAGTCTTTTAAAACTGCGCGGGCCACAAACAGCAAAGAGGTGACCCAGGCAGAGCACAAACTGAAAGAGGTGAACCAGCTCATGGGACGAGAAGATTACTACAAGAGTTCAGATCTCAAACAGCGGATCCTAGATACCCTGGAAGAATTGACAGGAAAACGACCAGATGTAGTCTCTGACAGCTTGGCATTCGTGGACTTTGAAGAAGGTGAAGAGACTCCACTTGGCAAACTCTTGGTGCTGCAAAATGAACCAAACTTTGGATTTTCTTTTGGCCAGGCCAGCCAGCCAGCCAGTCAACCCGTGGGTGGCTTTGTGACACCAAGCAACCAAACAAGATCCAACCTCAGTGCTGGTGAGGAACCCTTTTCTTCAAAAATGCCCATGTGTATCCATTTGTTTATATTTTTAGAATGCACAACATGCACTCATTTTGAAGACCTTTCATTACAGTGTTGTGTACCACCATTTCCGAGACCACGACCTAGACATAAACCATGAGGTCCGAGACCCATTGTAACCAAGACCCATTTTAACGAAACCGAGGCTTGAAGGAAAATAGACTGACCTCTATTTTATGTATTGAGAAGCAGCACCGTTGTGCTTACGTTCCTAGTGAATCTGGCAACGAATACAAAAACTTAGTAAAATAATTATAATACAAAACCGCCTCGCCACACTGCCGAATTTCACGCTACACTCAATTGTCAGATCACTATATATTCAATACGTGTATTTTGTTTTGTACTGCATTGAAACGTTGTTTTATCTAAAATAATGAGGCCTTCATTTTATAGCACAGCGTTGAGTTTAAAGCTCATATACACTATTGTTAAAACACAAATTTACATGAAACTTTCCACTTAGTTTACTGTTGATGATGTATCAATCATTTCTGGAAATATTTATGTCTGAGGTGCTATCATTTTAGTATCATTAATCTCATTATTTTGCACATGAATTTTTATCTTCCGGGGATATAGGGCTATAAATTTCACGTTGGAATGAATATACGAACAATCTTGGCTATTTTCCCGACACAATGAAATAAGCTAAAGTTTTCACACGATGGGTGTTATACATTATTTGTCGATTCTTATAAAGTAGCAATCCATTAACAGACATTTTACTAAGTGTTACAATAGCTTCAGTCATTCTCATTGCAGAAGCAGCAGTGACCCAGCAGACCTCAGAGACAGGTATTAGTAAGGTACTTTCGTTTGGCCATGCCAGCAAACCAGCCAGTCAACCCATCATCGGGAAATCCATCAATCCATCAATATTGAACTTCGGTGTTGGTAAGGAACCCTTTTCATCAGCATAATGAGCCATCATAGTCAAACGACACTGTTTCATTGACCTTCCAGAAGTTATTTACATAATTTAAATATGATACAAAGGTTGCCTAAAACAGTGCATATTAATTCTGATTTTTTTTTTTTTTTAATTCTTAAAATTTATTCTCGAAAAAGACCTCCTATAGAGATTACTCTTTTGAAAAGGATAAAGGATTACTACAGACATCTTGTTTTTTCTTCTCCCAAACAAATGTTCATAACGAAACTGAGGCTTGAAGGAAAATAGACTGACCCCTTTCATTGCGAATCAGCACTTTAATTGTGCTCAGTGCTTACGTTCAGGGAATCTCACAAAGGATACAAACAAATAAAACATTAAATAAAAATAATTATAATACAAAACCGCCTCGCCAAACCGCTGTGCCAAACCGCCGTTGTCAAGTTCCAACCAGAAACCTTTTTAGGTGGTTGCATCCATCAATTGTCAGATAACTTACAATCAAAACATACATTTTGTTTTGTAGTGCATTTCAATTATCTAACAAAGAACAAAATACAGAATACATAAATTAAAAAGCCTCGTCGTCACACCACCGATTTTTAAGCTGAGCTCCAACTGGAAAATGATGACCTTTTCTTGTTGGCCTTAGAAGGGATGGAGGGATCGATGATACCCTGCTGAACTTATTGAGTATAGACCATGTATCTTGTTTACACTTTGCGTGACCTTTTAATAAGAGTATCAGAGTGATTTCCCGCCGGGCAAAAGTGTGTGTATGCAGAGTTAGTACATTTTGTAATTCTCCACATAACATCAAGAATGTTTTAATTTTCAGATGAATAAGATTTGAGATGTAATGTTAGTGCCCTATTAAAAATTAAGAATATTTCTGCTGATATCTCAAAATAACAGATATCAGTGCATGTTTTTTTCCCGGCAAAGTTTGACCTTTGGGGCTCTTTTGTAAACATGTCATGTTCATTGGTCATCGTCTATAATTCCATCCATGGTACCTGCAACTAAAAAACACGCTTTTTTGTTTGATTGCGTCGCAAGTTGCAACAATAACTTTGTTTTACTTTGAAATTGTAGGCCTTCATGCATAGCACAGTATATCAATTCACATTTCAGGAGCAGTAGTGACCCAACCGACCTCACGGTGGCCAGCTAATAGGACGGTATTCCAACTTGACCAGTCCAGTCAGCACGCCAGCCAGCCCATGGATGTTTGTGTGTCACTCAGCAATCCATCACCAAATATCTTCCGTGCTGGTATGGAACCCTTTTAATTAGCATAAATCACTGGTCATTATCAAAATGCACTGTTTTTCAGTTTCAGTGGCATTCCAAAAATATTGACATAATCATTTTCTGATACCAAGTTTTCCTAAAAAGTGCATGTCGGTATCAAATTTGTGTTATTTATTTATTTTTAGAATGCACAAAATATACTCATTTTGAAGACCTCCCCTCCAAAAGAATGTACCAAAAACTCATCGATGATCATGTGATATTTTGCTGAAGTGTGGATGGGATGTCGTATTTGGGAAATTGCATCCATCCATCGTGCAATAGTCCGATATAAACCTTAAATTAAATTAAAACACACACGTTTTGTAATGCGTTGCAACTATAAACTTTGTTTTAGTTAAAAGCTTATGCCTGTCACAATTTTCCCCGTAACATTTTTTTGATATCTCCAGAACGCTTTGTCCAATCGCGCTAAAATTTTATGACTTTTCCTATCTTTTCTGTAGAACCCCATCACGCAAAAATCAACGACAATGGGTGTTTATAGTTGCCATGGCAACCGTTTATTTTGAAGAGGTCCAATATTGAATTTCCACTTTTTGTTAAAAATACTAAATTTTTGATGCTGTAAGACATTTATAATATTTTTCTGGAGTTTGTCAAATTTCAAACTCTGAACTAGACAATATTGAGTCATGTGACCACTTCGAATGCATTCTGGGAATCAAATATGGCCGCCATTATGTTTAAATATTTTTAAAAGTTTTTCAGAAATGATTTACTCAATTCTACATTTATGTCATCAGTACTACCAATTTTGGGTCAAAATATTTAAAAATCATGTTTTGAGGAAAAAATCGACCCATAATGTTGCATGATAAGGTCATATTACCGTTGGTGCTGTGTTCATCTTAAACTAGGACACCGCGATTCCATGCCCCATTAAAAGTCTGCTCTGATCGTGACGATATTTCCCCTTTATGAGAACAATTAATGTTTGTCCTCCGGAGACGTACATTCCACTCTGGAATGAATACAAACAAATGCATTTTACCAAATGTTTATACTGTTTTAATATCACTTCACAATGCAGGAGCAGCAGTGACCCAACAGACCTCACAGCCAGACAGTGGTATGCCATTTCAGTTATATGAGATACCCAGCAAACCAATATTAACAGCAAAACGTCGGTGGGTATACATTTTTTACTTGACATGTTTTGAATGCACAAGAAGTACTTGTTTATACGCAAATCTGATGATTTTTGTTACCGTTTGACATTTAGCCAAGACCCATTCTCCTACAGACGATGTGACGTTTGTTTACAAAATTGTGGCGCGGTCACGTTTTCTGCCCAGTGGTATGCGTGCTCATCCATTTTGGTTTAGACGTGACGTCACAGGTCACATCGTCTCATTGATCTCCATCACTATAATAGAGAACAATGCATCATCTATAGATGAGGCATTGCATTGACCTGTGACGTCACACCTAAAACAAAACAGGATGAGTGCGTATACCGCCGAGGTCACATGTCACAGGTCACATCGTCTATGGCTTATCTTTTTTTGAAAAGAATAACTACATGTATGCCTATACACATTTATGAACATTTCGAAGACTGTATTGGTCAATTCCTATAGACCTTTATGGCCATGCTCAGCCATCTTGTTTTTTCTCCAATACAATTTCATGTAAAACGAAACGGAGGCTTGAACGAGCATGGACTTACCCCTTATGTTGTTTTTGAGAATCAGCACTATAATTATAATTTGGCATGTCACCAGCGTGTTTAAGGTCTTACAAGGCAAAACTTCACAGCAAACATTTGTTTGGTCAACCATAACTGCAGGTGTCAGAGGTGGAGGATTGGTGACGATTTTAGCACTCCAACTCCTACTACGGCTGCTTCCAGCTTCGATGGGTTCACTCAGACTACTCCTGGCGTACTATTCACCCTAGGGTCGTCCAGGTCCACATCACGGAGAAAATCCAGGCCCGTGCGAAAACGCCGTCGATGATATGATATCGCTATATATAATAATCTATAACTCTTTAGTTTATCTCAGTACTTATACACGTATCATAATTAAGTGTTACATGTACATAGACTCGGCTTTTTGATTAGTTGTTTACCGAATCCTTCTTTGGGGCAACATAAATGCGTACTTGAATAATCCCGATTACCACTTCTGTTAGTTCTTAGTGTATACATTATATTTTGAATTTTGCACAATTAGAAATGTTTAACAAAAAAGCTGACATTGACTTTAAGGTGACGCATTAAAACCAAAACTACTGTAACATCTTTTTGGAGAAAAATTAGGTACCGTAATATAAGGCAAAAACAGAAGAAAAAAATGGCTCCGGTTTCGGTCTCCCACTATTAAACCCAGGTGGGAAAGTGACGATGGTTGGTTATTTAAACAGATACGCAAAAACACTTCGAATAAGTGATTATACCGAAATTATTAGTAACGTTACCAGACTATCAACTAATTTGCATATCCAAGATATTGAAATCGTCCAGTTCCATGTCGATAGATCAATGGGTACGAGGCTGCTTGCAAGCCCTGGAGTCGAGGTGTTCCTTTATCTATTATTCAGCTTACTACTGAGCATGCGCATAAATTAAAGGACACTGAAAAAGACTGGTAGACCGTTTCCAAAATGACGGCTTTGGCTACGGCGAGATCACTGTTTCTTCCATTACTCCAACATTGCTGCTGCAGCTATAATAGCCATAGCTGTAGCTAAAAACGCGTAATTCGGACACGGCCTTAAATCTAGTCTGCTGCCACCAACTTCCTAAAAATACTAGACTGCGAACGCACATCCCGTGGAACGCTCACCCTCTTGTAAAGAATGTCAAAGGTCGCACAGGCTTTGTAAACAATTATATCGTACACAACGAAACGATTGAAAAATAAATTTTCTGGGTAAAAAGGAACTAATGATTGTATTACTTCTCAGGTTCGTACAAATGACGTCAGACCAACTCGAATGCACCAAAGTCAGACCCAAGTCGACCCGGACGGGAAGCTATTTTGGATACACTAGGCCCTGAAAAGGGATTTTAGGCGTAAGTCCTTTTTCTAAAACGGCCGTTTTTCAGTGTGGGCATTTTCACTGGAGTAGAGGGTGGTTTCCATTGGGATGAGAATAACTCGACGGGCCTCTGTACAATCCACATTAAATTGATAATAAATTAATCGGTTAGACATCAATCAATATTTTTGTCTTTTAGTTTAAATTTTTAAAAGGATTTCTAAGGTACCTTCTCAAAACTATTTCGGGATAAGTTGCGGGAAAGTTGTGGGTGGATTCTTTTCCTAGATAGATTTTTCTTGATACAAAGCACACATTTACCCGCAATATGTTTATAGATTCCCACTGAGCAGTTTGGCTGATAAGATCTCACAGCCCTTTGCGGTTTTGAGAAGCCAGACAATGTTTACGAAATGTGACTTGCCTGATTTACTTTGTGAGAATATCGATCAAGGACAATCTAGTCTTACTTGATGTCAATGAAAGAGCCCGATCTTTAGCAACATAACACATAGGTTTACTTGTAAATAGTTGTACAGATCCGAAATTCTTCAATACCATGGATATTTTAAGAATTAAATGTTCTTCGGCAATATTAACAGCACAATCACTCACCCAGTGACCAAACCACAAATCCACCCAGCAGGGATAACGATCTCAATGTGTGGTTTAGTCTTCGTGTAAACAAATTGCCTCGTCTCGTTTCAATACTTTCCCTGCAAACTTATCTGCAATATATTTGGACTGCTTGGGGATACTTTGCGGGTTGGAAAATCAACTAGTTTTGAGATGGTGCCTAAGTATTTTTTTAAAATGATTTTTGACTATTTTGTATTTAGCATTGGTTACTATGAGAGTTTATTTAGTCGGGTGTACCCGTATCTGGCGTAATTCATGAGCCTCGAAGTCTGACGTCAGATCTTCAGGCTGTACCTCAGGAAGCCGGACAAGGTGTTCGAACGTACATGAGGTCGCATTCACAACCGTACCCATGACTCAGTTGTTGCTCTCGCAGTACAGGGTATGTGTGGTTAACCCATGCGTATTTGTGGAAAATCTCGGGCTATGAATTGGCACGGGATTTGGGGGGGGGGGGGGGCTGTACCGATAAGCATGTATTACAACCGCCTTGATCAAGGCTAATTATAAACTGGGAGTTTAAGGTAATGGATCAGTATTTAACTAAAATAATGTTAACTGTTATGCCTTTAAACAAAAATAAACATTACCAAAAATAAAACCATCGACACTTAATATTTTATATATATTTTTCTTCTCAAATTGAAATACATGTACTCTTTCGGGCCAGCATCTTCCACAGAAAAAAAGATGACAGATCATTCGTTCTTGTACACCAATAAAATGAAATTGCATATTTATTTTTAGATTTAATTATTCACCCGAAGCAAAATCATTCTCCTTCAATTTATATATTTTTTGTTTATGTAAACAGCATCTTCGGAGATTGTTATTAACGGAGGTTTGACATCATAAAGCTCATTATTTGACGTCAACAATTCCTTCATTTTTTTGCAAGAACATTCTCTACTTGCAGTGTGTATATACTGTGGCATCCCTGTCTGAAATCTTATGCAGTTATAGTTAAATATGTATATTATTAATTAACAGACAAAAGACAATCAGATTTTAAGAAAGTGAAAAAAGGAAATACAGCAAACAATAAACCCGCATAAAACTCTAAAATAATATATCCATTGTTTTCTTTTTTCTTCTCATTCTTGTGCAGCACTTTTATCTGAACCTTTTTATTTGCTTTTTATATTTAAATATAAATTTGCCGTAGTAAATTGTTATGACATTTTCTGTGCTACTTATTAACACATTTAGCGGGGATTTCATTTGCGTTTTGAAATCCATGTGATGGAATCAAAAGTGCATTGACCTGTTCGTGTATACCACAGGTCAAAGGGTAAAGGTTAGTTATTATAGTAACATCTTATTGGTTAAATGCATGGAGTGACACCTAACCCATTTTCATAACGAAAAAAAAAAAAAAATCGCCAATTCATTTTGGTTACCATCTCCAATCAAAAACGAGGCATTCCCAGGAAAAGGCAAAATGTGCAATTTTTTAAACAAAGTAACGTTACCATATATATATTAGTACATGTATATCCAAACACCTTATCTGTACCAATTTTTTTCCAGTGCTAATTGGAAATAGTACCATTCCCACAATTCAAGAAAATAATTTGATAACCATAAATAACAGATCCCTCAACAAATATTACGGCTACCAGAGTGTAAAACCAAAAGATGAGAAATGTCTTCATTAATAGTAAAAACATGCACTTGGTAACAGCAGTGGAGAATCCCTTTACGATGCTCCTGGATACTAAAACACCCCTACTCATGAATAATAAATCCCAGGTGACAAGGAATACCTTAATATACGACTGTGCAAACTGATATCATTGGGACCGGGACATTTTTCATTCTGGGTATAAGTTTTCCAGAAATCCTAATCTTGTCATATACATTACGGGCGAAACATCACAAGTGGATTTTTAAACTTTTGACGAGAATATGTGTCAATGCTTTACTGAAAACAAAATTAATTAAATATT
Source organism: Zoroaster sp. YZ-2022 (assembly GCA_029582265.1). Classification (NCBI taxonomy): domain Eukaryota; kingdom Metazoa; phylum Echinodermata; class Asteroidea; order Forcipulatida; family Zoroasteridae; genus Zoroaster; species Zoroaster sp. YZ-2022. The sequence goes on along the minus strand of CM055836.1, from coordinate 233,201 downwards.
TGCTACATACACTGTACATAATGCAGCAATTCCAGAAATCACCTGACTCCTACCTTAGCTTTTATTTCTGAAAGGTAAACATGTTTTTTTTTAATTTTTTTTTTAAATATTTTTTTTAAATTGGTATTTTTTACATTTTTTAAATTTGTTAGAAATAGAAAAATCTTGAAGGGATGCCACATTGCAGATTAATACGTCATATCTTACTTTTAAAATTGTAAAATCTTTTTTATCCTCCCTATTTTTCTCTTCATTTTCTCTTCATCAGTATTCAAGATGCTTTTTAAGCAAATGAATCTTGTTTTAATTTTGACAAGGACCAGCAATCACAAGAATTCAGCCATTTTGAAAATACTGGTGCCCAGTCGTTTACCCATCAAATGCAAAGGCAGAGGAGACTGGTACCAGTGAAGACGGCCACAAAACTTCACTGGTTGACAGCCTGCACCTATTTTCATCTAACTTCACGACAGGGAACCATTTAAATTGTTAGAAGTAGTCCAGCTCTCAAAACAGGAAAGAAAAACTATAACTGTAATTACTTTGAAACTATTGATTTTTTTTCATGAAAAAATGATGTCTGGCTTCAGTCATACTGAAAAAAAGAAACTGGTTTGTGGGTTTATACTTTGACTAAAAGTTTTAACAAAATGCACCACTGTGCTTAGTCATACTTAATTTTTGTCACAGATCAAATAGTCTCGACTTTTCATTGGGTCAGAAATCTAGATAGGGTGTGGTCTTGCTAACATTTCCAAAAGAGTTCAATATTGACAAATGAAGACCCAAACTTGACTTGCAGTATACAGTAACTTATGCTCAAGAGGTTTCAATGTTTGGTAATTACAGTTTTTATAAAAGAAATGCCATTAGTATTCGGCACTGAATCTCGTAACATTTCTCCCTCACGTCAAATTGAATAATAATCTTTCCGAGTATTTATCTTTTTGAGAAGATTTTTTTGCGATTGATTTACTTTGCAGGCTCGTCCTCTGCCTCCCGGAGCCAATCAAAGAAACTTGTGACCGACTTGAGGGCTACACCCTTTCCAAGGGTCTCGTTGTGGTCGGTACTTTTCTGCCAGGCGTAGAAGGTTTTTTCGGGTATGACATCCTCGTCATAGAGCACATTAAAGATCAGTCCCAGTAATCCTGCAAAGATGATAAATTTAAGACAGTGATTATTTTAAGTTTTACAGGTATTAAGAGTAACCTTCCTTTTGAATGTGGGCAAGTAACACGTACTATTAAGTGGAGCTGGTCCCTCGCTAACAGTGTGAAGGACTTGTCCCACACTGGGCCTTGGGCAATCAAAAGAAGACAGGTACCTCGGCAGCAGGCATTACCGACTATAACCTCTGCACGCTTAATTTACTTGACTTATTATTAGAATTAACAGGGAGAGCGAATACCTGCAACTATTCGCGAATAATGACCATTCACAAGTAATTGCGAGTAATAATGTATTGCCTTTGCACTGCATAACTTGCGGTCGTGAACTGTTTGCTAACTGTTCGTGACTACTATTCGCAAGTAACACAGCCAATTGCACTGTTTTGTCTAGGCACTGCTGGTAGTGCTACGCATTGTAGTATTCACGAATAGTACTCCCGAGTAATGCCTTTGAGGAAGCCGACTTGCGATTGTGTACTGTTTGCTAACTATTCGTGACTACTATTCGCGAGTAATGCTGCCAATTGCACCGTTTTGACTATGGCCAGCTGTAGTATTCGTGAATAGTACTCGCGAGTAATGCCTTTGAGGAAGCCGACATGACTGGCTGGATGGCCGGCTGTGACTGCAGCGACTGTTACCTGCTGAAGGCTGGTATCAGAGGCATGCCGCGTCATATGTAACAGTCTTGCCATTGTTCAGTTCATGGGTTGGCCGATGTTTAAAATGTTTCAGAGTAAATGTAATACATTGTACATGCATATAGTATGAAGATGAATAAATCACTTTGCCTTGGCCAACATGTTTAGAAGAAATATCTACCGGTTAATGATCGAATAGTAAATTTCATTATTTGCCCAGGCCTAATTGTTATAACCTACGACAGCAGCTTGCTCTGGGTGTGTGTTTGTGTACTTACTTGGGGGATTCTCCAAATGTTGGTTTAAGGCTTGCACGGCATACAGTGCTTGCAATTCTAGATTGTTGTTGTTATTGATGTAACGTTTAAGAATTGCAGTTCGGATGTTTAGTAGATCATGGTTCATTCTACAGCTCTCTGCTTCCCCTATGACAAACAAGACGGACAAATAATTATTATCAATACAGCTCTACTACTATTATATAGGGCAATTCCATGGTTTCTCACCTTACATTTTTGAGGTTTTCGGTACACTCTTAATGCCATCATATATATTTCACTCAGTTTTTTCACTGAAGTTGCATTACACCCAGCCCTTACTCGGCACAAAAAAAAAATAGTTGCAAGAATTTGTTATATAAGAGAATGCAACAAAATGCAACATTTTATGAATGTCCAAAAAATACACGTCAGTAACCAGAATTTTTTCTCTTATAAAGCATACATATTTCAAATTTCTGATTTTTTTTCGTGCTGAGTAAGATCTGGGTATGATGCAACTACAGTGTAAAACCTGATGTGTGAATAAGTTAAAATATTATGCCATTAAGACTGGGGCCCAATACCTAAAAAATGTAACGTGAATAACCATGGAATTGCCCTACAACACAAAGGATTCCTCAAAAGTGTCTGTAGCAGGTTATCTAGTAAGCCTGATACAAATTTTATTCGAGAGGAGAAGATGATGATTCTATGTTCACTTTTAGATGTGAGAGGGAAAACCCCACACAAAGAATACAGGAAAAACATACGTAATGAGGTAGGGGACTTGAGTGAAAACCCAATCCACATGTCAGCTCAGGTCTGAGTGTACCCTGGACCTGGGTCAACAGAGGTGAAAGGCCAGGAAAGAACCACTACACTAACCTAATCCATCAGCTTTGATTCTATCATTGCCATATAAGTCACTGCGCAAGTCTTTTGGACTGACCTGCCCAGTATGAAAAATCGGTACTTTCCTTGCTATTGACAAAGTGTAAATACATTTCCCCAATTATATGCAGACTTGTAGACCTGAAACTTTCACAGATAAATTTCTTTATACACATCTTGAATCCTGTACAGTATGGATGCATCTTCCATTTGCACATGCGACTGACAATTTAAACAATGTTTAATACTTGCAGACTGCAAGTATGAAATGCTAAACCATACCGTATACGGTATGGAAGGACTCTGTGATGCATTATGAGCATGCTTAAAAGAGATAAAAGTCATTCTTGACATGCTGTTCTAGAATCACTGACCTTGTATTGTGCTTTGCACGACAACTGTTACTAAGGCACGTATAAATAGCCTTTGCTTATCAGGGCTCGATATGTCCAGGTTCTTCTGCAGAAAGACAAAGAAAACAGAATAATTATTTCAATATATATTACATTCACGCTGTCACCAGTAGTCAGATGCCGATTTCACTGTATTGATTGACCTAAACCAATCCGAGTTGACTTTGACTTCAAATCAAGCATGAAAATTGCCATTCTGTTTTAGAATGAATACAAATGTATTTTCCTCATTTCTCTTTAACGGCACAATGTGAATAAGCTAAACCATTTACAGTTAGGCTGTTTTATATCGTACAACTTGATTCACAGAGAGTAAGCATACTTGTTAAAGCAGTATTGCCAACATTCAATACCATCCCCGAAACGTAATAAACAACAAGATTACTGGGGCACTAAAAATGCAGGATTGGATAAGCATATGAAATAACAGATTAAAGAACCTAAACCCTGTGGGAAGTACTGATGTTTCTCCCTGAACGATCGTCTCACTTAGCAACAATTGAGATACAAGTTGCCCCGAGAAAACAAAAACAAAAAAGTTGCCCAAGGAAAAAAACAAAAATGGAACCCTGTACCTCACTTAGCAACAGTTGAGATAAACACATGGTGTTACCGCAAACTGAAATGGTTATAATATTGGTTATCTTGAAAAACAACGATAATCATAGTTGTACAAGAAACTTACTTGGTGTAAAGTTGATGTCAGTAAATTTAGTAAAACAATTTCCATATTGAAATATTTTCTCAAAAAAAAAAAAAAAATAAATAAATAAATAAAAATCAATTTTAGAATGGATATTTCAAATCTGAATGCAATTTTCATTAACCCATATCCGCCGATCTACGTGATAACCCGTAGATATGTAAAACGCTACAAATGCCGACCTACGTGATTTTGTCCAATTCCAATTTACTAGGTTTTTCCGATGACTGTATTTCATGATTATAGATATGAAATTAGACAAGTCTGACATCATAATAAAGTGCATGTTCTCCTCTTTCCATCAGTATATAATGTGTCTGTGTCGGCGATTGTAATATTCTCTAAATAAGGAATCTTACTGATTGTGTGCAAAAACAATGTATCTCTGTGCGGGGGCTTAGGCACATAGTCTTTTGTGTGTTTACATGGTTAGGCGGATATGGGTTAAGCTGAAACTTTCAATGGTTGGTTGCTTGATTCAAAGAAAGTAAGGATTTATTTAGAAGCAGTGTTTCTAAGGGAACGTCTCATGATGCCTGGAAGATTCCATTGGGAACACCACTGGGAACACCGCCTGTTCTGATCAGGAATGCACACTGTTCTCACTGGGAAATGGGCAGCGTTTTGTTTGGAGAACGTCTTTGTGTTCCCAAAAGGAATGTTCCATTGGAAACATTTCATTGACTGGTACCCACGCTGGGAATATCAGGCGTTCCCATTTGGAACAGCTGCTGTTCCAACTGAAAGTTTCTCTCCGGAAAGCACCATGTTCACGAAAGAAACATTCCGAGTTTTGAGACGCTCCCTCACCAAAGGCAAGTGCATAACAGCTGTCAACTGTTAAACCTCTTACCTGAATCCAATCAAATACTTTATCATTGACGTTAAGGCTACTGGCCAGAATGCAGCTCAGCTCACGCTTGATCCACGAGGCCCAGTCCTCGTCAGACATGATGTTTGCATTGGCATCGCCACTGCTAGTTGTGCTGCTGCTGCCAGTTGATAACGTGAAGTTTAATTTCTGTAACGTGGACAGTACCAGGAAGGTCAATAATTTATCGTTTTTAAGAATTACACTGATAAGGTGTTTGGGATTTACCTTAACACCTTCAGTTTTTTTAAAAACTTTTTCTTCTTCTTCGTGAAACTTATCCAGAAACAAAAACATAGTTGCAGAGTTCACAGAACCTTAAAACTTAACACATACTTTGTTCTTGGTAAAGTTGTGACTTCATGCTGACATCAGATATCAAATTAACCTAAATCAAAGTTACATCTCATGAACTACAAAAGATACTTTCACAATATTTGCATCCTCATAAAGATTTTGAATTATGTGACTTTGTATGCAGACATTACCCCAATCTGACCTCCATTCCAAAACAGAAAGTGAAAAAATATTCTGAAGCACTATTATAGGGTCTGCAGCCAATATGCCTTCAGTGGACGAAATTACTACTGACATCTGACCTTTTCAAAAAAATGACTGATGATGTCATCTCCTTTCACAGTACCCTCTGGTGGCAGGTTTAGAAAGATAATTTTCTTTGCAAAAACCATACGACAGAATTTCAAACTTTGAATATAACTTCATAAATTTGTGAAGTTTATATGCACTCATGGAACTGAAACGGAACTTATAGTCAAAAGAAGGTAAATTTAGATACCATTTCCAAGTGGCAATAATACAGTGTTGTATACCATCACTTTTTATTAAAATTTTATAAAAATATATTACTGCTCAAATAATGAGAAATTTAATTTTGTGACATTTAATGTATTAAATGCCTGCTTCTTCTGGAACAACGCCCTTTCAATTTCAATGTGAGGACTTCGCGTGCGATGAATAGGGTATACCCGGTTTAGCTTGCCCGCTTATTGTTCAGTCTATACGCTTGGTTGAACAGCGTAGTGTAATTATACCAGCCCCCTATATCCACGGGCAGGTTCGACCCAGTGATCCCCAGCCTCCCAGATGTTTCTTGGTTGGCCACACTGCCCTTACTCGGTAAAAAATACGCAAAAGGTTAAGGAATTGTACACAATTGGTACGATGTCTCTAAATGCATCTATATTTCAAGAATGAACCTGTATGTATAGATACCAAAATGTGCAGTGAATTTCAGCTTATTTTGTTGTCATTTACAAGATAAAATAAAACGGCATTCAGATACTTTTTTATCAGATTTGCAATATATTTCACATTTTCTAAAAACGAATTCTATGAAAGTCAAATAGAATCATTTCTCTGGATGTTTGGTACCATTACCATCTTCAAGTGAGTTTGTTTTGATTAACCCTAACTCCCTAGGCCCATTTGCTTACACATAATCTGAATCCTCCGAAATCCTTCAATAGTAAAGCAAGCACATGACATGTATGCACACATGTGTTTCTAATCTGTGATACATGTACATGTCCAGGGACATGGAGCAATAAACAGTGCCCACTGACCTTGCAATCACTACAACAAACATGGATGTACATGTACCATGGAAAGACAAGTATGCCTAATAACCTCAATCCTCCAAAATCCTTCACTTTACCAAAGAGCATGTAGCATGTTAACCTCAATCCTTCAAAATCCTTCACTTTGGCCAAGAGGATTTTGGAGGATTTGGGAAGGTTAGGGTTAAAGTTGTAACTGGGTAATAAACCCAAGGTGTCCACTCACTGCATGGGGTGAGGCTTCGTTTCACTCTCCATGGGCTAATTGGTGTCTTACCTTATTATTTACAAATTCTTTGACATCTTTTCCACTTGGTAGAAACATGTCCCATGTTAGGCCAGAGGATTGCCACATCTCAGCCACTGCACTAGCACTCTGTACCAAAATGGACCAGGTAGGTTCAATTAAAGTGGAAGGTTCAAAGATTGCAGACTTTAACTTGTGAGTCAGGACTTCAGTCTGACTCCGTCATATTTTAAGTGGACTCTGGGTCAGGTCACAATGTACAATGGGTGGGACTCGACCCTTTGGACTCTAACTTGAACTCGAATGTTTGGGACCTGGACTTGAGACTGTGGAATAATAACAAATCGCACTACTTTTCATCTCCAAACTGATTTTATCCCCAGCTAAGCTGGGAACAAAATTAAGCAAAACCGATACCCAAGCTATGAAATAATAAATATGGAGTCTTATACAGCGCAAAATCAATCACAAATGTGATACTCTTAAGCACTTTACATTATTACCCCCGGTCATTGGGTCAATATCAACCCCTGAACTTTCTCAGCTCCCTGGGGAGTAGACAGCTCTGTGCTGCCGCAACGTCAGCTATAAACAAACACAACATCCATCTCTACCCTCACAGGTATCCATTTTCATACGTGGGTGGAAAGAAGCAATGATAAGGTCAAGTGTCTTGCTGAAGTACACAAAGACCACAGTTGGAGTCGGGATTCAAACCCACATTCTGACGACTTGGCCATCGGAACATAAGTCTGATGCATTAGACCGCTCGGCAATGCTGAGCCATGATACTTACGTTTATCTCCAAGGCTGTGTGTAATATCTCTGCCAGGAGGTCCCCTGCCTTCCTAAACGCTTTGACTGGTTCCAACATGTCAGCTAGGACATTCAATGACAAAGAGTTGTCACGGAACGTGGATCCGATAATCTCCCCGAGGTACTTCCAGATTAGAGGTATGTCCAGTGCCATGTCCTCGGCGAATTCTAGAACTTCCTTCACCCTGGAGGAAGAAAGACAAATCAAACTAAAACTTCCACAGGTTGTTGAAGTAAGGTTTGTTGTGTAGAACCATCATTCTCTTAAGTTCTTAAAAGTGTTGGTGCTGAGTGCTCCCTTAATCCTAACCAACCCAAATCCATCACAATCCTCCAAGGGGCACTTTTTTGGAAAAATTCAGCACTGTTGGAAACTGGTACTTTTACCTCTTCAAATGGGGCAAAATTACTACCTGGCAAGAAGTACAGGCCATAAGTGCTGAATATGAAAGATCAACAAAAATGCATGGTGCATTTTGAAGTTAAGGGCATGTTTCCAAAAGTGCACTGTTGGGTTTGGAGGATTCAGGAAGGTTCTTAGACAGAATACCTAGGGGGTTAGGGTTAATCCTACTTTAAGTCTGTAAGTGTGTTATTATATTACGGTATCCCCATTTACAAGCTTCTGCTTTCTTGGGTCATGCCTCCATACCACATTTTCCTTATAGCTTTACATTATTGTATTGTATATGCTAATTGCTATGTGTATAGAAATAAATGTTCATTAACCCTCCTACTATTGCTACACTTTTAGTGGCAAGTAGCTAAAGTGGTCAAAACCAGTCAACTGCCTGCTTTGACCGTTGACCCAAATGTGCACATAGGGGCATTTTTGACTGGTTTTTACTGTCATTTTTTGACCACCCTGAACAATACCAGACAATGTTTTTACCAGTCAAAAACGGTTGACTCATATTGACCTGTAAATGTACTTTAGGTTTGACAGTGTTTGTGGCCGAGCGGTCTAGCTTACCGGATTCAAGTTCTGGTGTTAGCAACATAATGTGGGTTCGAATCACGGCCGTGACACTTGTGTCCTTGAGCAAGACACTTAATCATAATTGCTTCTCTCCACCCAGGGGTTAAATGGGTACCTGTGAAGGCAGAGTTGGTTTGCTCTATATGCGCTAGAAATGGCAGCAATTGAGCTGTATACTCCCCAGGGAGCTGAGATGGTTTCAGGAATGATTTATGAGCCTTATGAGCCTTATGAGCAGGGATAATAATATAATGCGCCTTGAGCACCACTTAGTTGGTGGATACGTGCGCTATATAAATCCACACATTATTATTATTATTATTATTATTATTATTATTATTATTATTATTATTATTATTATTATTATTATTATTATTAATTATTATTATTATTATTATTATTATTATTATTATTATTATTATTATTATTATTATTATTATTATTATTATTATTATTATTATTATTATTATTATTATTATTATTATTATTATTATTATTATTATTATTATTATTATTATTATTATTATTATTATTATTATTATTATTATTATTATTATTATTATTATTATTATTATTATTATTATTATTATTATTATTATTATTATTATTATTATTATTATTATTATTATTATTATTATTATTATTATTATTATTATTATTATTATTATTATTATTATTAAGTGCACTAGATATACCTTGGCAAGTATATCAAAATTTTGACTGGTTTTGATCCTTGTAGTAGTAGGAGAGTTAATTGACTTCCACTATGCAAAGCTTAAAATCCCATTTAAAAAAAAATTTATTTAAAATTTTTGGATGTATTTATTCTTACAAAGTATGGATACAGTTACAGACATTCTTAACCTACATTGTCTACTGGCTTTAAACTCACCCTTCAACAAACTTGTCCTGCGTGAGCTGGCCAGCTTTGATGAGTTTGTGGAACAGCAGACCAGTTGAATCTCTGGCTGTAGGGTTCTTCTCCAAGGAGCAATTCATGGCTGTACGCACCAGGATATGCATGTGACTCTGTGAGTTCAACTCTGACACACACATCAGTGCTTCCTGCACGGTGACATAGGGGAAAATTATAATTAAAGTCTTGAGAACTTATGTTCATTTATACAAAACCACAATAACAAATGTTTAACACTCCTATTGCCTCATCGTTCAATATCAATAAAATGTATTTGAATGATAAAGGTACTATGCCAGCATGTCAAATGGTACTGTGTGGTGAATGCATCTAAACTGTACCAGGTACTGTTGTGATCAATACAGCTTATCCACCATTCATAAACAGAGACCTTTCTAGTTTTCAAACGGTCAATCAATTCTCACTGAAAAAAAATCATGTTAAACCATCCTTTGACAATTATTTGATGAACAACTTAATTTTAAAGTGTTTTGTTTTCATCATTGAAGAAACATTTTCAGACGAAAAGGTAATTTTAGGGTAAAATAATGAAAAATAATGGGTGATTTTAAAGCTTGTATTAACAAATCCATGCAACGACTAATTACACATCAGGCCTTCATTTTTAAGGAGCGCGATCGCGCTCGCGCTCCTTAGCGCTCCTAATATTTTCCAAGGAGAGCAAAACACAGCGCTCCTTAAAAATTTCGTGAGTGTACTTACATTATTTTGTTAAAACCGTAATCAGTGCGGTCAAAATAAGCCACTTGATTCTGAGCGCGCATCGGCAGACTCGCACTAAACCGTCCTTGGCAAAAATGTACACGTACATTGTACATGGACATGTATTGATAACGACATCGAGAACGTTACTCGTATAGACTGTGCTAGATAGCGGACACACACATGTGGCGTACAGAAAACATCACGCATGCCGATCGTGCATGGTGTTCTGTACGAAAATGCCCTGCCTGATTTAATATTTGAGCATTTTTTTAAAGCAAGTAGCACTACTGTAGCAGAAACTTGACAGAAAACAAAATGTCAAGCGTTCAAATTTCCACATTTCTCAGGTGGAATTTGAGCAGTTTTGGGTATGAAACTAAGACAATCAACGAGCGAGTTATGGTGACAAAAATTTGGTGTAAAGTTTGCAGGCCTTACATTGATAAAATTAAAGCCGATAAGCGGATTCGCGGAAGGCTCAAAAGATATAGAGGCATACCGGCTCTTCATATGTTCTGAAGCACACAGCCACACGGCATCTGGCATCAAAGGTAAGTAATGGCCTAGTACTAGTAATCGAAATAGTTTACAGATATTTTTGCTCAAGTTTACAAAAGAATTTTAAAAACTTATCTTGGCCGGCAATAGGCTACTTCTATTAATATTATATTAACGTTATATTTCTAAACAGTGGATCATCCCAGGCGAGTTTATAAATCTTACTGCGGCTGTCCTAATGCGCCACACATATTTAATTTTACATATCGCGCAGGGAAAGTCAGATATGCAAAAAAAATAAAAAAATAAAAAAATAAAAATACAAAAATGCAAAATCGCGGCCACAATGTTTTGTTTTTCTGTCATTTTTAGCATGATTTCACGTGATTGTGTGCATTGTGAGGGCGCCCTAAAGAGTTTGTTTATTTTTTAAGTAAAAGGAGGTTCTGTTGTGTATTAAAAACAATTTAAGACAAATTAAGGGATACACGTGTAGTATTTTATCACAATGAATGGGGAAATTTTCTCAATAAAATCCTGTATTACAAAAACAATTTTTTGTGAAGGTTTGGAGGATTGAAATAATTGTTTTTTGAAAATGTGACTGCTATTTTTTTCTGCCTGATAGGTTTCAATTTTATTTTTTCAAATATTCACAAAAGAAAATTAATATAAAAATTAAGACCATCTCTGCCAAGTTTCCACTCATTTAAAAAAAAAATGAAGGAAAGCAACATTAAACTTTTAAGCCCTGGCAACAATAAAATCATTTGATTTTAATATAAATTTATTCTTAATTTAATTAATAAAAACAACAACATTTATTTAAGTAAAACAAATAGATTATCCACTTTTGGCACAATGTTTCTTTGTTTTAACAATAACTTTCTACAATATAATTTTAAATTTTTATTTGTGTACTCCTTAGGCACATTCCATTGGTCTTGAATACCAGAGACTTCTAGGTGTTGAAGGAGGAGAGACGTCATCCTCAGGTGCCATTGCTATGCCTGACAAACGTATTCCAGCCCAACATTGCTGAGGCCATGCACAATGTGACGCCCAGGCATACAGAAAGTTGCTGAGAAGTGCTTATATCATGGCTGTTGATGGATTACCACTTATGGAAATACAAGATCTTCACAATATAACCCTCTAGTCCATTACACCACATGTTGTCTAAAGTGAGACTTGTAACCTTTTATTATGACCTGCCTTTCTAAATTCATTCCAGAAGATGTTTTCATTGCTACATAAAGTTAAGACAAACTAATTATAATGGGAATGAGTTCAGTTAGACAGTTGAGTCGGTGATTATGTGTCCATTTTCTAATCCGTATGTGTAAATAAACCAGTGTTGCATTTACAATGTATAACTGTACATTCAACTTGTTTTTTGTTTTTTTAGTGACAGCAAATCGCTCTCCTTAAATCACTTTGGTGATTTAAGGAGAGCGATCTGTAGCTCCTCTCGTATTTATTCAAATGAAGGCCTGCACATGATATATTTTGATGTAGTTCTTTAATCGAAACTACCTCACCCCCCAATAAACAAAACAACACATGACAATTAAAAAAGAAAAGGAAAAAAAATGATATAAAAGAGTTTTACCTCAGTGTCCTTAAGGTTGAGGAATTCCTCGATCGTTGCCGTTGCCTTCTTCTCAAAAACATCCTCTGAGAGGGCAGGGGCAGGGGCAGGGGCAGGGGCAGGGGCAGGGGCAGGGGCAGGCTTGGCCTGGTCTTTTGACAGAGCAGTGGCAGGGGCCGACTCTGGCTTTCCTGAAATACAAGTATGCAATCAAGCGTCAAACACATGAAGAAATCGGTTTATCTTTGTAAGAGTCAATAGGTTAGGGCACTTCTCTTAACTTGGAATGTTCCCATTCCATTTGTAATAAATAAGATAAGAAGTATATCAAAATACTTCGTCCTAGTATGGGCACAGGTTCATTGTAAACATTTTCTTTGAATACGAGTAAAGTACATTGCTTTGAGTAAGAGTACAGAACAATTTACTCAAGTTGCAGTACTATACAACTTACATCATTGTGGTCTTCTTGAACTGAAACTTGCTGAAAAAGAGACTGCATTGATTTTGATAATGAATCCCTCAAAAGGACCAAGATTTGACTAAGCAATCTTCAGTTTTTACCTCGCCTGATGTCTGTATCTCGCTCTTTCTCTCTGGATTGCGACCTTCTAGATCCCGAGATTTTCTGGACCTCAGCGATGGCGGACCGTCTCTCTCTACTTCTCTCGTCCCGTTCCCTTGAGGAGCTGGACCTGTTGCCCTGCAACGGCTGAGGACCGCGACCTTTGGCATCTGCTACTGGACCCCTGTTAAGTCCGTGCAAAGAACACTTTACAATTAAAGAGGCAATATAGTCACGATCAACAGGACGTGGAATTGGAGTGCTAGTTTTAGATGACTCAGTGACTGAAAATAATATCCCACATGATAAGGTCATATTACCGTTGCTGCTGTATAAAAATTCAGGTTTGCATCAGTTTTTTATCAATTGTGCCAAAGCACTCACAGGTTGATCTCAAAAACAGGAAATTTGTTTACAGACAACAGAAGATTGTCCAAGAGTTTGTGTGAAGTGTGGCAAGAAAGTCACATCATTCTGCCGATAACACATAACAATTATTATAGTCTTTGTCAATAACTTTTTAACACTTTTTGATTTGTTAAATATTCAATTTGAAACACAGTAAGTTTCGATTTCTGATTTTGACAAGCATATCCATATTGCAAAGATTAAAACAAAATGGAGTTTCAAAACTTGAATACTTTGAGATATAAGCAGGGTTGTGATTGGCGAAGTGTCTACAGAGATTAATTTGAATCAACACAAATCAGATTCCAATTCATAAGAAAGATTGCTAACCTTCCTCGTTTTTCGTCTGACAGCATCATGAATCGGTTGCTCTGTCTCGGCTCTGTTGACTCCGTCTGTGCCTTGGTGCTACCCCCACTACTGCCTCGGCTCCACCCACCAAAGGACCTGGGACCCGGCCCTAGTTGTATATCGTCATCGATGCTTTGTTGCTGATGACACAAACAATGAGAAAAACAAAATAATAAATCAACAACTAAGAAAATGTATCTGTATTTTACAACTGAGTGTACAATGCATAGCAATGCAGACGATAGCTGTGTGTAAAAGATGTGCCACTGTACTGATTGTTGAATGCGTACAGATAACGTTACACAATGAAAAACCTGCCATTTTTTTTTACTATTGATAGTACACACTTAAAACTTAAGTCACAGTAAGTATTGGGTATGCTATGAAACCTACCTTAAGTATTTTAGTTACAGTATTTTTTGGCATTACCTTTGTGATCTTGAACTTGCTCGGGTCGAGTGCAACCCTCGTAGCCTTTGTTGACGTGACAGTGCTCCAACCCTCAGGCTGTGGAGGGCCAACCCGCTGCGGCTGGTCCCTCTTGTTGCGGGACATCCTTGGCGGGGGTCCAGCCATCTGGGCCTGGAAGCCTTCCATCTTCTTCTGCTCTTCCTCTCGCTTGAAGTCCTGGCGGATCTGGTCGATGGTTTTGGGGTTGTCAGTGTCCCGTCTGGGTATCCAGTTCCTTTGCTAGTTTCAAAAAGAAGGGGGAAAAAATGTTACTTTTTTTTACATTAAAAAAAATAATGAGAATCAAGTAAATGAAGATCAATGTACTCTCTTCACGCCGTCAATATCTTATTGAGGAATATTTGTAGCCCTAAATTATAATTACAAACTGAAAGGTTGAGGTTTTTACTTGCTCGAGGCTCAAAGCATTTTCTAAGAATCACCAAAATCTCAAATGATGAGTATGTAGTCCTACAGCCAGCCATTAATGATTGCGACTGAACTTACATTCCGTAGGTCAACAACATCCTGTAGCATGAATCGAATTCTTGCTGAGGTCTTTTTCTGGCTGATGATGTTTTTAATCTGGGTGAAGTACTGGTCTATACGGTTCTGTAATGAAACAAGGTGCACACCAATTCAGTAAGAGAATGCAACAACCAATAATAAATAATAATAATAATGAACATTTGTAATGCGCCGGTATCCGTCAAAAGAGACGCTCATGGCACAGTGACACATCAGTGTAAACAATAAAACAAAATACATGGTAAGAACAATGCAATATAAAATTACAAGGAACTATGATTGTAAAAAGGCTGACTGGCCCTGGTCAGAATATGCTAGGCAAAGACGAAAAACCCTGCATACACAACCATGCAAACAAGGTTGATTTGCAAAAAAAAATGTAAACACCGAATCTAATATTGGGTTGGGTTCCAATTTCGTTTGAGCTGCTAAACATTAGCAGTTATTTAAGGTACAACACTGGTATAAGCCTGATTACAAAATTACCGAGATGGTAAAGCAGAGGTGTTATTTGACAAAAGTAAACAAACAAAAAAATCATGAAAATGGGTAGGGGGCCTGGGTCTGCCTTTGGTCTAGAGAGGACAAAGCCCCATGAACCTACTGGATGTTTAATTTTTTAAGGATTTACAAACTCTCCACATCCCCAGAAACAAGAAACTAGAGTTTTTGACACAATACAGGATACTTTCCTTGGTGGCTACTTCTTTCTTTCCTTGGTGGCTACTTCTCTTCTTTCAAGAACATTTTTAGGCAAAGGGAAAATCCTGAAATCAGGCAAAATCCTGAGAAATCACAGGCCTAGGTACCAATTATTTTCAACATTAATTCTGTCTGTAGTGCTCTCATAACAGAGAAAACACAAACCATGCCTAAACGGCAACTTTCTGCTAAGTGTTTTTTTTTTCCCCTTTTTTTTCCTTTTCCCCTTTTTCTCAAGAGACTCTGCATACAGCTGAAACTTTCGCCGGTTGGTTGTTTAAGGTATATCTTGATTCAAAGAGCAAAATCATACTCGGAGAAGTAAGTTTTGCTAACAGTACCATCCCTTAAAGCATACTTTATTTATTACCAGCTATTTTGTTCCTAAGCCAGGGGTCTGTGATTATGTAAAATGAACCGCCCCCAAATCAAAGATGAAGGTTCAAGTAGCTCAGATTCAGCATAGGAAATTATGCGTGGAATTCCAGCTAAGATGTAAAGCAACTCTTAGACTCATGTTAGTTACATTTGGCTCAGGGCTGTTGTTTGACTTTGGACCAGTCGGGGATACAATTCGTAATTGTTGCTCTCCCAGAAAAGTGTACGTGTGTGGGTGTCTTAACCAGGGAGACACACCAGTCAATGCATTGTGCTATGTAGATGTCAGTGTTTTATGCACTGAATTACTCGGGCCAGGAATCGGTATACGATGAGGATACCGTACTAGTAAGTGTACAACTACAACATCCTTTGAACAACAGCCAGCATAGTTTTGGAAATCTGGAAAAAGAAATGAGGGATATGGAATCCCCCAAGATCTGGAGGAAAACCCCCAAAATACCCACCTTTGCCTTCTCATGGTCGAGGATCTTGCCAATGGTGCTCATGAGTTGGGTCATGCACTCCAGCGACTCCTCATCCTTGGAGCACAGCAACTTGAAGATGCAGTCGTGCATGATCTGCTCGATCAGCATCTGCAACTTGAAGAGCTCCCCGATGAAACGAATGTTGCCGAGGATGCGGCGCTTATTCTTGATAAGCTTGAGTTCCAATTCCTCAAGTGCCACTTGCCGCTGGTCAACCTGTTTTTTTGTTTTTTTTGTATGTATAAAATGGTTGATTTTCACAACATAAGTAAAAAAAAAAATTTAAAAAAATCTCATCAGCCTGAAATATTTTGTATTTCAAATAGATCTCCCATTCCAGCGAACGATTTCGTTCAAAAATTTTTCATAGCAAAACTGCGATGCAAAAAATGAATTTGCATAGCAAAATAATTTTTTTGTATAGCAATCTGTGAATTTTGTGTAGCAAATTTAAAAATGCTTAAAATTACAGTATGTAGTGTGCATAGGTAAAGGTGTTTTTTTTTTAAGGCTTTACTGTCGTTTGGTTCATAATATGAATGTCCAAATTTTACCAGAAATAATAATTTTTAGTGTCCGGATATTGAGCCACAGGTGGTAAAAAACTCACATGTAACTATTTTCGCCAAATTGCAGTCATTCATAAAAGTTGGTCCTCCGTCCATTTTCTTTTTTGTTTACATTATTATATCGATCGCTAAAACAGAGGCAATATCACGAAAACAAATTACCGACTGCGACATGTTCGGGTGCTTTTCAAAGTGAATTTCGCCGAGTGTAACGTTACTTTGTGGTATGAGCAAGCTTGACTTTGATTTTTAAAAATTCGTCAGGAAAATGAGTGGTTGAAAGCGCGATCATATTATGTGCGGAAATGATTCTAAATCTCACCACTACTCATTTTGTTAATTTTCAAAAACTTTTATTATAAAACGAAGTTAGTAACGTTTCTAGAGTTCCTTTGTTGAATACGGCCGTAGTGATCGTATGAAAGCGCACGTGTGAACTGAACACGGTACTATTGTGTATATGGGGTGGCTCAATTGCTCAATGTTCCAACCCCCAAACTCAGGAGAAAAAAACACGTGCGAAGCAACAACAAAAATGGGCGGTTGTTGCATGTTTTCCATTTCGGGAATTTCGCCCGTAGAATAATATTCAGCAGAAAAATATTGCATGCACATAGAATTTTAGGCATTGCGCATAAAACCTTTATGGATTGCTGGGAAATAAAGTTCCATGTACGGATTCACATAGGTAAAACAAGTGCACGTGTTCACTGTTGCATCAACACCGTCGCGTCGTGAAGTCATCGTTGACCACGTACGTCCGCATGGACGTACCCCCCGGCATGGTCTGGACACACGGAAACAAACCCAGTCGGGACGGATCCCTTGATATTTTTTGGTCGGAAATATACATGTAAATGTTATTTCGGGAAAGGTTTGTGAATATGATTTCAAAATTGTTTATATATCTGTCGAAATTTGTATCGCAAAATCTGCGATGCATTGTTTGAAATTCCATCGCAGATTGTCCAAATTACATCGCATTTTGCGATACAGGGGAAATCATTCAGTGGCATCCACTGGTCTCCCATGGGTCCCAGTTTATCAGGGGTACCACAGGGGTACCACTGGGGTACCACAGGGGTACCACTGGGGTACCACAGGGGTACCACAGGGGTACCACAGGGGTACCACAGGGGTACCACAGGGGTACCACAGGGGTACCACAGGGGTACCACAGGGGTACCACTGGGGTACCACAGGGGTACCACAGGGGTACCACAGGGGTACCACAGGGGTACCACAGGGGTACCACAGGGGTACCACAGGGGTACCACTGGGGTACCACAGACAATTAACACTACAAACAAGTTATACATTCACAATTATACGCGTGAAACTAAAACTTATACATAGATTCAGTAAGTAAAGGCCCGGACTTATAAAAATATCAACCAACCCCCAAAATAAAGCACTGAAGAAAGAAGCTGCCTTGGTGTTGATTAACCCTAACCACCTCGTATCCTGCAAAATCCTCCAAGGGGCACTTTTTGGGAAAAATTCAGCACTGTTACAAACTGGTACTTTCACCTCTTCAAATGGGACAAAATTACTACCTGGCAAGAAGTACAGGCCATAAGTGCTGAATATGAAAGATCAACAAAAATGCATGGTGCATTTTGAAGATAAGGGCATGTTTTCAAAAGTGCACCGATTGATTTTGGAGGATTCAGGAAGGTTCCTAGCCACAATACCTAGGGGGTTAGGGTTAAAGGGGAGGTGCAACACTGATAATAACTGGATTATCAAAAAAGCTTACTTGGTGTGAAGTTATGACATGAAGCAATCATCCTGAGAAATTATTTCATCTGAAATGTATTCATGTACGCGAAAACTGTATTTTTAATGTTGAATTTACAAAAAGTTTAAAATCATAAAAACATACAACACATGAAACAGTTTTTTGTTGTTTTACAAAAAACGTTAACACTTACTGCTATGGAACTTTCACAGGTAAGTTTTGATATATTTCTTGAAAACTAAACGATTAAAATGAATTGCAGATTCCAAATACCAATATCGTACCTTCCCTCTAAATCCATTTAATGCTCGTACTCACCGGCAGTTTAGCGATGGATTCCCTCGTTTCTTTTTCCTCTTTCTCGTCGTTCTTCTCCTTCTCAAACTCCTTCTGACATCGGTTGATGAGCAGGGTGCGGAAATGAACCATGCCTTGGCCGGTGCCCATCGATACTCTCAGCTGTTCAGGATTAATCCATTTGAAAACGTACAATGAACCATGTCCAACAAACAAGATGTATTGCCTGGGTTTTTCGCTGTTCTACTGAGTTTTGTTTTGTTTTCATCTGAATATCAATTCAATCAATCAAGGAAAACAAATACTTTGTAGTGAGATATTTCACAAAATAGTTGTCGGAAAAAAAATAATAAAAAAAATATTTAAATAAACAAGTTTCAAACAATCATGCATGAAGCTATTGATTTGAGGATTACAACTAAATTTTCACAATTGTCTTATCAGTTACCTAATTAAAACGACCTTCTGCCAACAGTACATTTTCGATTTAAATCCAAACTTAATGAGCCACTGAAGTCACAAACGGATTTTGCTCTTTCACAGTGTGATTAACAACAGTGTGCAATTTTGTTCATAAAATGGCACTTTACCTGTGATAAGTCTCGGCACAATTGAGCATACGTCTTGCTGAATGCCTGTTCACTGATTGCCTGACAAAAAACACAAATTAATCAAAGGCATATTAGGAAACATGGTGTGGACAAAGAGATTATGATTAGTTGCAGGAGCTACAGTGACAAAAAAAAACAGATGAAAGGGTTTGCTGAATTCACTTTTGTATTGATTTCATTTCTAGGAATACAAAATATGCCTGTATCAAACCCAATGATCTCTTAGCACTGTTAATTCAAAAAAGGTGGAAAGACAATAATTTTTCTCAATGAATATTCAAGGAAAAAACTCCATGGAGACTACAAACCAAATCTTCATGCTAACGTAGGGGGGATTTGAACCTTCATTCTTGGACAGATCTCGTTTGGCGACCCCCCCCCCCCCAAAAAAAAAAAAAAAAGTAAATGTTGACTTGGTGTACTTGGAAGCCAATGTTAGTTGAAACTGGTGTCCAGACATGTGACACATCTGCTTATACAACAACATCAATGGACCAGGAGCTGTTCTGTGTCCAAGATGTAGTCCTACTACTTTAGTTACTTTTCAAATCCTACTAAGGTTGAGGGCACAGTATAAAACAATAACTTTTCAACATCCTGTTAAACAGATCACCCCGTTTTACTTGTGACACACATTCAAAGGTATTGTAAGTTCATATTTGGACACCGTTTTTCAAAGGATAACAAATTTGTACTAGTTTACTTCCACATCCTAACTTATACTCTGGTTAAGATCACCATTATTGACAATGATTGACAACCTCAAGCACCAGACTATTTATGGACACCAGCCTCTTTCTGATTCACATTGATTTTGCGTCAGGTAAATCAATACATCTGCTGTGTTTCAAATACCTTTTCAAAGACCAAATCAATGATGCCTTTTAGTCTCTCCTCCGTGTCGATGGGGAAGCTCAGTGCCTGTTCTTTCAGCTTCAAAAAGTTATTTGGGGTCAACTTGTTCAGAAGACTCTTCATTTTCTTCATAAGATCCTGTAGGATTTAATAAAGTTAAAACACTCGCTGAAATCGGTACATGTGGAGAAAACTCACCACATGGTTGACCAATTGCCGTTCAAGACAAGATACAAGGACAGTTATTTTAGTTTACAAAGACAACTTTTTTAATTCATGTAAATAATGTATTTGTGTTCAATAATGAAATGATAAAAACACAAGCTGCCTCTTGCGAACATAACATGTATTGCATGTCAGTGAATGTGCAAACAGAAATTGCTCAGCTTAGCACGTTTTGCAGGTTACCAGCCAAACTTTCACACAAAATGTGTGTATTTTGGCTGGTGGTCAAATTTTTAATCATTAACCCTCCTATTATCAGTGCAATTTTTGAAACAACCCATTCAGGCCACTCCAAGCCATTAGCTGTTGCCAGTGGCCTCCTATGGTTACCCTTCTGTGCACTGCCACACCACTGAGATTACAGGGTAAGGTGGTCTCCCATTGATACATTGCAGGCCATACTAATATGTTCAAACATTTACAGTGGCCTTGGGTGGCACACAGTTGATTTTGTAAGATTACTTGGAAAGGACAGCAGGCTTGTACATGTATGTACTGAAGGTTGCTCAAGAACAGAATTTTGTGGATCGGAGTGGTTAATATTCGCTTAGCAAAATTCTCTCCTTAGCAGCTCGATGACATTTTCCCCCATCCTGGGGAATTGTACATCTCATGCCGCATGCCCCAACTATCTGTCTATGGCTCTGCCTTTGGACATCCAAGGGTAACCTCTATTACTCACAAATGTCTTGGCTTCCTCCTGGTCTTCCGGCACATCCTTGTCCGGCTTCCAGGCTTTCTCACCGGCTGTGTTAAGCTTGGGTGGTTGAGAGGCTCTCTGGATGACCTTTTTGGGTTCTTTGGAGGAGCGTCGGCCACCTGGGACACCCTGGCCAAAGTTGGGTGGTGGTTGCTGGAAAGTGATTTTAATCAAATTTGTTTAAATTTATTTTGTGTAAAGTTCATGATGGTATCAAAATCACTTGGAATATGTCTGTCTCAGGTACTATCGTTGTATTAAAATAAGTTAAGTAAATTAATTTTTTTCATCCAAAGAAAATTCAAGTTGGAATGAATATGAACAATTTGAATATATTTTCACCGTTTTCTTATGAACGTCAAAAATGTAATAAGCTGGAACTTCCCCAGGTAGGACTTTGTTATAAATTAAAGATGTTTTAACCAAAAGTGCTTCAATGGTACTTACCGAACCACGAGGTGACTTGAGGTATGCTGGTGTGAAGTCTATTCCCCTGTTGTTTATCCTGCTTGGCAAATCAGAGCTTGGCGGCCTAACATCGGCCTAACGGGGAAAATAAATATAACTTATTTCCATACCTGCCTTTGCTCTGACTACATAACATGTTTGAATCAAAGCTTCTATCTCGCTTAATACAGCCTTGTTCAAAGTGATTTGTTTTTGAATTATGATGAAAAATTTATTTTAAAAATGTCATAATCAAGAACGCTGCATGATATTTTTTTCAAGTTGAGATAACATCTATCAAATCACTGTATAGTTGGAAGGTATGAGGGCACATGACCTGATGACGTTGGCATAATTACATTTTGTGAACTGGGACTACAATGAAACAGCCAGCCAGCCAGCCAGAAAACAATGCCATTGAGGCAGTGAACTGGTTTGACGTTTATAAGCAACTTGAAGGTACTCCAATACGTAAAATTAATTACATGACCTTTGGCAATTGTGAAGATTGTCATTACTTTTCCAGTCCTGGAAATCACTTCAATGAAATTCCATAACATGACTTCTCCAGGGTTTCCATGAATGCGGAACCCTAATGACACGAAGATACAGAAACTCTACCTACCTTGTCCAGCACAATGTCTGGAATGTGTGGAAGCCCTTCTGGTTTCTCTTTACAGTCCGGCTGAAATTGCAGCAGAAAGTCACGGCCGTATTGCTTCTTCCCCTCAGGATTCATCGGGCTCCACTGGTCTGTAAAACATGAAGGAAAACCAGAAAAAACAACAAATGTTATTAAGGAAAAGTATGTTATCACCAATCCTAATAAAGTACAAAAGCTTTACTCTTCCCAAAGCTTCTCTCAATAGTCTCAAGCCTGGTTCTTATGTAGTATTAATGCCTCATTCTTCTCGGAGCCTCTCCTAGTAGTCTTAAACCTCAGCCTTCACCAGGTATAAACCCCCCTCTCTCTCTCTCCCAGGCCTCACCTGCATGTAGTTGCCTCAACCCCTAGTCCCAATGAGGTATCAGTGCCTCACGATCCACTCACCTTCCCTGTAGGAATACTTCTGCTGTATTTTGTTATCTTTGAGTGAGTCTTTCGGGTCCACGTCTGCTGCTTCTTCCTTGTTCTTAGCATTCTCCGATTCCACTTTATCCTGTTCTTGTTTTTCCTCTTCGTCCACCGCAACTGTATCGTTTTGTTCCGGCTCTTGGGACTGCTGTTCCTCTGGCATCGTTTCGGCTGGTATCTCTGTGTTCTCCACAGTCTCCAGAGTTGTGTTTGATTTCGCTTCTGGAGCTTCGCTTTCCACTGGCTTTGGTGTTGGCTTAGTGTCCTCTTCTAGGGAGACTGCTGTCTGTTCCTAAATGGGAAAAGTGGGAGAAACCAATGCCATCAAATATTTGTGAAAATGTAAAATAGGCTGTCACGGTATTATTATTCAAACTTTTTATGACCGATTGGAATATCAAGGATAAAGCTCTTGATTAGGCCAAAAAAAAAAAAAAAAAAGTCTCCGGTTTCTGGTCTCCGTGCGCGTTTTCCTTTTTTGGGCTATGAAACGATGTCCAATTGCAGCCGAAATTGCTGGTTCGATTGGAATTCTGGCGTGCTGTGTTTTAAATAACTTTTTCACATAGGGGTAAAAACGCACCGATTTTGAAGCCAACCTACAGTACCGGCCGCAAGTAATTACAAATCCCTTCGAGTAACCCGCGTGGGCTTCCGTGTAGGTGCCGTGGATCCCCGCAAAATCCCCGCGTGCATGCGGGTACCCCCGCAAAAAGTACCGTGCCTGGTGAGAAGAAATGCGGGGCCACGCAGATGGCCCACACAGTCTGCACTTTGCTTCGTGGACTGATAGGGGGGGCTTTGTTGTCAATCATTGACGCGCGAAACTTGGTTGTTGTGTGGGTTCAAGTGATCAGGGAAGTGTCGTATACCCATACCAAGGCAAGAAGTAACTAATAAACTATCCAATGTGTAATTTTCATTTCCCAAACAGGTACCATTTTGAAGATATCGATCATTCACTGACGCAAACTCGGTGTAACATGTGAAAAACATCAAAGCATAAAGGACGCAGGCCTGGATTTACACGGCGGCCACGACAGGCTGTCGATGCCTTCGAAACTGACCGTCGTGCCCCTCGAAAAAATGCCCATTTCACGGCCATAAATACCGTGCCCTTTTTCACCGTTGTGCCCTTTTTCATCGTTGGCCGTAGTGCCCTTTTTATAGAATATCATTATTTAAATGTACATACATTTTTGTTTTCGTAATACTAATACTAGTAGTAAAGTTTGGCACATTTTACGCATGTCCGAAATGCATGTGCATGTACAGGAATCAACGGCACTGCTTGTGGGATCGATGTTTCTTCGATCGACTCCACGTGTTTCTTGACATCGTTAAGGCCACCATGGCTAATGCAGAAATCCGTGCTGCATAATTTTTACAAAATGCGTGAAGTTCCCCAAGTTTGGAGGCAGCCATAACTGGGTAGCTTTCTGAGTATTTATCTCGAAATTTCTGCACTGCAGCTTTCTGCGACATTTGTATTTTGCTGTTCCGTTCCCGTATCACTATTTACGGCATTCGGGGCCGGGAATGTCGAACGTAGTCCCGCTGGTTGCCTGCTTTCTGCACAACGTACATGTAATCACTACAACGGCAACCAACGAAACGATGACTCATCGCCTGCCACGCGTAACGAATTTTCCTATTGGCTCCTTCCATAGACTAACGATATTACGAATTTCCCCATTGGCTCTCTGGTACACGCATGGCATAGACTACGATCTACGTCGTGGATTCTGATGTCGCTGGCGCTAAGCGTTGCAATGGTTTTTTCAGAAGTTTTGAATAAATCTGTGTGTATCGAGGTCCGCTCACTAAAACTGACAATGACCAGACCATTTTCGCTACGAACAATAAAGGTTTTTAGGTTTCTGTTTCTGTCTGTTTACCAACGATTTTTGCTTAATTGTGCATTGTGTTTTGTTCAAGATTCATACCTCGGCGTATAAGCCGCAGGCAACTTTTACCGTGTCAAAATCAACGTATAAGCCGCGGCTTATATTCCGGAAATTACGGTACATCGAAATTTGGCCGAACCAACATGTATTTAGAATTATTTTGTAAGGAAAATTCATATGCAAAATAAGGCGGACGACCATAACAAACATGGTAGAAAAACCACACCGCCAACCATGATCATACAGTGTTCGGCTATAGCACAAGTAGGCACACTATGCTGTTAACATATCAGGTATTCATGTTCATCCGAGCGTAAAGATGTGCTTGGTTTTGTTGCGGTGCTTCGTGTGCCCCCGCAAAGTTTGCCCACGGCACATACCCGGCACCTTTGTGCCCCCGCAAAATCCCCGCGGGGCATCGAGTAGCCCCGTACACGCCACGCAGTTTACACGGGGGTACTCGCCACGCACTCGGAGGGTTTTGGAATTACTTGTGGCCTGTACTGTATGACCAGAAACCAGACTTTTTTTGGTCCTTAACCCTCCTACTATTGCTGCACTTTTGTGGGAAGTTGCTATAGAGGTCAAAACCAGTCAACTGCCCATTTTGACTGTTGACAAATGTGCACACAGGGGCATTTTTGACTGGTTTTTACTGTCATTTTGACCACCCTCAACAATACAAGACAATGCTTTTACCAGTCAAAAACCGGTTGACTCATTTTGACCTGTATATGTTTGATAGTGTTTGACATTTAAGTGTACTAGATAGACCGTGGCAAGTATATCAACATTTTGACTGATTTTGACCCCTGTAGTAGTAGGAGGGTTAATGATAGCTGTATTACTCATAATACACAATAGCAAGATACATGGGTCTAGAACCAACAGGTATCTGTATTGTAATTGGTGCTGCATTTTTGTTGTGTCATTCAAGAGAAAATATTGAAGACAAAGTGTTCTCAAATGGAACACCACTCTGTTCCCAGTGATAACAGCGTGAGTACCCGATGTGAACAGACAGTGTTCCCAAAGGATCGTTCCAAGCATTCCCGAGTAATGAGTTACTCTATAAGCATGTCACTTGCCCACCAGAGAAGATGTTTTTTTCTAAGCAGATGTACAAACAATCAATTTCGCTAAGTCAATCTTACCTCGGTAGCATCCGAGCGATAAGCCTCTAATTCATCCTCGTCTTTTGGGGCCTTCTTCTCGATATCCTTTAGTCTGTTCTTTTGACTCTTCTTTTTACTAGGCTCCTTTGCAGCAACTTCGACAAAGAAATGGTAAAAGTATACAACAAATCAACAAATTTTATGCTACAGGCCAATAGGCAATTCAGAGTCATCATGATGAATGCAACAGCATACAGCGACAGGAGAGGGTTATTATGTTCACTGTCGACTGCAACACGATCCAACAGAATTTGATCAAGATCTCTTGGATCTAGTCGGATTGAAACAAGGTTACTGAGGGCGCTGTTCAGCTGCTGCCATCGTTTATTTTTCTGGGCTTGTTTTTGTATCATGTTTTCGTTTTTTTTTACTAACGAGGGTGTCTCTTTTAATTAATCTGCTCGTTGGAATATGGAACTGTGAGTACCTAACAATGTTTCAATATAATATACAGCTGAAACTTCGAGCAGGATTCGTTTAAATAAGACTGGTTTTGCTCAACATTTTGCTATGTGCTGTTGCCGATTCTGTGTGTGCTTATGTGCATGGGTGGATGTGTATTGCCGACACTAACTTAAACGTGTGTTGCAGTGAACATCTTTTGTTCTACATTTCAGCATTTGTCAACATGCCTGACACTATATATAAAATGAAGTACTGTAGAGAAGAACTACTTAATATCCGGTATAATGGTTCTACATCGAAACTTCCTAAATCTTTGCATCAATCTATATATGATTTGGGAATTCACAAATGCAGTCACCGGGGACGTCGTGCAGGGTCTCATATTCATCGGAAAATAGCTGTTATTGATCATCGACAAAGAAATAATGTAGCTGTCAGTAACCTCCATTCTGCCGACAGACCCCAACAAGTTCTTGTAAAATTTAGAACAGCCCCTCATCAACAATGTTATCAGCTACTTTTTATCTTTGTAACGCCCGTTCTGTCAGAAACAAGATTGCAGAATTCACGGATCTTGTATGCGAACGCAAACCGGACTTGCTGGTTCTTACCGAGACCTGGCTAGGATGCAATGATTGCGCAGTGAGAACTCAGATATGTCCTCCTGGATACAAGTTTGCTGATCATGGACGAGATAATCGTCGTGGTGGTGGGACTGGTCTTCTTTATCGAGACTCAATTAATGCTGTCAAAGGTGATGCAGCTGAGCTGTGTTCCTTTGAATACTCAGAATGGAAAATTAACTCTGGATCTCAGCGGATTCGCCTGTTCATCATCTATTGACTTCCATATTCGGATGCCCACCCTGTTACAACTTGTGCGTTCCTTTCTGAGTTTGCTGTTTTCTTGGAATCGGTAACTCTATGTATGGAACCTTTATTGATTGTTGGTGACTTTAACGTACATGTCAACTGCGATAATGACCTTGACGCCTTAAAACTTCTAGGACTATTTGAACGTACAGGACTGGAACAACATGTTAAAGTCCCCACTCACATAAGTGGCAACACCCTTGATCTAATGATAACTCGTCATAGTGACAATATTATAAACTGCGTGCCTCAAGCCGATTTCTTGTTTTCTGACCACATGCCTGTGTTTTGTTCTCTGAATATGGATAAACCTTCCTTTACTAAGTCACGTATATCCTACAGAAAGCTGAAATCTATAGATATTGAATGCTTACAAGAGGAACTGTCTAATACACATCTCTGTGAAAACTTTGAAATGCTGGGACTTCATGATCTTGTTAAGTGTTATGATGAAACTTTAGCTTCGACACTGGATCGTCACGCCCCTTTAATTACGAAAACTGTTATCAAAAGACCAACTGTTCCCTGGTTTACGGATGAGGTTAAAATCGCTAAGCGCCAACGGAGGAAGGCAGAGAAGAAATGGCGGAGAACGAAATCGCACAGTGACTTCGTAGCCTATAAAGCTAAAAAGAACCAAGCAACTTTCCTCATTAACAACGCGCGCCATCAGTTTTATACAGACTTTATATCTGAGAACAGTGATGACCAAGGGAAACTTTTTAGAGCTGCTAAATCTCTTCTTACACCCAAATCAGAAATTACATTTCCTGATTATCGTGATCCTACTGCTCTTGTTAATGATATTGGACAGTTTTTTGTACAGAAGATTGAGCGCTTACGTTCTGAGCTTGACTCTAAGTCCTTCCGAGGACTCTATTACTGTATCCTGTGCCATGCCCAATACCAACCTTGTCTTCTTTAATGAGCTAGACGAAGAGAGTGTTAGGGAACTGATTTCTAAGTCAAGCAAAAAATCATGCTCCCTGGACCCTATGCCAACCTCTCTAGTCGTAGAATGTTTGGATGTTCTTCTCCCTATTATTACGAGAATGGTCAATTTGTCACTTAAATCTGGCACTTTTCCTGAATCATGGAAACAAGCTGATGTTCGTCCACGGCTTAAGAAGACTGGATCGGAAGTTGCTTTTACTAATCTACGTCCAATTAGTAACTTGACATATGCCTCTAAGCTTACAGAGAGGGCTGTGTTCAACCAGACCCATGAACACTGTATGGTAAATAAACTCTATCCTAAAGAACAATCTTCATATCGCAAGCTCCACAGTACTGAAACGGCCCTTCTTCGTGTCAAGAATGATATACTCATGAACATGAACAAACAGCATGTTACATTGCTAGTTCTGTTAGATCTTAGCTCTGCGTTTGACACAGTGGACCATACAATTCTTCTTAATCATCTTCGTTCCAGTTTTGGTATCACTGGACGAGCTCATGAGTGGTTCAGGTCGTATCTGATCAATCGTTCACAGTTTGTATCACTAAATGGAGCAACATCAAAGAAGTATAATATACAGTATGGTGTGCCACAAGGGTCATGTCTTGGCCCTCTGCTCTTTATACTATATGCAAGCAGATTATTCAACATACTTGAAGGTCACCTTCCCAACACTCATGCCTATGCAGATGACACACAACTTTACATAGCATTTAAACCTGACGATACTACCAACCAAACTACTGCTGTCACAGCGATGCAAAACGCCACAGATGACATCAAGAAATGGATGTTCACTGACAAACTCAAATTAAACGATGCGAAATCAGAATTTATAATCATCGGTACCAGGCAACAGCTTGCTAAAGTCAGTGTGGAGACTCTTCGTGTGGGCAACGCCCAACTAACAACACTAAGTGAAATACGGAATTTAGGATGCTGGTTTGACTCCCAACTGAGTTTAAATTCACACATAAATAAAGTATGTAAAGCTGCATTTTATCATATACATAACATCAGAAGAATTAGGAAATTTTTAAATCAAGAGAGCGCAAGGACTTTAGTAAATGCTCTAATAACTAGTCGACTGGATTATTGCAATAGCTTGCTTTATGGGTTGCCAATGACCCAGCTACAAAAGCTGCAAAGGGTACAGAATACAGCTGCTAGACTTATTTGTAATATTTCCCGCTTTGATCATATCACACCAGTGTTAGCAGATTTACATTGGTTACCAGTTAAATTTCGAATTGATTTCAAAATTTTATTAATAACATACAAAGCCATACATGGCCTGGCCAGTGTTCTAGCCAGGATTAAATTATAGCGTAGGGGCATTTGTACGACACGAATCTGCGAGCGCGTAGCGCGAAGCCACAACGGCGTGGGGTCCGGGGCCCGCTTAAGGGCCCTGGGAAACTTTTAGGTTGTAGATGCTCTCTGGTGCAACCTGAGGCTATTTAGGGGCATATTGCATAATATAATTTGTCACACAAAACCATATTTTTTTAGACATAAAAATATTTATTGCTTTTCAATTGGTAGGTTTTAACATGTTTACATGTGCACATGTAATTCTGTCACATTTTTCTCAACTAATATCAAACTTAAATTTTTTAAATGGAGTAGGGCCTACAGGACTCATGTTGTTATTGTCTTAATTATTGTTTTATTCACTTTACATTGGATTGTTGTTAGTAATTGTAGCTTTAAATGTGTGAGTAAAGTTAATCGTTTTTATCAATAATTCAAAGCCAGATATGATCCAAAAAATTCCATACAATACATTACAATGTATGCCTTGACTTATGCCTACTTTAAATTAAACTTGACAAAACTATAAATAAAATGGTTCTTACAAACGAAACCCTGCAGTGCAAGCTTCACCCAAAGTATTTTATTGGACAGCAGGTAAGAGCTCTATTTTCCAAGTCCACAGTTATTATGTAAATAAAATTAAAAAGCTCAGCAAAAACATAGGCCAGCTGTAAAGACGCCTTAGAATTATCCTAGCTCCAGTCTGTTCAAAGTATTTTAAAAGAAAAAGAAACAGACAACCGGCAACCAAAAAGACACAATTTCTGGGTCACAAGTTCACATCAAAGAACTGTCTGCCGACTTTGGAACGTTGAATGTATCAATTTGGGATTAGTGCCAAGACAAGAGTTGGGGCTATTGTTCACTTGACAATGACTGACAGGTTGTGGTTTTACAATCCCAGACCAGGTGACATTAACCTCTGGGACCTGGTTCTTGGCTGGTTTCCAAGCTATATAACTATACATGTATGAAACAACATACCAGGATACAGGATACCAGTATACATTGTCCCAAGGCTAAGTAGCTCGAGTGAGTGATCCGACTGTCGGCAAAAATGCGTCTTTTAATCAGTTGTTTCAAAGCATAAAATTTAAAACAATAAATTTAGACCTACTTAAAAAGTTATGACTGGTTGGAGCAGAATGGTGACATCTATTTATTCGACTGAGTGCAAACTATTAGTGAATTTTTTACCTCGGAAAAGCTTCAGAAATCTTTGACATGTTTGGTTTTGTGGAATTAAATTCTGTGGATTAATACCTGTGGCGGAGAATCTCAGCTCAGAAATAATGCTTTCAGCATTATATAAATAGCGGTCGGGTATGTAAATTAAGAAGAAAAACAGTTTTAGAAAGTGTTTACCGTTATTCCTGATTTACAAGTAAATGGAGGCCTGTTTGCAGGGTGCAATTGTGCTATACGCCCGCTTACTGAACATTAATTATCTGCCTACCGAACATATCCTGGGGAACAGCCGATCAAGTCTTGCATTTCCGATTTTCGTTTTTAATTTTTCTCATCAATAACATCTTCTTAATTTATTTCTTCTTAATTAACAAAACAAAAATATATCAGCTTGGTGACAAAGTGGTGGTAGGGAAATGATACTGGAATGAGATTTACAAATGTTTTGATGCCGTGAAGACGAAACTGTTTCCATAGGTCGAACTTCTGCTGGCGGCCGGCGGACATCAGCCAGCGCTCAGCGGACATCAGATGTTCAACAACTACCGTTTGCTGATGGTTGTTTTTGTTGTTTTTTAACTTTCACTCAAAACAAATTTCCGACAGAAAACATGTCATAGCATGATCATAGTAACTCACAACAGACACTTTTTAGACTCCGCTCTTTCCCGACTCTGCGTGGCACGCGGGTACCCCGGTCATCTGGTTTTTGCCTAAGCAGTGTGGTAGCGGAACCAGTGTCAATGTGTTTAACGTTGAATGCCATAAATAGATCGCGGCAGGCCGCATACAGTTGCAAATGCGGCGCATCAAAAACGTTCTCTTGAAAAGAAACAAATTTGTCGGCCAATTAAAATGTATCAATAAAGCTTCCTACAAGATGAAATAAATGCCTCAGTGGCAACAAATTATTGTTGTTCACAATTAGTTCTCGAACTGAAGAAAGGAATTTTTTTTTTTTTTTTCAACCATGGAATAAATTATAGCGTATCGATAGCGTATCGGCCGATTTATAGCGTATCGGCATTTTTTTATAGCGTATCGGCCCGATACGCTATTGTATGCCTGGCTAGAACACTGGGCCTGGCACCTGAATACATATTGGACCTTATTTCTGTTAGACATCCATTGCACTATAATCTACGATCTAATGATGAATTGTTGTTACAGCCACCCAGAGTAGGGACACTTGTTACATTGGGCGACCGCACTTTTGAATCTGCGGCACCCAAGCTATGGAATGAACTGCCACGAGAACTCCGTAAAGCTGAGTCTGTCAATATTTTTAAGAAATTACTTAAGACACACCTTTTTAAAATAGCTTATTATCATTAAGTTATGTAATTGTAATCATATTATTATAGCATATTCAGAGCATTTTAGAATAACAATTTTAAAACAATAAATCAACTTTTTAATCTAACATTTTATATGCTTGTTTTTAGATATCTTATATTTATGTAATTTTTGTTATAATTTTTTGTGATGCGCATATGAACATATATGTATGAATCATGCGCAATATAAGCAATAAATTATTATTATTATTATTGACACATGTAAATTTGACCTACCTGCTGCGGTCACTGTGGCTGTGCTTTCCTCAGGCTTCTGTGGTGCAGTCTTCTCTTTGCTGTCAGCTTGTGTTGCAGCTACCATTGGCTCAACCTCTGGTTCTTTACTAATGGCACTTTCCACCGTCTTCTTTTCCACAACAACAGATTTCGAGTCCTCCTCACTTGGCTTTTGAGACTGAGCCTCTGACTTTATAATGGCAGGATTGGAAACTGGCTGCTTAACAGCTTGTGGGAGCGTTTTCAAGTCCAACTGAAGAGCACCTTTTTCAGAGTCATTTGTCTCTTTGTTTTGTTCTCCGCTGCTTTGTGTGGGTACACTTGGTGGCGGCATATCAGTTCTCGAGTTCACAACATCTGTGGACTTGGGCGCTGATCCTTGCGCCTGCACTGTTTCCGCTGCCACAGGCTGTGTATGGCTTTCGGTGTCAGCAGTGGGATTGACAGCTGCCTGTTCATTTGGTTTCATGGAAGACACCTCGGCAGGAGCTGGGGGAGTGGCTTGGACATTGTCCACAGCTTTGGCTACTTCCGGCAATGCAGGATCAACTGTTTGCCTATCAGGAGAATCCTCCACTTTGGCAGTCTGAGTAGGGACTGCTGCAGCTGCTGGATCGGCAATTGCTGCAGGAACTAGTTGTGGCTTTGGCTCAACTATGGGTGCAACTACCTCTGGAGATGCACCAGGTATTGCTTCCTGGGGGAGTCCAGTCTCAGGCAGTGGGTTTTGTGGGGGAATCACCGACATTTGATCCGTGGGTGCTGCTTGAGGCTCAGATGTTTGAGTTCCAGGCGTATCAAGAGCTAACCGTGCAACTTGGGCAGCAAAATTTGCTTGAATAGCGGCCCGCTTCTCGTTGGCCTGGTAATTCTGTGGAGGTGTTTGAGACTGTTGGATTAAGCAGAACGAAGGCATACAGGGCGAATCACATCACAAGACAAGTAAAGCAAAAACAAATTATATAACGAAAATGCTGTTTGACTTGCTTCAACTAAAAACTAAACAGGAGGCTAACAATTAACACATGCATAAAGAGGCTTGGGCAATCCCGAAACAGGAACTGCAATTCCAAATTTCATGCCATGGATGGATTTTGCTTGTCCAAAGAGGATAGATGGCTTTCTGTATGTTTCTGAAAGACTACGTATAGGATCAGTTGTATAGATAGCCTGTCACAGAAAATTCATTCTTAAAACAAAAATAGTTGAATTATGGTTTCATTTCTCACTTTGGAATTCGGCAGAATAATCGATTCCAATCTGGAATCACCCAAGGCTAACATTAATAAACAGATACAGCAAATGATGCGCTTATGTTATTGAAAAAAAAGAAAAAGGAAAGTGCACAAATGAAGGCACTGGCTTAAAGATGCAGCCGATTGAACATTTCTAGCCAAGCAGCAGATTAGAACCATAATAAAAAGGTAAACAACGTTTTGAACCTTTCAATAATGTTAGAAGATTATTAACTACACAAAGTGTTGCAGCCTGCTATAACCCAGTACACGGCATTGAACTCCCAAGTGCTTTGCATGCATAATGAGTTTGGCTACCCTGCCTTGGGTAGAATGGAATAAAAGATTGACGCAGCTGGTGAGTTCCAGAATAAAACAGAACATGAACTAGATGTGACTTGGCTTCAGCAGAGTCGCACAAATGCATCCACTTTATTGATGCATTTATAGCGTAGTACACATAAATTAGTGTGTTCAGTACATCTTGCGTATGCCTGCAAGTCACCCGGGATGCAATGCTTCTAGTGCTGACATTACTTTACAGTCTGTGGAATGTCATAAATGGCCCAAATCCATTGCTCTTTGTGTATGTAAAAGACCTCCGATAACACTGATGATGGAGAACAAAAATCAGCCCAGAGGTGACTAGAAAATAGCTTCAAATAGAAAAACCAACAACTCTGATAAAAATGAATAATTATGTATTAATTAACTAACTACAACAAATTTTTCTTTAAGAAAAAGAACAGAAAATTTAAAGTGTACTTAGAACCAGAATTGTTACGGTTCCCTTTTCCACTAACAATGTAGAATGATACTTCATTATGTCACATAAAAAAACTCAACAGATTTTGCCCTTTTGGTCATGCCTAAAAAACTACTTTTACAGATCCATTTGTTAGCACTGGCTACTGCAAATCGCGAAAAGACCCCCCCGCGTTGAGTCTCTGTGCACAGAGCATTCCGCGAACAACTGCATGACGTCACGACGTGTAAGAGGTCTTGTTGTCACGTCGATGTAGCAAATAACAGCGTCCCTACACTACATGCGCTATGCGGTGAATGAAGCCATTATTTTCCATGCACTCGAGCTTGTTTCGCTAATATTCCCGCACAAATTCGACCATGTTCCCACGTAAACACTTACCCGTGTTCGCTCCTTCTTTTTCGACCGTTTGGCCCTTTCACTTTCTGGCTTTTCGGCTTGTTTCCCTGACCACGTTGTGGCAATATTCGGAGCCTTCAGTGTGGGAACTGCACTCTTTTTCAGGACAGTTTGCGAGGTGAATCCAAACTGCTGCTTGAGTTTGGACGAAGTATCCAGGCAGTCATCGGTGAAGTGGGCTGCACAGATACACGACCAATTCGAAACGCTAAAGTCGGATCGCGTCGTCTTTATGAAATGTACCCATTCCTTCCTAATAGCTGGATCAGCAGGAAATTGTAGGAAGCCGAGGTTAGGATTTTTATCACTGTTCCTTGTGCATCCTCCAACAGCACACGATCTCAGCATTTTTAGTTTTATGACACTTCACCTCTAGACCTTCAACCATGACATGAAGATCCGTGCTTCTGCGGAGCTGCGGCAGCAGGCCATCCTTGCATCGCGCATCGCACTGTGTAATCAGTGATTGCGCAATAACATCAGCAACCTCTTACACGTTTTGACGTCATGAATTTTTTTAACCAATCAAATGCCCTCAGCGGCCAAATGCTAGTAAGTTTCGCCAAATCCCCTAAAATGACCATTTTCTTTGATGCGATGTTGCAAAAAGTCTGTAAATCCAAATTGCTTATTTAACTCATAAAACAGTAGTCTGATATAATGTCTGCAATGTGTATAATTGTTTCTGCTGTCTAAATTCTGGTTCTAGGTACCCTTTAAGTGATAATTACAAGGTGGATGCATTATTGTTTGCCATCAGGGCATGAATACTGGAAATGAATTTTTTTAAACAAAAGCCGATATTAAATTTAGGGCATTTGAGTTTGCTACACCCAAATTATGGAATGCTTTACCATTAAATATTCGGAAATCGACTACATGTAGTTTGACTGTTTTTAAACAATTACTTAAAACACATTTTTTCTGTATGGCATTCTATTGATATTGTTGTGATGTGCTTTTATTGTAATTTTTTTAATATTTTTATTTGTATTGTACATTTGTAATTGTAAATTTGTAATGCGCATTTGAACATCTCATTATGGAATTTGCGCAATATAAGTTAATAAATTATTATTAATTATTAATGATGCTATCTGGTGCAAAAGCAAATACTTACGGCTGGTGGGGTCCCTGAAGCACTGGACTGCCCTGAATGAGGGGACGAAGTCCCTGCAGACATGGACGCTTCTCGAATAATCGTTTCAGTGATATCCTGATTTGATTTGGGGTCAACGATGCGTATAATATTTTTCTTTTTCTGTGGAGCTGTGTACTGGAGTGCTTGCGGGAGTGTGGTTTGGTATGCCTGCGGTCTGATCTGCTGTGGTGTGACGACCATTCCTGCTTGACCAGGGAAAAAAGTTGCTGGGAAAGAGGGAAAAGTGGATGCATTTAATATTTGGAAAAAGTATCTCATTCTGGGAGAGGAATTTAATCCAGTTTGTGGGATTTTTTCCCTTCAAAATAGAGAACTCAACAACTCGGGAAAAAATTATTTCCTCAAAGAATATTTTTCCCTCCTCTTAGCAGGTTTACAAGTTAAAACTTCTAGTTTCAACACTTATTTGTCTTTGCCTACCTCCTCCTGGTTGTATACTGACTTGCTGTGTATTTGAATAGTACGGTGGCGTGCTTGGTTGAGTATACATCTGTGGGTTCTGTGTTGTATACTGAGTTGGTTGGTACACTTGTCTTGCTTGATACTAAAGGGATAAACATATAATACATTTTATCAATGCCATTAAAGGGACAAGATCAGAGCAGACTTTCGACAGGGCATGGAATCAGTATCCTAGTTTTAAGATGAACTCAGTGAAAGTTTCATCACAAAGGTGCTCATGCACCTTACACTTACATTTAAAAAAATGTATGTTATTCAAAGCACTTCAGATGAAGTAATCTCAGGATGATTAAAACAAATAGAACAGCTTCTTACACCAAGTAAGCTTTTAGATAATATTTGTAAATTTTATTTAATAATATTTTTAAATTTTATTTTCTGGTAATTACCAATGTTGTACCTCTCATTTATAAAGGTACACTGTTTTTTTCAAAATGAACAAAATTGTTGAATCTTAAAATATAAAACTTATTTAGTGTAAATCTGATGGTATAAAGCTTCCTTAAAGGGGGACTGACATGGATTTAAATCAAAGAGTTAAATATGTGATCGTTTTATTCTTTTATATCAGTAAAAGATCAATACAATTTTTGTATGTTGTTTTTATTGTTTTTGAGAGTGTTATTTTCCATTGTAAAAATGCCCCCCACTTTTACGCCCTGCACGGAGGAGCTGTTCGTGACGTCATGTCGGGAAGAGAAATTCGGCTCAAAACTCGGCTCAAAATGATCGCTGCACAAAA
Source organism: Zoroaster sp. YZ-2022 (assembly GCA_029582265.1). Classification (NCBI taxonomy): domain Eukaryota; kingdom Metazoa; phylum Echinodermata; class Asteroidea; order Forcipulatida; family Zoroasteridae; genus Zoroaster; species Zoroaster sp. YZ-2022. The sequence goes on along the minus strand of CM055836.1, from coordinate 196,348 downwards.
CTATGTGAGCCGATGGACCTGACCACTTTACTCTTGTCAGTCGAACTTTGCTCGTCCAAATACGGCGATTTTTGGGTCACTTGGGAACAGATGAAGGCTAACACCGTCTTTGGTGGTGTTGCTGCATCCTGCAGAAACACATCTTCCCGGCATTTTATTAGTTCCGGAAACAAAAATCACGGAAGAAATTAAATCGACGCTACGTGTGTGAAACGTTTGTATGTATATGTACATCATGCAGAGATGCCAACATTGAATTCCAAAAAAGAGTAGCATCTATTGAAAAAAAAAATCGCAAAAATCTAACGCTAAAAAATGCATGTCTGGATTTTGGGCAATGTCAGCGCCGCACTCGGTGTGAACCCCGCTGGCGGTAGTGGGACCGGGGGCAGAGTAAATTGGAGGAAAATACTCAATGAAAAAATTATGAAATTATAACAATGCTAGACGTATCTTATCTTAAAAAGCTCACAATAATGATCTTCCGAATTAGTAATCCATGCATCAATCACGTTAGAAATTTTGATTATAATACTAGCCTAACTGTTCTCTTTCTTGGGGTCTCGAAGGCAAATAACAAATTGATAGCCTTAGCTAGCTAGGCCTAGCCCTAGCTCACCTGGGCCCAATTTCATGGCGCTGCTTACCACAGAATTCTGCGCTTACGGCGCCATAAAAAGCGTGTGATTCTATGCGCCGTAAGCGCAGAATTCCGCAGTAAGCAGTGCCTAGCCTGCATGCCTGACACTAGAAGTAGAAGTCGCACTTGCAAAGAAGCTTCGAAAAATTAAAAGGTAATGCACGTGCGCGAGCACAATTATGCGCGCATGTACACGTGTACACACAAGCTACCTCACCGACAACCTCATTCCCCACGGGTATGCTCATTATTCCCCATTATGTAATAGAGATCAATGGGTACGATCTTGCAAATAATGTACAGATGTACAGGCAGGGTACATGTGGTAGGTAGGCAGTCGAATCCAGCGCGCTCGCGCTTGTGTGAATCGTGTGAATTCGCCGCTAATCCCGCTATCGTCGCTTTTTACCACCACTGCGGTTTATATTTAAAAGGTTATTGTTTTGTTTTTTCATTTTTAAAATTATTTTTCATCATTGTTATTTCCACTTAATAGTTCATTCATTGTTTGCTTGTATTATAACTATATACAATTATACTGGGGCGGCTTGTTTAGCGTATTTCAATGAAGTATTATCGTAGAGTCGTATTCACGGCTCAAAATCGTATTTGCTACGCCCAAATCGTGTATGTTGGCATCTCTGATCATGTACACATTGGATCTTCCCGACCTTACGTCACATATCTTATGCAAATGAAGCTTCCACCAAACACTTCAAACATTGTTTTAAAATACTTGTACTCATAAATCAATGATTAAATAGACACAGGTGGGTCTCAAAAACAATATTTTATTACAAAACGCCTCAAGTACACGCACAATAAAGGATGTCAGTCCCCCTTTAAATATAATTGTGTACGAGGTTCTGTTATTTTTAAAATAAGTGATGTAATTTCCAGTTTGAATTTAGTTATTAAGTACTCATTCCTAAATTCAACTTTAGAATTGTTTTAACAAATCTAGCATGCACCTTAGCTGTAAATAAAATCTATGATAAAGCTAAAATCATTGTGCTGGCACAAGTGATCACGAGTTCAGAAAATATCACCAGAAAACGAGATTGCATATAACAGTTAAAGCTCTGTCCTTGGATTAGAACGTCATTTAAAATAAATATTTGATTCCTTTTGAAATGAATGACCGTGTACCTGTGGCTGGCTAGCTTGATTTATGTGTGCTTGCTGATATACTTGGTCTCTTTGTTGATACTGAAAATGAAAACAAATGTACATGCACATGTATAAAATTAACTTTTGAAAGAAGGCCAAACCAAACCCTTGTATAGTTTGATCATGGGGACGAGATTGACAAACTAACCCATCAGGAACAATTTCACAATCGAGACCATGGAGGGGTGGGGGCGAGGTTGACAACCTAGGTCACAGGGAAAAGGTTGACAAACTTGACAATGGGGATGGAGTTCACAAACTAGGCCATGCGCAACAACTTTACAATCTACACCATGGGGATGAGGTTGACAAACTAGGCCATCGGGAACAATTTCACAATGTTAGACCATGGAGGGTGGGGCAGGGCGAGGTTGACAAACTAGACCACGGGGAAGGAAACGGTTGACAAACTAGACAAAGGGGGACAGAGTTCACAAACTAGACTATGGGGAAGAGGTTGACAAACTAGATCATGGAGGACGAGATCGACAAACTCACGATTGGCTGTTGCATCACGGGTATGACAAATTGCTGGCCAGGTATGAATTGGTTGTGGTTGATCGTGCTCATCTGGCTCCCGGCTGTCATCTGCTGGGGCCCGGAGCTGGGAGCTTGCTGGAGCTGGATCCCACCTCGTGGGTTCTGTTGGTTGTTCATTCTCTGCATGTAGAGTGGCTGTGAATGAGTTGAGGAATAACGAAAAACGCTGAAAAGAGGCTTTGCACAATTTAGGCATATAATAATAATAATAATGTATAGATTTATATAGCGCACGTATCCACCAACTAAGTGGCGCTCAAGGCGCATTATATTATTATCCCTGCTCATAAGGCTCATAAGGCTCATAAATCATTCCTGAAACCATCTCAGCTCCCTTGGGAGTATACAGCTCAATTGCTGCCATTTCTAGCGCATATAGAGCAAACCATCTCTGCCTTCACAGGTACCCATTTAACCCCTGGGTGGAGAGAAGCAATTATGGTTAAGTGTCTTGCTCAAGGACACAGGTGTCACGGCCGGGGCTCGAACCCACACTCTGCTGCTGGCAACACCAGAACTTGAGTTCAGTGCGCTAGACCGCACAACAATCCACTTTTACGTGCATTATACAACACACGGGACCTACGGCTTTACGTCCCATCCGAAGGACGAAGCAATTATGGTTAAGTACCTTGCTCAAGGACACAAGTGTCACGACCGGGGCTCGAACCCACACCCTGCTGCTGGCAACACCAGAACTTGAGTTACCAGTTATAAATCTGTAAAACGACCTCATATCACTACTTACTGCTGCTGCTGCTCCCCTTTGCCCTGAAATCATGTACGGTGCAGGTAGTAATACCCCGTGTGGAGCCTGTTGCTGAATCACACTGCCTTGCTGGTGGGGTGAGGGGGCAAGACCTGGGCGGCTCTGAGCCCCCTGCTTGCTCATATCATGGGCCGTGCCAGTCGCCAGGCCCTGTGCGTTGGCCACCCCGGGACTGGTGGAAGGGGAGTGGGAGGCCCCGCTGGGGATTCCCGAGCTCGGGACAGGTACAGGGCTTGGATGCCGTGGTGGCTGTAGTAATTTGACCAAAAGAAATTAAATATTAATTACAAATAAATAAAAATCAGAATGATTGCCAATTTCATTTTTTAAATTATTATTAACCCTAACCTTCCCAAATCCTCCCAAATCCTCTTTGCCAAAGTGAAGGATTTTGAAGGATTGAGGTTACATGCTCTTTGCTAAAGTGAAGGATTTTGGAGGAATGAGGTTATTAGGCATACTTGCCTTTCCATGGTACATGTATGGAGTGCCATGGTCGAGCAGTTTAGTGCATCGGATTTGTGTTCTGATGGCTGAGTCATCACAGTGTGGGTTCGAATCCCAGCCGCGACCAGGGTGCTTGTGTCCTTGAGCAAGACACTTTACCATAATTGCTTCTCTCCACCCAGGGGAAAATGGCTACCTGTGAGGGCAGAGTTGGTTGTTGTGTTTGATTAGCCCATGCGCTGAAATGGCAGCAATTGAGCTGTATACTCCTCAGGGAGCTGAGATGGTTTCATGAATGATTTATGAGCCTGATGAGCAGGGGTAATAATATAATGCGCCTTGAGCACCAGTTTGGTGGATACATGCGCTATATAAGTCCACATTATTATTATTATTATTATTATTATTATTATTATTATTATTATTATTACATCCATGTTTGTTGTAGTGTTTGCAAGGTCAGTGCTTCGGTCAGTGGACACTGTTTATTGCTCCATGCATGCAGGGAGGGTCCCTGGCCATGTACATGTATCACAGATTAGAAACATCTGTGCATACATGTCATGTGCTTGCTTTACTACTGAAGTATTTTGGAGGATTCAGGTTATGTGTAAGCAAATGGGCCTAGGGAGTTAGGGTTAATTTTTGTTTTTTCCTGGGGTGGGGTTTTCTAGGTAAACAATGTTTGCATTTCAAATACAAGATGTGCGCCGGCACAAATACTTCAAAACTATTTACAGATAAAGTATCCGCAGGTAAATTCTCAAGTAATCATGCCGTTTTTGCCAGAATGTTCACCAAATTGGGTCACGACCCAAAATTCACATCAAGTTAAGCTTTTGGATAATGCAATTCACTCTTTTGGGTTTTTGAAATTACCAATGGTATGTTTTGCCAATAAATCGATAGTGGACCTTAGGAAAAATCAAGCACCAGCGAGATTGAATTTGAGGAATGCAATTCTGGTATGCGTACATGACCCGTCAACCTCGAATAAGGCAGAACATGAAAGAAATAGGGTAAAAAACCCATTTTTTCCCCATGAAAACAAATTAACATTTTCTATGAAAAAGTCCTTCCATTCTACACAACAATAGGCCCAAAAAAAGGTGTCCAGTTTCTGGTCATCGGTCGGCTTCAAAATCGGTGCGGTGATGCTTTTTTTAAATTTTATTTCGGCAATCTTTTTTTTTTTTTTTTTTTTGCCAACAGGGAAATACGTGATACATTATATATACGGGGACCAAATTTCAGATATGGGTCACTCCATGAAGTTGGGGCACAAAGTGTGACATAAGGGTTGAATTTTCAAAATCAATATATTTATATAATTTTACCATTTTTAGTTTCTCCAAATATTCAATTAAGAAAAATCAAAACACATTATTGCTGATTGTTTCCTGATCATCAGTGATCCTTGTTCAATGAGAGACTGACGCTGGTGAAAATACCTATGCTACATGGACACCTTTGTCATATTTCTTGTGTTTTATTTTGTAAACAGTTCATCATATTCCAACTTTATCCAATGTTTAATAACCATTTCAGGGGAGTGTAATAATAACATAAAACTAACATTACTATTATTGACCACTTAATACCATAACAAGACATGACAATTGAGCTTTTTTGATAGTTTTAAACAAAAATTGTCAATAACTACTTGAAATTCTGTTACATGAACCTCGTTAAATAAAATGTGAATCATAGAATCCCATCAGTTTGTTAAAAGCATACACTATCATGTTATATAACAATAAAGACTTGCTCAGACTAAAATCGGATTTTATGTGTACCTCATTTTCCAAATACATGTACCTATGCTACATGGACACCGTGTACAAGTAGCATAGGTATATAATGTAGAAATCTTTGTCTATTGTCCCCTTCAAAGAAGTTTTAATCATAGCATCCCATCAGTTTGTTAAAATATACACTAGTCATGTTCTATGGTTATAGAAACTTACTCTGACTAAAATTACACATCTGTGCAAACCATTTTCCCAATACCTATGCTACATGGACACGGTGTCCATGTAGTGTAGGTATACATTGTTGAAATGTTGTCTAATTGTCTCTCTTTAAAGAAAAGTTTAATCATAGCATCACATCAGTTTGTTAAAACATACACTAGTCATGTATTGTTATATAATGCTAGACTTAATCAGACTAAAATTTTGACTTAACCCTTTTTCCCAAATACCTATGCTACATGGACACCATGAACCATGTCCATGTAGAGTAGATAATTTTAAATTTTTTGTGCAATTGTTTTACAATTATTTTTTAGTTAAAACATGTTTATAATAATAATAGTGGTGTACATTTATAATGCGCCATGTCTGTCATAAATGACTATCTGGAACAATAACTAAAGTAAGATTAATTTAAACTAAAAATCGTTTAGATCTACGAAAAATCCGGACCCAGGAAAACAACTATGACAGTATATGAGATGAACTTTGAAATCAGCGATACTTAAAAACTCCAAGTCAATTTTGCACTCAAAATCACCCTTTGTTGCTGTTGAAATTACCACTTGTTTCCGTTCGATTAAGGAGGACAAATGCTACATTCTGTCAACTGTAAAAAAAATAAAAAAAATAAAAAAATGTACTGTAATTTCCGGAATATAAGCCGTGGCTTATACGTTGATTTTGACACGGTAAAAGTTGCCTGCGGCTTATACGCCGAGGTATGATCTTGAACAAAACACAATGCACAACTAAGCAAAAATCGTTGGTAAACAGACAGAAACAGAAACCTAAAAACCTTTATTGTTCGTAGCGAAAATGGTCTGGTCATTGTCAGTTTTAGTGAGCGGACCTCGATACACACAGATTTATTCAAAACTTCTGAAAAAACCTGTTGCAACGTTTAGCGCCAGCGACATCAGAATCCACTACGTAGATCGTAGTCTATGCCATGCGTGTACCAGAGAGCCAATGGGAAAATTCGTTATATCGTAGTCTATGGAAGGAGCCAATAGGAAAATTCGTTGCGTGGCAGGCGATGAGTCATCGCTTCGCTGGTTGCCGTTGTAGTGATTACATGTACGTTGTGCAGAAAGCAGGTAACCAGCGGGACTACGCTCGACATTCCCGAATGCCGTAAATAGTGATACGGAACGGAACAATCCTCGTGGTAGTTCCGGGACACCGACGCTACATGCGGACACCCCACACACAGTCAATCGTACTGTGCTTATGTAAGCGGTTTTGCCACAGGTATTGGTTCAAACGAGTGCCATGACCTCCCAAGGTCAACCTATGGCCGGTACCATTTCAAAATGGGTGGTGTTTTATTTATGCGGAAGCGATTTCGTTACCGACGCTACATTTCACTCATGACACCCAAATAACAACCGATCGTATATTTCCCAATCGCATGGAAATTTGCAATCACACTTCAAGTTTTTACTTCTCATTGTGATTTATGGATGTTTTTAAAGCCGTGAAACAAGATTCCCCCAATGAAAGTATATCTTTCGAGTCGTGAGCAGTGGGGAATACCGATGCTACGTGTTTATTTTACGCGGACACCCCATGTAGCGTCGGTACGCGTGAATTCACCGATATGGCGTTGGAAATCTGAAAATTGTTAAACTAATATTTTATTATTTATATGCTATTTGAAAAGTAAAAAAACGGATAAGCATGGTTTGTGTGGGTTCGCAGTAGATTTTCTTTGAAAATACGGAGATAAAATTGGAACACTTTGTATGTCACAATTTTTTATAAAAAATGGCACTGGACACGGACAAATTTTCGGTCATATAAAATTAAAAAAATAAATAAAAAAATCTCTCTTTTCCTCAAAAGCTACTTTTCTATACCAGCTTTCATTATAAAAAAATAATTACCTTGAAACATTTAACACCAACAACTTAAACATGGTTAAATAACTACAAGGTAGCAATGTACCCATGTGTCCCAGGTTCATGGAGTGACCCATATACAAAGTATGGTGGCTAAGACATGTAGGCCTCACAAATTGGGCAAGCGTTCATACCCTATGTGAAAAAGTCATTTAGAGCACAGCTCAGTAGAATTCCAATTGATCCAGCAATTTTGGCTGCAATTGGATATCGTTAATTTTTTTTATAGAAAATTAAAAATGCCGACACGCAGGTCCGAGACGACGTGCGCAGAGATCAGAAACCAGAGACTTTATTTTTGGCCTAAGGGAGAATTGAATATGTGCCGGTTCCCTTAGAAATACATGTAAACCCCTTCAGCCTCTCCAACCAAGGTTAATGACAAATGAGTTTCCAAGAATCTTGGATATTTTAACTGTTTCCCTTTTGGAAATGGGAAAAGCTTCAATATCATGTACCAAGAAAAAGAATCTTGTTTGGGTAAAGACAAAAATCAATTTATCAGTCAGAAATTTGCTTGTTTAGGATGATTTTAAATATTTATCTACAGTTAACACTGCAGAGTTTTTAACCCTTTAGAAACCATAGCAGCTGGTAGTAAGTGGCCACAAACTAACACCCATAGCAGCCACAATCGGCCACAGCTTTTAGCACCTTTGTTTGACATCAATGTGCCATGCATAACACAAGGTATATTTTAGATATCCCTGATATACCTACTGTATATCCCTGATATTAGACAGCAAAAAACATAAGCAGATTTAGAAAATGTTTTAACATGTTTTTACCTGAACGAAATAGCAGGAACATCATTCAAATCTACAATTAGCCTGAATAATAGTGACAGTGGTCATCAATAAAAAAAATTAAAAAACAGATCTCTAAAGGGTTAACATTTTACCAATTAGTGAACAAACTATGTAGGGACAAACTGAAGAAACCAAATCAAAAATTTATGGGAAAAAAAAAGAAGAAATCGGGGTGGGTGAAGATGTTAAGTGAAGAACCATCACCAGAAATGTTTGTTTATATGGCCGCAATGCCCTTTTTCTTACCGGGTGGTATACCGACGCTCTGTGTTGTATCTGTGTGAGGTCTTCCTGGCGTTGTTGTGGTGGCGAAGGCCTATATCTGTACAAAACTACGTTAAGGAATTGTTTCGTTCGTGACTGTTATCAAATTAGGAAAGTAAACATGTTGGAATTGAACCTTTGCCCTCTGGATTACCATGCCGGCTCTCGACACACCAAGAGAGCTAGAACATATTTTGTAAAGCTGATAACTGAAAGGGAAAATTCTCAGAAAATACTTTTTCTAAATCATCTCTGAAGCAGAACGACACAGACAACCCCTTTAAGTCGGCACAAAATAATACAAACCAGACTTGTATTGAGGTCCTCAAACCTGGGGAAAGAGTCCTAAGCCAAGCAGGTAACCCTTGTTCGTGTAAGTAGAATCAAAGACACAAAGGTCAATCACAAGTCCTCAGGTGTCCAGTCCTTATAGGGCCCATTGGGCAATCGTCAAACTATTGTCCAAAACTATGCATTAACCCTGACCACCCTGAATCCATCAAAATCCATCCCCCTGTTTTGGAGGATTTCGGCGGATTCAGGATATCTCCACATTGAGCATATGGCGGACTTTGATGGATTCAGGATTTCAATAGATTTTAACTGCTTGATCATGTTGGTTGATGTATTTTGATGGATTATAGTTACATGTACTGTACATGTACAGCCAACACTTGTATGTGTTAGATTTTGATGGATTCTATGCAGCAACATACTATACAAATTTTCATGTGAGCATGGTATCCTGAATCCACCAAAATCCACCAGAAATTTAGTGGTGGATTTTGGCGGATTCAGGATATGTCCAATATCTACACTGGCGGATTCTGATGGATTCATCAGGACACCAGCATTTTGTGTGTGACAAAAATGGTGGATTTTGGTGGATTCAGGATACTTTCTAGTAAAAATACCCAAGGGGTTAGGGTTAAGCTTGCTTCATTAGTTTACTAGATTTAAAAGCAGCCCTTCTAGATGGAACAGCTTTTGGAAGGAGACAAAAGTGATAATTGACAGTATACAACTGGCCAATTCCACGCAAAGGTTCCACCAGTAACAAAATTCAAAAATAATTTGTTTCAACTAAATTTTTTTTTTTTTACACAAGTCGAGATTTCAAGAGGAATTTTTTTTTACCTGTGCCATGTTTGAATATTTTTTATAAGCAGAGTTACACAGAGTTAGATGTGATGTTAAATGTGTGCAATAAATTCTCTTGAAGTCTTGCACTTTTAAGTTGCATTTGACTGCATCAAATGACAACATTCAGTGTTTTTATCTGTAATGGCATCTTCACTCTATATCAGGATGCAATCTGGTGTCAGTTGAAATTTTATTTTTGGCCCTAGGTCATCATTAATTAGAAAGACCCAAGCAAATGTCCTGTTTGTCACGGAAAACGTTGAAAAAGTTTAATATTTCCAAAGTCCAACATTTTCGTAATAAATGTTTCTGTCTATCTTCTAGACATACAGAGCATATAATATTTAATATCCTTGATTTATGGTGAAGCCAATATTTCAATGCAAATTCTGTCCCGTCTGTCACAATTGTCCTGTCTGTCACAGTAAAATATGTTAACAGAAGGGACAAAACGTAGCTCTTTTTCAACTGTGAAGTTTATCTACTGAAAACTTGCAGGAGATAAACCCAAATGAAATACCTCATGTTCAAGTATAATACTCATAGTTCAACATTAAATGAAAAATTTTGAAACATAATTATTTAGTAATTACACAGGAGCATAATTAGTCCAGTGTGATCAGACAACATTTTTTTCACGCAATTTAAATATCTGCAAAAAGCTATAGATCTGTTCTTTTGTGAATAATTATTTTTGTTTTTACATGTACATAAAAACTTGAGACAGTTGTGTTAAAACATAAACATATCATAAAATGTCAACAACCCAAAGATTTCAGGGGACAGCTTAAGTATTGTGACAGACGGGACAATAAATTGTGACAGACGGGACACTATCTCAAACTTGTCAGAGCATGTGATGATTGCAAGTAATTCTGGCCAAGTTTTAAAACAAAAATTATCATAATTAGTTCAGAGTACTTTGAACATGTCTACTTCATATTGAAATAAGGTTTGAAGTTTGTTGAGACTCCTAGAATTCATTAAAATGGGTACTGCTGTGACGACCTCAATTATGACTGTTTTGCCATACCATACTGCATCCCCATCAGGCTAAAACCTGTAAAATTGACCTCCTGTTGACACCTCAAACCATCTTATCTGCTAACTTCCATTTTTCTTTTCTATGATCAACCCATACATGTAGTATTTCTTACTCTCACATTCTTCTTTAACACAATTGAAGATGTATGCAAATCAGACAAATGTATGCAAATCTTCTGCACATGTGCAAAAAGTTTATGGGAAAACTTGACTTACTGCCCTACCATGTCCACAGGAGGGATTTTAATAGAGAATATATAGTAGGGGTGGATGTTATCACGATAATATCATAATGATACGATATTCAAAAACTTATTGGCTAAATCGGTTATGGTTTTGAAGATATCGAAATATCGTCATATTGACGATACTCCAAAAATATAGCCGATATCAAATTTATATAGCTCTTTTTAGTTAAAATATCGTCGGAGTGATAAATTATCTCCAAATTTCATGTCAATATATAGGTAATATCAACGAAGTTACTGTACTGTGAAGAGCTAAAAACACTTCGAAATCGCGACGCGGCGCTGCTCACTCAGTTCCCAGGACCGTACCATTATGAAAATGCCATCATTTTGAAATGAGAAAACATGAGGTACGTTCAACGGCGGATCTAGGCCCAAAGTTTAGGGGGGGCCAAATGCTCAGTGGAGGGGCGTATTTGCGAGCGCAAAACGTTTCTGGTGGGGTTTGTTTGTTTTGTGGGTCTAGACGACAATACTTGATTTAGTATGAAATTTCAGTGATAAGCTTTGGATTTGAACCCGCAACCTTGTGATTGTAGGCTAGGTCCTGTTGGGAGGGGCTCATTTTTTTCTGTAAAAGTTTCCATTGACACTTTCCTTTCCTATAGCTACGTGCACAGGAGCTAGCCGGCTCCACTGGGGTGTGGCGTTGTATGATTATGACAAACTTACGCTGCTAATCGTGTGCAAGTTGTAAAAGTTATTAATGCAAATTAATGTTTAAATAAAGCCGCCTGAAATAATCCATTGATGACACAGAACTCTGGAATTAACGGCAGTTATTATTGATCAAAATTGATCCTTTCTACAAAAGGGTAGATTTTCAGAAAAACAATCATTGACATGTTTTAAGATATGGCCACTCATCTGGGTTAGGCTGGTGCCGCATGGAGTCCCCAGAGTGTTATGGTATGTACATACATTATTGTGTAATCTACACAGTGCTGCAAAAACAGCCCACTGTATTTTACGTTGATACTTACTGCTCATATGACGATGGAAGACGAATCTTTCAAGTCACTGCTCCTGCTCGTACTCACAAGATTGAAATGCGTTTTATGCACGCGATGTTCGCGCCAAGTCTAAACGTAGGCCTACATTGCGGACGTTGCATGGCTCACCTAATATCCAGGAAACCCCACACAACCAGTCGCGTGTGCATAAGCCATGCATACAATCACCGTGTATGCCTCGTCTAATGCAACGGCGGATCTAGGCCCAAAGTTTAGGGGGGGCCAAATGCTCAGTGGAGGGGCGTATTTGCGAGCGCAAAACGTTTCTGGTGGGGTTTGTTTGTTTTGTGGGTCTAGACGACAATACTTGATTTAGTATGAAATTTCAGTGATAAGCTTTGGATTTGAACCCGCAACCTTGTGATTGTAGGCTAGGTCCTGTTGGGAGGGCTCATTTTTTCTGTAAAAGTTTCCATTGACACTTTCCTTTCCTATAGCTACGTGCACAGGAGCTAGCCGGCTCCACTGGGGTGTGGCGTTGTATGATTATGACAAACTTACGCTGCTAATCGTGTGCAAGTTGTAAAAGTTATTAATGCAAATTAATGTTTAAATAAAGCCGCCTGAAATAATCCATTGATGACACAGAACTCTGGAATTAACGGCAGTTATTATTGATCAAAATTGATCCTTTCTACAAAAGGGTAGATTTTCAGAAAAACAATCATTGACATGTTTTAAGATATGGCCACTCATCTGGGTTAGGCTGGTGCCCGCATGGAGTCCCCAGAGTGTTATGGTATGTACATACATTATTGTGTAATCTACACAGTGCTGCAAAACAGCCCACTGTATTTTACGTTGATACTTACTGCTCATATGACGATGGAAGACTAATCTTTCAAGTCACTGCTCCTGCTCGTACTCACAAGATTGAAATGCGTTTTATGCACGCGATGTTCGCGCCAAGTCTAAACGTAGGCCTACATTGCGGACGTTGCATGGCTCACCTAATATCCAGGAAACCCCACACAACCAGTCGCGTGTGCATAAGCCATGCATACAATCACCGTGTATGCCTCGTCTAATGCAGCTTGGCTTAACTGCACAAACTACCATTGCAAATTTTGTGGCAATGTTGGATCGTGAGTAGGATTATGAACACATTCATGTAGCCAATCAGTGTGTTGTAATTTGCATACTTTAACAAAAGCTGAACGTACGTATAAGCAAGACTTAGCTGCACAAGGAGGGGGCGTAAAGTTGTGGGGTTTTGTTTTGTCTCTCTTTTTCCCCCTTTTTTTTCTTCTTTTCTTTTCTTTTCTTTTCTTTTTTTTTGGGGGGGGCCATGGCCCCCGTTGGCCCCCCCCTGGATCCGCCGTTGGGTACGTTATGAAAGGGTCAATCAAAAGTTGGCTGAGAATTTCAGACACAGCACCAACAAGAAAATTTTAACATCATAAATTACATGTATTTCTTAACAAAAGGAGTCATTTATAAACCTTGGGTTTGTTTATGGACATCACGGTGAGTTCTTTTTTGTATGAAATGTTTGTCGCACCGAGTGGCAAAAATCTAATGACTTGGCTCGTTTTGGAGCGATTCAATTGAATTTTTATAATTTTCAGAACTATTTATTACCTACATTGTATACAACTTCCCTGTAGAACTTGCATGTAAAAGTACATGTACCGGTAGTTCATATTTCAGTGTCCAATGTCGTTAATGTACGATACATTTTTCATGTATTTAAAAAAAATCTGCGTATTGAGACGATTAATATCATATAGCTGATATCATGGCCGTCGATAAGCGACTATCAAAAAAATTCAATATCGTCACCCCTAATATATAAAGTAAACAAATGTTGTTTTTGGCCAGGGTCCATTAGTGTTTTTAATAAATGTTCATCTAAAATTAGATTTGCTGTGAAAATCAAGTACCGTAATTTCCGGAATATAAGCCGCGCGGTGTATAAGCCGCACTAGCCCAAAATCACCAAAACAAGATTCATGCGTCAACATATAAGCCGCACCGCGTATAAGCCGCACACACAGAGGCCCGCCGGACGCCACTCACTGTCCGTACATCGCCACAAAGGGGGTCATTGTGTTGTGTTCGAGTCAAAATGTATTGAAAGAGACACAATAGCATACCTGCCAACCTTGACAAGTGAAAATTCGTAATACTAATACTAAAGTTTGGCACATTTTACGCATGTCCGAAATACACGTGCATGTACAGGAATCAACGGCACTGCTTGTGTTGTGGGATCGATGTTTCTTCGACTCCACGTGTTTCTTGACATCGTTAAGGCCACCATGGCTAATGCAGAAATCCGTGCTGCATATTTTACAAAAATGCGTAAAGTTCCCCAAGTTTGGAGGCAGCCATAACTGGGTAGCTTTCTGAGTATTTATCTCGAAATTTCTGCACTGCAGTTTTCTGCGACATTTCTATTTTGCTGTTCCGTTCCCGTATCACTATTAAATATTTACGGCATTCGGGATATCGAATGTCGAACGTAGTCCCGCTGGTTGCCTGCTTTCTGCACAACGTACAGTACATGTAATCACTACAACGGCAACCAACGAAACGATGACTCATCACCTGCCACGCGTAACGAATTTTCCTATTGGCTCCTTCCATAGACTACGATATAACGAATTTTCCCATTGGCTCTCTGGTACACGCATGGCATAGACTACGATCTACGTCGTGGATTCTGAAGTTTTGAATAAATCTGTGTGTATTGACTCTATTGAGATCCGCTCACTAAAACTGACAATGACCAGACCATTTTCGCTACGAACAATAAAGGTTTTTAGGTTTCTGTTTCTGTCTGTTTACCAACGATTTTTGCTTAATTGTGCATTGTGTTTTGTTCTTCAAGATTCATACCTCGGCGTATAAGCCGCAGGCAACTTTTACCGTGTCAAAATCAACGTATAAGCCGCGGCTTATATTCCGGAAATTACGGTATTAAAGCGGGAAACTAAAACAAAAATAATTATTCACATGAGAACAGATAGCTTTGTGTGAAAATGTGATGTAAAAAAATGTTGTGTCTGATCACGCTGGACTATTTATGCTCCTGTGTAATTAGTAAATAATTATGTTTCAAAGTTTTCACTTAATTTTGAACTACATGTATGAGTATTATACTTGAACATGAGGTGTTTCATTTGGGTTTATTACCTGCAAGTTTTCAGTAGATAAACTTCACAGTTGAAAAAGAGCTATGTTTTGCCCTGTCTGTCACGCTGGAATTGGCCAGATCCAAAGGGTTGAGTTCGTGTCACTGCACATGATGACTTACATGCAAGTTCCAGGAAAACGGCATGAAAGAGTTAATGGTATTTAACCCTAACTCCCTAGACAACAAAAGCAGTTAGAGGATTTTGAATGATTTGTATTGTTTAGTAACAATGCTTAGGGAGTTAGGGTTAAACCATAATTTTATTTACAAATCACAATTATTTTCTGTAAGGCAGCTCTACAGTATGTATCAACAGCTGGCAATCACAACCTTTCTGATCAATCAGACTGGCTGGTTAAACACCCATTAGGCGTAAAGCGTAGAAAATATGCACATAAAATATGACGCTATCAATTCAAAGAATTTACAGAGCATATATGTATGTTTGTACACGTTGACTTAGGTTTTCTATGCATACTACATGTATCTAAACGTGTACAGGTAGTATAAATTGTGTAATGGCATCAATAGGTTTAGGAATTGTTCCACACGGAGGACGCTTGTGGTAAATCCCCAAGGAATAAATTGTATTGACAAGTTTGGACGTCCCAATTTGTCATGCACAAGCATTATTTGTTTTTTGTCCAAATGGGTCTTTTTCTTGGATCAGTATAGGTCAGACAGAAGCCTCAACTGTACCTATCATGTAGCCAGGGACAAGCCAAGCAGGACAAGCAGTACATCTGTACAGAACAAACAGTGTCTTCATCAAACAATGGAAACAATGGAAACAATGGAAGGATTCCATTAATGACATTTAGAGCAGTTCACCCTTCGGGTAAGAAGGTTCAATTAGAGTTCATGCTAAAAAATTACTGGAAAGTTCATACATTAAAATTTAAGAAGCATAGCCAAATACGTTAAGTGTAATTTTTAATCCTAATCCTTGCTTTTAAAACATGTTCTTTGCTTTGCAGATGCTTTTCATTTACACATGGACAGAAAACCTGCAGATATTCTATATTTGAATTCTAAATTTGTCCAACATTTTTGTTTAAAATTTATTTAAAATGTCTGTAAATGCATCCATACTTTATAAGAATCAAGAGATATGTACAGAAAGCAACCAATGTCTGTAAATGCATCCATACTTGATAAGAATCAAGAGATATGTACAGAAAGCAACCAATGTCTGTAAATGCATCCATACTTTATAAGAATCAAGAGATATGTACAGAAACCAACCAATGTCTGTAAATGCATCCATACTTTATAAGAATCAAGAGATATGTACAGAAACCAACCAATGTCTGTAAATGCATCCATACTTTATAAGAATCAAGAGATATGTACAGAAACCAACCAATGTCTGTAATTGTAAATGCATCCATGCTTTATAAGAATCAAGAGATATGTACAGAAACCAACCAATGTCTGTAAATGCATCCATGCTTTATAAGAATCAAGAGATATGTACAGAAACCAACCAATGTCTGTAAATGCATCCATGCTTTATAAGAATCAAGAGATATGTACAGAAACCAACCCATGTCTGTAAATGCATCCATACTTGATAAGAATCAAGAGATATGTACAGAAACCAACCAATGTCTGTAAATGCATCCATACTTGATAAGAATCAAGAGATATGTACAGAAACCAACCAATGTCTGTAAATGCATCCATACTTTATAAGAATCAAGATATATGTGACCATCCACCACAAAGGGGCTGTAAAGTCGAAAATTTCACATTTGGAGGTTCATATATTTTTCGAAATAGTATATCATAAGGTTGAAAATGATACCAAACACAAGTCATTCCTACGCGAAGTTATGGTGTATCAAAGTCATTACACTAATTACTTACACTTTCATATAAACTTCATATAAACTTACATTTTGTACAGATTTATGAACTCATTGCCCGAACTCATTGCCCGAACTCATTGCATGATTTTTGAAATTGAATTTAATTCTGAAATTTTCAGAACTAAAGGAGAATATTTCAAACTTTTCATTTCTAAAGAAATACCAAAATGGACAATGGACTTTACAGCCCGTTCGTGGTGGACGGTCACATATGTACATAAATGAATAAAAACCAACCTGTGAAAGTTTACATCAAATGAGTTTTGCATTACAGTTCCGTCATTTGCTTAGTTTTGAATGACCAATCCTACTTACCTTTAATTACTCTTCATCTACATGTATGCCATGGGACAATTATACTGAGATGACTTATTTTAAATAAAGTTACTTACTTCCCTCCTACTAGCAAATGATGAGGATTCTACATGTAGGATTCTCACACAATTATGCATCTTATGGAGTGCCATGGTTGAGCGGTTTAGTGCATCGGATTTGTGTTCTGATGGCTGCGTCGTCAGAATGTGGGTTCGAATCCCAACCGCGACCATGGTGCTTGTGTCCTTGAGCAAGACACTTTACCATAATTGCTTCTCTCCACCCAGGGGTAAATGGGTACCTGTGAGGGCAGAGTTGGTTATTGTGTTTGATTAACCCTACATGCGCTGTAATGGCAGCAATTGAGCTGTATACTCCCCAGGGAGCTGAGATGGTTTCAGGAATGATTTATGAGCCTGATGAGCAGGGGTAATAATATAATGCGCCTTGAGCACCAGTTTGGTGGATACGTGTGCCATATAAGTCTACATTATTATTATTATTATTATTAAACATTTCAGAGGCAAAGTCACAAATGGATGTTCAAATCTTCAATTCCTAATCCATGCTGTATGTAACATGTTCTTTGCAGACAGCATCCATTCATAATAATAGTACAAGTAATCTTTAACCTACATGTACATGTATGCTGTGAGTGTTTTTCCCTGCTGTGGTTCAGACAATTCCCCAATGATCAACATTGATTCTGCCAAGGCCTTACCATTACAGGACTGATACTTCACAGAGGCAACGGAGGCAATTGCCTTGGTGCCCCCTGGTCATTGCTTTGGTGCCCCTTGAAGTGTTCCAATAGAAATTTACATTTTCCTCATAGAGGTGCCCTTAACCTAGCTTAAATTGCCTTGCCCCTACCAATAGATCCATAAACGAAGTATCAGGCCTGCCATTACATGTAAAACTGACATTCTCATTCAAAACAGAATGTCAACCCATCTAAAGGAAAAACACCCCGAGACAATAAAGGCAATGGTTCCAGGCAAACATGAGGCCAAGGTTCTTATACACAAACTGTAATTTTCTCTACACTATCTACAGTACAGTATATAATCTGCCTGGAAAGTCG
Organism: Zoroaster sp. YZ-2022; assembly: GCA_029582265.1. Lineage (NCBI taxonomy): Eukaryota > Metazoa > Echinodermata > Asteroidea > Forcipulatida > Zoroasteridae > Zoroaster > Zoroaster sp. YZ-2022. Next base: position 177,975 of record CM055836.1, on the reverse strand, counting down.
TGGGATTGATGACACATCCAAAGGAATTATTCAGTCTAAACTTATGTGTAGACTGCTGTGAACAATTTCTATCTTTGCAAAAAGGAACATTTTTACACACAGAAGTACATGTACATGATGTATGGGCCCAATTTCATAGAACTGCTCATAAAAAAAAATTGCTTTATCAGAAGTAGTTTGCTTAGCAGATTTTGTGTTGCCAGTCAAACTTAGACACAAAATGTGGGTATTTTGGTTGGTAGTCTAGCGAAAGCATTTGCTTAGCAATATTCTCTGCTCAACATGTCTATGAAATTGGCCCATGGTGTTTACTGTTCATGTTAAGTTTCATTATTTTCACAATGCAAACATTTAATGGGTATTTTATTAGATTTTCTGGGCTTACAATATTAGTGTTGAGATGGTTTTAAAACCGACCAAAATTGTGGAGTGTCGTGGCCGAGTGGTCTAGCTTACCGGACTCAAGTTCTGGTGTTAGCAGCAGAATGTGGGTTCGAATCCCGGCCATGACACTTGTGTCCTTGAGCAAGACACTTAACCATAATTGCTTCTCTCCACCCAGGGGTTAAATGGGTACCTGTGAGGGCAGAGTTGGTTGATTAGCCCTATATGCGCTGTAATGGCAGCAATTGAGCTGTATACTCCCCAGGGAGCTGAGATGGTTTCAGGAATGATTTATGAGCCTTATGAGCAGGGGTAATGATATAATGTGCCTTGAGCACCACTTAGTTGGTGGATACGTGCGCTATATAAGGCCACACATTATTATTATTATTATCTGCACTAACCGTTTAGAAAATTTGCTAACCGGCTAACCAAAAACATTTTGAAGACTTTCTCCCCCCCCCCCCCCCCGCATTAGTTATTTAACAATCATTGCAGGCAGTTTATTGATGCTTTTTTGTTTGAAAATGTATTCACATTTACCGACTACTTAGTTTGTGCGGCCGTCAGGTGTCAACTTTCGGTTTAAACCGGTTAACTGACCATGAAAGATTTGGTTTAATGGTTAGCAAACTAACTGGTAACTCCTACATGTAGCACTAGCTCATAATGAGCTGGTTTGTGAAAGAAAATAAAAAATATTGACCCCGATGTGAGGTCAACTTTAAAAGTACACATGATGTTAAATACACTTGAAATGTACTGGGCACCTGTACACGTTCGTGTTAACTTGTCCCCGACTTGATTTAATAAAAGCATTACTGAATAGGTTTTTTTTACTCTAACCCTGACAAATTACAATGGCAGTAATTCCAATAAGCATGAAACACATACACATGTACACAACCCCACACAATGGATCCCAGAAGGTATGCAAATGCCTTGAGATATATAAAAGGGCAAACGAGCTTTAACACTGTGTAGTCACTGTGCCTTACATTCATTCCTCTCAATGCAAGTGAATAATGAGATTTCCCTTTTTTTCAGTTCAAGATGCATATTCACTGTGTACAGCAATTTCACGGGCAATTTGGTTTTAAATCGGTACACACGTCTAATTTTCTTGCAGAAAGGAAGTTAATTACATTCACATGAGATATTTAGAAATTCATCTATCTAGATGTTCCTGTACACATATATATGATTGATTTGAGAACAAAAAATTATCAAAATCATTTAGTTTTTCAGGGGGTTTTTATAGGAAAAGAGCAAACAAACAAAATATGTGCATATTAAAAATAAAGTATAGGACAAGGTCATTAAAAATAACCAAATGGCCAAAGCAAAAACAAATACAATGTCAAAATCTGGGGTGTGATTTTTTGCAAGGGTATTGGGGCCGCTGTTGTGAACAGCGCTGGAGTGAAATCTAGTTCTGTGCGTTTGCTTCGCTTTCCTTTATTGCTTAAATCTTTAAAATCCAGAGGATCACATCATTGTGATTTGTAAAAATCCGGAAATCCGCAAAAATCACACCACTGAAAAAATAAATAAATAAATAAACAGCTGTTTGAGTTTCATAAATATGCCTTATTGTGGCCCCTTAATCTAGCGACATTGGGAATTTAGGGTATGCTGTCCTCACTAAGTCATGGTACATTTAAAACTGCTCAGCACACAATGAGAATCTACGTAATACACCATGCACATACACAAATTGGCAGCAGGCAGATCAGCAGGGTACCTACAGAGGGGTCCCACAAGGCACAAGCCAAATTTGGGTTAAAGGCACTGACGAATCCACATTCTCAGTATCCCGATTCGAGTTGGATTTGATGAAGTCTTTGTTTGATGAGTCACTGCAGCCAGGGTGTCAAATTCTACACCAAAGTCATTCTTTGATAGAGATGTTCTGCTGCACTTAATGAGAACCGGGCATCCAATTTGGGGAAAAACCAATTAAAAAAAAAAGTGAAGAAAAAAACGTGACGAAAAACAAGGTCCATAACTGAACCAGAATGATTTATGTACAAAGCAGTCAGACAATATGACAATAACCTTGGTAGGGTGTTCCATCCTTGTGTTTGGTACAGGAATCTTTATGGACATACACTAGACTATTGTATGGTGCAAGTGTTCAAAGGCCCAATACTTTGAATTCAGACCACTGTTAGATTCTATGATAACCATGAGAATGAAGACTTACATGTACGTACATTATATACAATTCACAAATTTACCAATGTACAGGTAATGTTTACAATTACTAATGACCAATGAAATGGTAAAAAGTTGACCCATGAAGTTATAAGTTGACCTATGAAATTTCCATCACAATGAGATGTTACATTTCTATAAAAAGAAAAAGAAAAAAAAAGAACCTAAAATCAAACAGAAATTCACCCATACATACCAAAAAATTCCCTTGATCACAACAGTTCCCGGTCACCTTGCAGCCGTATTTTTCTATCCCCATACACACATACGTATACACTTGTCCAAACCGAGAAATAGGCTGTCCCCTTTTAGCATGATTAAGGTCTTAAGGCTAAGCTTCTACAATGTGTAATACTGATCTGGTACAGGCTTGGCATTTTGCGTTTAATTTGCAAACGTTTCACTCACAAACCGTTTCCATGTTGAATGGGTAAAAATGTCATCTGCAAGGCACAATATTTACAGTAATAGTATATACAAATATTAATAAATACAAAAACATTATTGTGTGCCAATGAATTGTTCTTACAGTGGGTATGTAAGGCATGTTGCAAAGATAAGACAATTTTGGAATCCCAGTGCATTTCTATATGTATCAATTGAACTGTCTGGAAACTGTGATCTAATAATAGTGTGGTGATCAAGCATCAGGAAATATGAGGCCGTCAAAAGATCGAGAGATAGAATGTCCATTTTTATAGTTGAGGTTTTGTTTAAACGTTTTGGGAATTTTGAAATGCTTAATGATAAATTTTTTTTCACATGTTAACATCCTATCCATAGTGTGGGACATACATTATTACAAGAGATTTATGGCTTTCTTTCGAACGACTTTGTTAAGATGAGAACAGATTATTTTTTTCTTAGACAAAATCACTTGCATGACATTTGGTTTTATCACAGCTTTCTCAGCAAAGAAATGTGTACTATTGGTAATAGTGAGATGTTTGATGAAATACACCAAGCGTAAAATGACTTTTCTAAAATGGAAGGACGTGTATCAGACATAAGTGCCACAATTGTCTTTTGAGTGAAGATGATTCAATTACAGCTGATATTGTCAAGTGAAGTCATCCATTTGCAAAAAAATAAATAAATAAAAATAAAAAAATATTGAATTTATGACCCCTAAGAAAATCTCTTAAAATTAAAAATCAAAATTTCTTTCCTAGCCTTGGAAAAAATTAGTTGAACATTATGGAAATTCCATTACCGACTGTGACATTGTAATTTTTGTCAAGATTCATGTTCAATATTCCACACAACGCTGATTACTCTCTGTGGCTATTTATAAACTGTACATGTATGGATTGTACGCTATGTATGCGACACACAGGAAAACCATCCTCCTGGGCACCAAGGAGAGAAAAATGAAATGAAGATGCCTAGCCTATCCAGTCATTCACTGTCTATCATGGAGGCCTAAGGGCTTGGCTGACCTCTCGCTGAACTCGGTCATGACTGGGAACTGATCATGAATTATTCATGAGGGTATGTATGATGCTGCAATTTATTGTCCAGGAAAATGGGCATCTAAGGTGCAGTTGTGCCTATTAAATCACACAGCGTTAATTTGTTTAACTCGGTTTCAGTTAACCAGTTGAGGTCGGGAATATTTATTTTTTTCCGGTCCCGTGTGCGGGTTTATTTTCAGTGAAAAATCTGAAAAAATTTCTAGCTATTAATAATTTTTTTGTCAATGAAACTAAGTTCGGACACCCAAATAAACACCTAAAGTTACTCATTGACATTTCGAGAATTAAATGGCTAGTTTTTTAATTACGGTTGTGTTTGTTCAGCACAATTAGACCGTTGGCAAGCTCTGGTGCAACGGCCTATTAGCGACCAGCGCCTGGTCGAAAAGACAGCATACCCGGAGAGAGATCGAAGGCCTCGTAAACAATGGATATAAATCCGTCTTTAAAAATTCTTGGCTGGTACGTCAAAGGAACAGGTCTTGGATAAAGGGATTACACAAAAATCAACAAAAAGAGTGAACTCGTTCAGTGTTTGCAGTGCATTTTGTCCGGGACCACCGAACCGTGACCCCATGGACTCCGAGAAACGATTGCATGTATACAAGTCAGCTGCCATGACGGCACGCCATGTGTGGCGTGTTGACAAGTCTCCCGGTAACACACAAAAATCGAAATGCGTGTTTAGACGCTCTCCGATCCGCTGTACAAAAACAAATTGCGTGTATACACGGCCTCCGAAGCGAACTGGTTAATGTGCGTTTTATACGTTTTATACGTTTTTATAGGGCTTAATAAAACAAAGAAAAGGTAATGGAAAAAAACTAACTCGACTTACTTGGTGTTAAGCCAATAATAGTATCAATTTTCACTAAAAATGTGAAATTATTGCCTCTATGTTTATCAAAGAGTACATGTATTCCTTCCCAAATTCCATGGTAGAATTCAATTGGTGTCAAGTCACCTAAGAGTCCCCAGGTGACCCTCTCAGATTTGGCAATTTTTTTCCCCCCAGAACATACTCTATCTTTCACACAGCAACCGAAATTCAGATCTTAACTCCAAGCTTTTTGGGAGTTACTGCCGTCTAAAGTGGATCGATTTCAAAAGCTTATAACTTTTTATTGGAATTAAGTATAAACTTCGGTATGCAGTATGCAGTATGTGTTCTTCAGGAAATTCTAAATGTTTTGTTTCGACCCCCTACCCACTATATAAAAACATGATAAAATAAATGTTTTTTGTTGTACATTTCATTGGTGTAATATAGGCACTGCTTTGTGCCCTTAAGCATTTCCTTTCATCTTAGAGAAATAATGTGCTTTCATGTTAAATTACAAAAGGTTTCCACCCAGGAAGTCTTTGAAAAGCAGAAAATGAGGATATAAATTAAAAATTTGATCACTAGAGGGTTGAAATTAATGCACTCCAAATACGTAATACCTTCAGTGTTAAGTGTAAAATAAGGTAAATTTAATTTTGGGAGATGACACTTGGTGATAAGAAGCTAGGAATGCCAGGATCTTTCTAATTAATTCCTCAGTATGAGTGCATATATGTGATATTTATTTATTGCATTTAATTTTTATTGGCAAATTTGTGACTTTTTAATATCTGTCAACACGAATGTTTCACATTTGTGCTGATCACGTTAAATGGTTGTAGTTTTTCAAAAGGCATAATTTTGTGTCTTTTTGTCGATTATAAGCCAGGATTTGCCATCCTGCCACTACAACGGTCAAAACAGTCAAAATGTTGATATACTTGCCAAGGTATATCTAGTGCACTTAAAAGTCAAACATTGTCAAACCTTACGTGTAGTAAGTACATTTACAGATCAAAATGAGTCAACCGTTTCTGACCGGTAAAAGCATTGTCTGGTATTGTTCACGGTGGTCAAAATGACAGTAAAAACAGTCAAAAATGCCCCTGTGTGCATATTTGGGTCAACAGTCAAAAACAGGCAGTTGACTGGTTTTGACCTCTATAGCAATTTCCCACTAAAGTGCAGCTAGAGTAGGAGGGTTGGTTATTCTTTGAAAAATCTTGGTGTCCAAACATACAATACATACAATTGCATTTGTTTGGCAAATTAGCAAGGAGGGTGTCCCAAAGTAGCGATTTGAGTTAACAGTTAGTACGCTAAACGTTTAACCGAACCAGTTAATTGAACATCAGCACCCGACTACACAAACTACTACATCATCAGCAAATGGCACAATGTGTATAAATAAATCAATAAACTTCTCGCAATGATTGTTTAATAACCAATGCGGCAAAAAATACAGTATAGAACAACAACATGGGTGGCAAATTCCTTTATTTTTTAAATATATTGGTTTTGGTTAGCCGGTTAGCAAATTTATAAACGGTTAGTGCAGTTTCGGTTGTATGAACGGTTAACCGTCCCAACACTATTCCAAAAGACACTCAAAGGTGTTTCTAGCTAACACTGTCTTTCCTGACTGAGACCTACTACTAATAAATCAATATCTGACCACTTCTAAATATGATGACCAATTAAAGTAATCTTTTCTGCCAGTTATGTCACCCCATAAGTGATTTTACAGGAAGTACAATTAATGATCTCAAGCCTTATCTTGAGGCACCTTGAGTGGTGTTACATAAAAGGATACATTTTTGTCACCCAGCAAAAACTAATTTTTTTTAATTTAATTTTTTTAATTGTGGTTTATATCTCAGGGGTGTGATTTGACAAAAGTAAAAAATCCTGAAAAGGGTAGCGGGCCTGGGTCTCCCTTTGGTATAGAGGACAAAGCCCCTTGAACCTACTGGGTGTTTAATTTTGGAGGATTTACAGACTCTCCACATCCCTACAAACAATAAACTAGAGGTTCGCACACAATACAGGCTCTACTTCTTTCATTTCTTGATAGCTACTTCTCTTCTTTCAAGAACATTTTTAGACAAAAGGAGCTTTGTAAAAAATCTTGAGATATCACAGGCCTAGGCCTGATATACGAGTTACCAAACACAGATCATTTTCAGGGAAAGCACATCATTGGTAAATGTTGGCAAAGCTGCTTCTATGAGTATGCTTACAATTTTTAAATCAAGATCTGTACACATTAAACAACCAACCAAATGGTAAAAAAGGCATTCAGATTTGTTGTATTAATTCAAAGGTGAAATTTTGGAAACGATACTTTTACCTTATTTCCAACAGAAAATTATTTCATATTTCTTAACAGCACAGGTAAAAAATTATTTCTAGGGAATATAATTGATCAACTTTACACTAATGTACAACATTTTGTTTTTTAACAATAATATACTTTGTTAGTTTTAAACATTAACCCTAACCACCCCAGACCCATCAAACTCCAACAGAAGGTTTTGTTGGATTTTGACTGGTTGAGGACTGTGAACTTAGCTAAGCTGTTGGACTATGATGGGTTGAGTACCAATGGCGTACAGTAATGCTGTTGAATTTTGATTGAGTGAGGACGGTGGTTCTACTAGCATGCAACATTGTTGGACTTTGAGTGGAGAGAGTGTGTGTATGCAACCTGCTGTAATAAACAACTGATAAAGGTAAATATTGTACTTAGGTATGCTTGGCGTTGTAACTAACATCATACAACTAGAAGCTACCATTTATTCCATAGGGTGTTTTAGTTTTTGTATAGTTGAGTTTTTTAGCCTGAAAACAGTTGGATTATGATGGGTTGAGTACTGTAAGACTCCAATGTTCAAACTTTACTTTGGGCCATGTGTCCCCACTGAATCAGAATCCAACAGCATAGAGCCTGTTGGAGTGTATGATGGGTTGAGGACTGTTCCTGTAAGTGTACTGTTTGAGTTTGATGGGTTGAGTACTGCAGACTATGGTGGGTTAGTACATGGTGTTGGAGTTTGTTAGGTTGAGGTAGCATTCTAGTAGAAATGCCTAGGGGGTTAGGGTTAACAACTATTTGCTTTTTTATACAAGAAACATAATTCCCCGAGCTTTTTTGCAATATCTTTTAAACTTATTAACCCTCCTACTACTACAAGGGTCAAAATCTGTCAAAATGTTCATATACTTCCCAAGGTATATCAAGTTCAATTATAAGTCAAACATTGTCAAACCTTACGTGTAGTAAGTACATTTACAGGTCAAAACGAGTCAACTGTTTTTGACTGGTAAAAGCATTGTCTGGTATTGTTCAGGGTGGTCAAAATGACAGTAAAAACCAGTCAAAAATGTCCCTGTGTGTACATTTGGGTCAACAGTCAAAACGGGCAGTTGACTGGTTTTGACCTCTACAGCAACTTTCCACTAAAGCGCACCAATAGTAGGAGGGTTAACCATTATTACACAATGAAATAAAATAAAACTGTATAAGTATATGTACATACATCTCGTGATTCTTACTGAAGGGGATGTGGGTTTTAAATCCAAAGTATTAGTACAATCTGTATGGATTATTGGTCAATATATTGATGACTTCATGCCAAGTGCAATTTGTTTTGTTAATGTTTTCTTTCCCTCATTGAGGAAAGATGTTGCTCATTCATGTAGCCAACCAGGAAGTCAATATTTGGGTGTATCCTGTTCAGTAGACACACTGAGAAAGTCTAAAATCTGGTAGGGCTGAGATCAAGCTATGTAAATATACACCATTCTTGAATACGCTTGGGGGATAATTATTTTTTTCATCCACAATATATCGGCAAACTTATCGCGATTTTCGATAATATCACAATTTTTCATTCATGCATGAGTGCTTTAGAGCTGTTAACCACAGGTATGTACCCTTCTACAAGCGTTACAATAAATCTCAATTTTGTTTGTTTAGTGTGTATGTACTTCTCAAGTACGTTGCTTTTGTTTGTACATGTATCTTCCAAAAGTTGAAAAAGCTGTTCTAATTTTGTTTTCATGGAATTTCTGACTTGACTCATTATGGCAATTTTTTTTAATGGCGATTTGCCGATATCTCGATAACTTAAAAGGTTTTCAATATCGTAATAAATTTTTTTTTTAAAGGTATCACGATATTCAATATTATTGTGTCATCGCCCAAGCTTATTCTTGATTTCACTTGTTTATTATGTATTTACGATGGACGTTATACAATGACCCAACATGTAAATCAAACACCACAGATTTTTCATGACTTCTGCTGTGACGTCCGGTCAAACCTTTCACTTTAAATGCAGGTGGCTTGACCGGGTTTTCATCACTGCTAAGGGTGGGCAGGGACTACAGCCAAAGCTGGCTCAGTGTATGGCGACTGGGGTATTGTGGTGGTTGGACATTGTGGTATTAGACAATGGAGCATTTTGGTTAGGGACAACATAATGGTCTGTGGCATGACTGGAAATGTAAATCAAGTCTGCAACTATCATGTACGTGATAATTAGCCCTCCTACTAATGCTGCACTTTAGTGGGAAGTTGCTAAAGAGGTCAAAACCAGTCAGTGTTTGACAGTGTTTGACTTTTAAGTGCACTAGATATACCTTTGGAAGTATATCAACATTTTGACCCTTGTAGTATTAGTACTAGTAGTAGCAGGGTTAGTGTTCAAAATGTCTCCTAGGCCTATATATATTTAAATAGAAAAGAAGTAATTCTGACCGTCATCAGAACATCCCTATAGATGTTTGCAGTGATACTTTTGACAATCTTTGTAGAAAAGGAGCTACATGTATGCCACTCAATGCATTAAGCGTTAAACATACAAAAAGTAATTCATAAAAAATAAAAAAAGTGTTTCAATGTAAAAGAAAGTATCTGAAAATTGTTTAACGGAAAACATGGGTGATTTATCCTTTATTACTGTTAGGCTTATGTCCGTAAACAGTTGCACATCACCTCATTATTAGCCAGTCTGATTGTCATGATTGTGTACAATGGGAAAGAATGTCGTATCCGACTGCCACTTTTTAACGGTTTTTGGGGAATTTTTTTGCAACCATTAACTAGTTAATAAATGATTCTATCGATTTGGGGAAGGGGGGGGGGGGGGAGAGAAGGTACAGAAAGCCAAAACTATCTTTAAAATCCACTTTTATAATGGTTTTTGGACTTGATTTCCCTTGTATAAAAATCTTCCCCTATAATAATAGTTGCCACTGCGCATGTACAATGACCGTGTTGGTCACTAATGGGGAGTTGACAAGATCAGACTGACATGACTGAGGAAGTATACCTAAAAATGCCTGATTTTTCATGAAATAGATATCCCGGAATAATTTTAAGCGTATGTCCATCATCATCCATATGTTCTCCACCTTACTAGGTAGGTAAGATTACTTTATTGGTTATATTGAATAAGAAAAAGTGGCGGTCAAATACGACATTCTACCCGAAAAAGAAAATTTCTGAAAATTGTTGAACGAAAAACATGGGTGATTCATCCTTTATTACTGTTAGTGTTAAGGCTTACATGTATGAGTTATGTTCATAAACAGTTGCACATCACCTCATTATTACTAGCCAGTCTGATTGTAATGATTGTGTACAAATTACAATGTTATTACGTGAATGTTAAAACATAAACAATTGTGAATCATAAAGCCTGAGTGTATGCAGTGTTTCTCAAAATTTCAGGTCCAGCTGATCGTCTGGAACATTAACATAAAATCCATACGGCCAGTCAATTGATAATGGTGTGACTTCTTAAAGACTGTAAATACGTACATGAACTCGGTAGCACAACACATAGCGCATGTGGTACCAATTACCAATTACCATCTGCCCGTCACACAAGACTACAGTCTACACATTCTGATCAAACTATTTCACAACAAATACTCAAAACAATGAGGTCAAAAATGGTCAAACAATAACAATGACACCAATAAAACAATAAACTACCGTACAGATTATACGTGAAAGTTTCTATCGGCTTTTTGAGAGGGAAAACACACATGATTTCGCAATCACGATCGTCATGGTCGCCACATATGGAAAACGGTATACGTTAGGCGGAATGAACCAAAACAAAATGGCTGATCGTCAGGTACCGCCTGTTAAACATGTCTGATTTTAAGAAGACGGTGGCAGTTTGGGATAAATTAAGAAGGTACATGGGTTAAATATAAAACAGAATGTAAAAAGATACGTTTGTTGCTGTCGAAAAGAAGCTTGTGATGAAAACGGCTGTGACACACCTATTGGTTTGTTGCCCTTTTGAGAATAGCTCATCGCAACGTGAACTAGACACGGTTAGTCCTGTAAAAGGACTCTCCGTTTTCGCCTTTTCTTGGCGTTATCTCCTGTCAAAAAAGAAAAAAATACACAAACAAAATTAGTAATACATTGTCTCTTACCACAGTTGTCCAAGAACTTGTAAAATGCTTGTATTTGGGAAGGATTGCGTATGATTTAAATACAAAATACACATGTAGCACCTTCGCTTGCGGTAGCCGGCTAGGAGACGAAGACAAAAAGTTCGGCAGTTTTCGTGCATCATTCGGAAAATTTACGTCATTTGAATTGCCTTAAAATACCGCTGGCGGCGCTATGACAGTACTTTTTGTGGGTGTCGTGGGTTGGGGATCGCGGGGGAGGGGGATGGGGTCGGGTGTGGAATTGAAGAAGTCGGGAGCGGATGGCGGGGGGACCAAGCTCAATAATAATAATAATAATAATAATAATAAAATAAAATAAAATAATTATTATTATTAATGCAAACACGCACGGTGTCTATAGACCCTTATAAAATACCTTTTGCCGTAAAAACGAGCATTTTGTTTATACAAAATTGACTCCTAATATTAAAGTTCTGTAAAGATGAAAATTAAGTTAATTTAAATTGAGTGATTGATCGATTAATTGATTTATTGTTAATGCTTATGTATGTGTTTATTTGTCTGTTTTTTCCTTTATTTATTAATTAATTAATATACGTGTATTTATTTAAATTGTATCTACTTATATATTTAACGATTTTGTTTAATGTTCTCCAACCAAAAAAAAAACTTATTACGCAAACATGACTGGTAGTGGTACCAATATACCTTTTCATGATAATTTTATGCGCATTTAATTTTATGTAAATTTGTTTCATTTCAGTGGAAATTGCAATGTCGCCCTCTAGCAATTTTTGCGATCCATGTCCAAAAGTCACATGACAAAGTTCACGTGATGATGTCGATTGAACGTAAACAAAGTCTTGTTCCCTACTACTACTATGAAAGTGCACTGAATTGTGATATTTGTATGATTTGATGAATATCAGTAGCAGGGAAACCAGCCTATTTAAATTTTTATTGTGAACTTAAGTTTTACCATTAATCTGTGAACTTTGAAGTTTCCGATTGTTATAGATCGTTGAACCCGTGCTGGAACCGGAATTGTGGTGACAGACGGAGACTGTTGTTTTCATTATCTCTCGCAATTTCAACTCTGAGTTCCTTTCCACTATAAATCTGTAAACGGAGGGTGCGGCAAGCCAGATCACTTTGACTTCAGACTAATTAACGTTAAGTTAACGTTAGTACAAATTTACGATTGCTGTAGCCTACACTTCTACAGTGTAGGGCTAGGGCTAGGCCTAATAAAAAAAGTAATAATATTATAGCACATTTAACACGTTACAGTCGATCTCGAACTATCATTATCAATTGGTAAGTTCTTAATCTAGTTATATATCTTCACTAACATAGCAGACTTTGGGTCATACTAGGGAAAGAATGTCGGATCCGGCCGCCACTTTTTAACTTTTTAAGGGCTTTTATTATTTATAGTTTAAAAAAAAAAATTTGCAACCACTAACCAGTTTAAAAAAATCATTCTATCGATTTTTGGTGGTACAGAAAGCGAAAACTATCTTTAAAATCCACTTTTATGATGGTTTTCGGACTTGATTTCCCTTCTAAAAAAAATCCTCCCCTTCAAGGATCCTATTATTAGTTGCCACTACGCATGTACAATGACTGTGTTGGTCACTAATTGTGGAGTTGACAATATCAGACTGACATGACTGAGGAAGTCATCGTATACCAAAAATGGCTGATTTTTCATGAAATAAATATCCTGGAATAATTTGAAGTATATGTCTATCATCATCCATATGTTCTCCACCTTAACAGGTAGGTAAGATTACATTATTGGTTATATTTAATGAAAAATAGTGGCGGCCAGATGTGACATTCTACCCCATACTAGTAAGGCATCAAGGACTGGATTCGCGGCGTCATGCTTCAGGGACTGGATTCGGCGTCAGCCTACATCTCAAGGGTCAAAAGACATCTTGACCCCTGTGACAACTCGATATGGACAACTTGTCCCACGAGACAACTCGACCCACATGGGTCGAGTTGTCTCGTGGGTCAAGTTTTTTTTAGGTCGAGTTGTCACAAGGGTCGAGTTGTCTCGTGGGTCGAGTTGTCTCGTGGGTCGAGTTGTCACAAGGGTCGAGTTGTCACAAGGGTCGAGTTGTCACAAGGGTCGAGTTGTCACAAGGGTCGAGTTGTCTTAGCCCCATCTCAAGGCGTCAAGGGTTTTTCTCAACGACAACGAGTAAAACTAGCCGACAACCACATGTGAAGGGTAGAATGTCGTATCCGACCGCCACTTTTTCTCATTCAATATAATTATACATGTGCAGTGGCATCTATAATAGGATCCTTCTATTTTCTGAAGGGGAGGATTTTTTTAGAAGGGAAATAAAGTCTGAAAACCATCATAAAAGTGGATTTTAAAGATAGTTTTCGCTTTCTGTACCCCCAAAAGTTGACAGAATCATTTTTTAACTGGTGGCGGTCAGATACAATGTACGACATTCTTTCCCATGTGAAATATGGCTAAATATTGTAGAGGAAGCGTTAACCCTAACTCCCTAGACAACAAAGCCAGTTGGAGGATTTTGAAGGATTTTTATTGTTTTAATACAATGCCTAGGGAGTTAGGGTTAATGTATAAAAATATTTTTTGGGGAATTTCTAAAAGTTTTTTTACCATGAAAAAAATATATATTTAAACTTGACAAATGGTACAGTTCCTATGCGCATGACCAAACATTTTTTTATAGTAAAAAGACTTAGAAATTCCCCAAAAATATTTATATATCACATTAACACTTCCTCTAGGTATTTGGCCATACATGTATTTCACATGTCAGCTATTTCTACTCGTTGTCATTATAGAAAAAACCCTTGACACCTTGAGATGTAGGCTTTGATTAGGGTTTTCAGGTGAAAAATTATTCCTAAACCAATATATGCTCAATATTTATATCAAATTAAAGGTCTTGATGAAAGAAATACAATGGGTTTTAAATCAAGAAAATCGGACGAGTAGTTTTTGAGGAATCCTGTTTTATTTAATCAAGTATACAGCATTCGATGAAGCCCGACTGTCCATACACTGTGTACATCCCTAATGGCACCAAAACCGTTGAATCTGCCTACACACACCGTGATACACACGCACAGTGTTCGTGCTCGTTTCCCTCATAAGAGCTTTTGAAAGGGTGTAAAAAATACACTCTCCGCTCAAAACTAAACACAATTACGGCTCAAAACTTTCACATATGATTGATAGAAAAGAGGTGTAAAATTCATTCAGACACCGCTCTTACCTTTCAACTTGAAGATTTCACCTCGAAAAACGGTGTTTACTTTTTATCTCTTAGTAACTTCGGTTGTAGAGTAGCTATGGAGATCGAGCAAGCATGGGTATGTAAAGGAGCCCTTTGACTCAATAGGGAAACCCGTTTTCATGTCAATCACAATGTACCCGGGCACGGAGATGGCTCCGAAGTGGATGCCCTCAGCAGAGCGTGGCAAATTTTACAGGCCGAATGCGCCCGATCTCAGAACACTTCGCGAAAGGCTGGGCGGGACGAGAGTGGTTCATTCATAAAAACCTAGGCTTTCGCACATACTTCCGATTGCTATTTTATGTACATTGTTGGATAGCTGAAACTAGTATAAGCTTTCCAATGAGCTATTACATGTAAGATTTCGACAGGTAAAAGTAGTAAAAAAAATTGATTTGATTTAAAATTTTGATGTTTTTTGTTGCGGGCGATGCGCTGTGCGTGTGGAGGGCTTCGGTCAAGCACGTACGAACTGAAAACCCTACTTTGATGCCGAATCCACGCCTTGACGCCTTTTAGTATGACCGCAGACTTTCAACAAGGACATGGAATCGGTGTCCTTGTTTAAGAACACAGTGACTGAAATTTAGTGGCTCATTTATGCAGCAGCAACGGTAATATGACCTTAACCAGTTGACGTCTGGAATATCTTTTTCCGGTCCCCCGTGTGGGTTTATTTTCAGTGAAAAATCAGAAAAAATTTCTAGCCATTAATAATTTTTTTCTGTCAATGAAACTAAGTCCGGACACCCAAATAAACACCTTTACTCATTGACATTTCGAGAATTAAATGGCTAGTTTTTTAATTACGGTTGTGTTTGTTCAGCACAATTAGACCGTTGGCAAGCTCCGATGCAACAGCCTATTAGCGACCAGCGCCTGGTCGAAAAGATGGCATACCCGGAGAGAGATCGAAGGCCTCGTAAACAATGGATGTAAATCCGTCTTTACAAATTCTTGGCTGGTACGTCAAAGGAACAGGTCTTGGATAAAGGGATTATGCAAAAATCAACAAAAAGAGTGAACTCGTTCAGTGTTTGCAGTGCATTTTGTCCGGGGCCACCGAACCGTGACCCCATGGACTCCGAGAAACGATTGCATGTATACAAGTCAGGCGCCACAACGGCACGCCACGTGTGGCGTGTTGACAAGTCTCCCGGTAACACACACAAAAATCGGAATGCGTGTTTAGACGCTCTCCGATCCGCTGTACAAAAACAAATTGCGCGTATACACGGCCTCCGAAGCGAACTGGTTAATACGTAACGGCCTATTAGCGACCAGCGCCCGGTCGAACAGACGGCATACCCGGAGAGAGAGGAAAGGCCTCGTAAACAATGGATATAAATCCGTCTTTACAAATTCTTGGCTGGTACGTCAAAGGAACAGGTCTTGGATAAAGGGATTAGGCAAAAATCAACAAAAAGAGTGAACTCGTTCAGTGTTTGCAGTGCCTTTTGTCCGGGGCCACCGAACTGTGACCCCATGGACTCCGAGAAACGATTGCGTGTATACAAGTCAGCCGCCACGACGGCACGCCACATGTGGCGTGTTGACAAGTCTCCCGGTAACACACACAAAAATCAGAATGCGTGTTTAGCCGCTCTCCAATCTGCTGTACAAAAAAAAATTGCGTGTATACACAGCCTCCGATGCGAAGTGGTTAAGGAGTATTAATTCACTAGCCCTTTTCACACTACAGAGCCAATTCTCGGGAAAAAAATTCCCAGGAAATTCCTGGGAGTTTTTAACCCCACCGCCACCACCAGCGACCGTTCACACTAGACCTATCTGGTCACTACCAGGAGTATTATTTCCCGGGAATATGCACGGTCGTTTCACACTCGCGATCAAAGCCCAGGAACTGCGCTAATTGAATCGGCCCATGCGGAAGTTGCAAAATGTTGTGGGTGGAAGTCTACTCCCAGAATACCATGTGCTCAAGCAACCACGGGCTGTTGCGTTTTGAATGTTTCCCATGCAACACGTCGTGACCAAAATGGCTCCCGCAGACGTGTCATCACATCATATCAGCATTTGCGTGCTATTATTATACCAATATTTGTGTATTTTACGGAGACACGTAATAACCTGGCCAAGCCACCACACGCATGCCACTTGGTACGCTTGAGAAAAAGGGTGACTGGTACTTAACCATGCGGACATTATAAATACACGTAAACAAGACGAATGCTTTATAACATATAGCCTTGTCCGTGACAATTCTTTTATGAAATTCTAAAACTATTTATTTGGGAAAGAATGTCGTATCCAACTGCCACATTTTAAGGGTTTTTGGGAATTTTTTTTGCAGCCACTAACCAGTTAAAAAATGATTCTACATGTATATTGATTTTTGGGGGTATATAAAGCGGAAACTATCTTTAAAATCCACTTTTATGATGGTTTTCGGACTTTATTTCCCTTCTAAAAATTCTTCCCTTCAGAAAATAGAAAAATCCTATTATAGTTGCCACTGCGCATGTACAATGACTGTGTTGGCCACTAATGGGGAAGGTGACAACATCAGAATGACATGACTGAGGAAGTCATCGCATACCAAAAATGCCTGTGGGAATTTGCCTGCATGTGGGCGAACGAGTAGTACATGTAGTAGTAGTTGTAATAATGCATGATTTTTTTTTATTAAACAAATATTCTGGAATAATTTGAAGTATATGTCCATCATCACCTATATGTTCTCCACCTTACTGAGCAGGTAAGATTACATTATTAGTTATAATGAACGAGAAAAAGTGGCGGTTGGATACGACATTCTTCCCGTCATAAAATTAGACATTTTGTGAATTTTTATTTTCTTTGAATATATTGTTTTCTTTGTAAGGTTCACGATTAATGCCATACATGTACGGTACTAAAAAGGATCATTTTAAAGGAATAAATTTCCCCTTCAAATCTGATTTGTTTTGGCCTATTCTTACTGTGTGCCACCTATGTGAATAGACCATGCCAAGTGGACTCACTTAGGCCTATAAATTCTACCAGAACGACTCGCATTATAGAATATTCGACTTCCAATTTTTGTGTCTTTCCAAATTTGTATAAGGTATTATAACATTGATTGTTATCCTTTCAAAGTGTACTACAGTATGTTGTCATGGTTGTATTGTTCTTTGCTTGCACGATTCTTCTGTTTCAGTATGCGCCCTCTATTGGCTTTCATAAGTCGCGTTGGGTAGAATGGATGCAATCAAGTATGACACTGGAATATGAGAGAAGGAAGGGTTACACTAAAAAGTGTCAAGTGGTGTCAAGGGTTTTACTATGATGACAATGAGTAGAAATAGACATGTGAAATATGGCAAAAAAATTTCTAGAGGAAGCATTAACCCTCCTACTACAAGGGTCAAAAACAGTCAAAATGTTGTTTTTTGACTGGTACAAATGTGCACTTAAAAGTCAAACACTGTCGAACCTTACGTGTAGTAAACATTTACAGGTCAAAATGAGTCGACCGTTTTTGACTGGTAAAAGCATTGTCTGGTATTGTTCAGGGTGGTCAAAATGACAGTAAAAGCCAGTCAAAAATGCCCCTGTGTGCACATTTGGGTCAACAGTCAAAACGGGCAGTTGACTGGTTTTGACTTCTATAGCAACTTCCCACTAAAGTGCAACAATAGTAGGAGGGTTAACCCTAACTCCCTAGACAACAAAGGCAGTTGGAGGATTTTGAAGGATTTTTATTGTTCAGTAACAATGCTTAGGGAGTTAGGGTAAATGTGATATATAATTTTTTTTTAAATTTCTATAAGAAGTATCTTTTAGAAAAAAAAAACACCTTAAATATGCATTTTTCATGGTAATATTACCATGAAAAATGCACATGAAAAATGCAAATGTAAACCTTGACGCCAAATCAATCCTTGACGCTTTTTAGTATGACCGAGAAGGCAGGTTTTATAACATTTTTCATTACTCAAGTGTCGCACTTTATGAGCACAGCCATTGTGAATGATTGACTTTCACAATACGCATTTCGCATTGGGTAGAAGTGTGACGCAAAAAGATGAGATATATGCCTTTTGTATTACATTCTTAATATTCTTAATTACTCAAATGTCACAGGTTATGCTATTTTGATTTTGAAGAAAAGTTCATTGATGGTTCCTTTCTGTACCTTACAGTGTCGGGGAGGTATTTCACAAAGCAGAACACGATGTCACTGGGGATTGCCTTCGGCAATATACCCCCGATTGAGGGACCTCAACCCCATCCAGTCCCTGATGTGGATGTCAACTGCACCCATGATGGGGGTGTGGAGTGGGTCTGGAATATATTCCATGAGTGTGTGGTGAACGATGTACAGTATGCAGGTTTCTTTCTTGGTCTCCTGTCCATTGTCTGCTGGCTTGTTGTTTTTCTTCCGTGAGTATTTTTCTACCTGTATCATACATGTGTATTTCTCCCATTTGAAGACCACAGCGGCCTGGAAGCGGCTACAACCCAAACGTTCACAGTGGCCGCAAGCGGCAAATTATTTGGACACCCTCCTGTGCCATTGCCAGGCAAAAAACATAAAAAGATTTCCCTGATATTGTACTCTTAGAAGATGTTTTAAAAAATGTTGAGATATATTTTCACTTAAATGAAATACATGTAGCAGCAAAATTATTTAAATCTACCATTAACCCTCCTACTGTTGCTGCACTTTAGTGGGAAGTTGCTACATGTATAAAGGTCAAAACCAGTCAACTGCCTGTTTTGACTGCTGTTGACCCAAAATGTGCAAACAGGGGCATTTTTGACTGGTTTTTACTGGTTTTTACTGTCATTTTGACCACCCTGAACAATACCAGACAATGCTTTTACCAGTCAAAAACAGTTGACTCATTTTGACCTGTAAATGTACTTACTACACGTAAGGTTTGAGAGTGTTCGACTTTTAAGTGCACTAGATATACCTTGGCAAGTATATATATCAACATTTTGACTGATTTTGACCCTTCTAGTAGTAGGAGGGTTAACCATGTACTGTCCACATACATGTACCGTACATCATTTCCAGAAAACGATTTTTGTAACTGTTTTTGCATAAATTTACATACACTGTATGCTCACTGTTATTTGGCTGCAAGTCTGTATGTGATGCACATTTTAACCCTCCTACTTTTGGTACACGTACCTTTTTCATACAAGTTGATGCACCATTTGAAACCATTCGCTTTTGTGGTTTTGAATGGTGAAATAACTGTACAGTATTGATTCCCCCAAATGGTTTTGAATGGTACATGTAGGTCAGCTAATACAAAACCTTGTTTGGATACTTCTAAGTGGTGAATCAATGGACCCTCTATGCATTTGAATGGATTTGAATGGTAGTAAAGCTTGCTACCAACACTGTTCAAATGGTATCACCATGTGTGTACAAAACCAATGGGCATTTTTGAAAGTGGAAATTTTGAATGGTTTCAAATGGTCTATCAGTAGGAGGGTTAATCGCAATTCTTTAATTCTGTGTAGTGTTTTGCTCATTGATACAAACACAATTTTTTCACTGGTGTACCCACCTAAATCATGGCAATAACAATTCAAAGTAAAATACAAAGTATTTTTTCACCTTCCCACTGTTTTTCAATGTGAAACAAAACATGATTTTGTTTTCCTTTATTCTGTATGTGGGATCCACCCATGTGTTTCACTCATTAAGGCTAGAGTCCAGTTTGATAGTGTTATCCCATACATATCTGAATGTGAATTGTCAAAGGCAGCTGCATTTGGGCATATTTTCTCACAGTTTCTCAGTAGTCAGTATCGGTATTGAATTGAATTGGTTTATCAAACATCTTTTGAAATATTTCTGTCGGAGGCGCTGTCATTTTAAAAATATTAAAAATAATTTACATCTTAACCCTCCTACTACTACAAGGGTCAAAATCAGTCAAAATGTTGATATACTTGCCAAGGTATATCTAGTGCACTTAAGTCAAACACTCTCAAACCTTACGTGTAGTAAGTACATGTACATTTACAGGTCAAAATGAGTCAACCGTTTTTGACTGGTAAAATCATTGTCTGGTATTGTTCAGGGTGGTCAAAATGACAGTAAAAACCAGTCAAAAATGCCCCTGTGTGCACATTTGTCAACAGTCAAAACGGGCAGATTTTGACCTCTATAGCAAATTCCCACTAAAGTGCAGCTACATGTATAGAAGGAGGGTTAATTTACATCGTAATGAGAATAAATACAAAATTTGTGTTTGCCGATCACAAGTTGCATGACACAACATGACAATTTATAAACTGAATCTTTCAGAGATAAGTAAGTTTTTTTAAAAGCAACTCTACACAATAGGTACATGTACATGGTATGCAATCTCGAAAAACATGATCACAGTTTAATTTACTTGGAAATTGATGACTGTATTAATTCAAACATTCCTTGAAATATTTTTACCTTGGGTGCTATCGTTTTTGTAAAATGAGAAAAAAAAATCCAAAATTAATTTCTGTCTTTATGGAGACAGAAATTCCACAGTTATCTTTCCTAAATTTTACCAGGAAGTTACATACATGTATTAACTTTTCTTGAAAAAAAAACTCTTCCGACAAAATTATTTCTAGGGAAGATTAATACCAAACTTTAGGATTTAGAAGAATTTTATTTGTTTTGTCATGGCCTTATGAGTGTCATACGTTTAAAGCAGTGGCTGAACATACAGGGCTGCTGCAAGGGAAGTGCACTGGTTCACTCACGCTATTACATGTACATGTAGCTCCATTCAAGTCTTAATTATGACCAGGGAAGTTTCTGCTACATGTAAGTAACAGTTGTTCATAAAAATGGCAGAAGAAAAACCCGTTTTTCAGTTGGAAAATCCACCTCGTACTCAATGATATAAGTCCAGCAAGGTACATGTAGCACAGGATATTTGGATGGAGGTTGACGAGAGGATGGGATGCAGAGGTACACATCTAAACTTTTCCAATTAGTTTATAAAGGGACTTCATTAAATCCTTCAAGCAACGAAACTGCTCTTGTATATTTGTAAATATATGCACCATAAAATGGTGGTGTAAAAATGCCCTTAACTAAGCGCTCAAATGCAATTCACTGATAGATGGGCACGAAGCGTATCTAGCTTAACTTTAACAGGAAAACTAGTTACATACTAGTTTGTATTGCCTTTTAATTTGTGTGTAATTTCGTTCCAATTTTCTTTTGTTTTTCCTTCAGACAATTCTACGCTGCTTATAAGACCGGTCAGATGGACGAAGCAATCTCACCCATCTTCCTGTTTCTCTGGTTGCTAGGCGACGTGTCCAATCTCACCGGCAGTCTACTCAGTAATCAGCTCGGAACTCAGGTGAGTTCCTTACCTTGACTGTGCAAGGCTGTATCTTCTTGTATGCTAGCGTTAGATTGTTCGAGTCATTTTTTTATTTTATATTATTTCCATAATATGTTTTAAACCCTTTCATTACCGATTTGTTTCAACAGGATGTCCCACTAGTTACCGAATTGTTTGCCCAGTCATGCACGAATTCACACATTATTGCACAACAGTATGCATCCATTTACAGGCACTTTTTCTAAACTCGTTTTTCATCATGAAGAATTTGTTAGAGAAAGATATATTCAATGAAATGATTGTTGATTATGAAATTCCCTTTCATATGATACCAAAATCATTGGCATTGCATATAAAATGATCGGGTTATTTATTTTACTTCCCCTGACTTCATTTCGCAAACACAGAGCATTTTGTACACACGTGTATGGCGTTCCATAGCACAAATGGCCATTGAAAGGATTGACTTGTATTAGGCAAAAAAAAAAAATTTGTTGAGTTGCCCTCCAGTGAAAATATTTGAAGGGGTCGGTCGGTCGGGATTTTTATTTTTTTATTTATTTATTTTTCTCCTCGACTGTCATTTTAAGATTGAAATGCATTGGAATTGAAACCACATACCATGTTTTTCATTTGTATACCTATCAGCAAGGAATTTTGCTTCAGAATAAAAGTATCCCAAGCATTTTTGTTGTACTTTTCGCTGTGATTGACACAGCAAATTCATCCATATTGCGTGCAATGCTCAACATGCAACATGTGAGTGGCCATTCGATTTGAAAACGTGTAGATCGAGTCACAATCGTTGACACACATACACATGTACAGTGCGGGGAGCCAGTGCACAACGTGTGAGGGCCATTTGATTTGAAAACGTGTAGATTGAGTCGCAATCGTTGACACACGTACAGTGCGGGGAGCCAGTGCACAACATGTGAGGGCCATTTGATTTGAAAACGTGTAGATTGAGTCACAATCGTTGACATACAAAACAGTGCGCGAAGCCAGTGGAAAACATGTGAGGGGGCCATTCGATTGGGAAAACGTGTAGATTTGAGTCGCAATCGTTGGCACACAGTGTGTGCGAAGGCAGTGCACCATGTGAGGGCCGGGGCCATTCGATTTGAAAACATGTAGATTGAGTCTTGGCAACCGGTAAATTTACCGGTAAAAAAAGTGGAAAATTTCACAAATCAAACGTATTATGTTTTATACAAAGAAAATTGGTAAGTTTCATTAATAAATAGGCCTATGAATAACAGGGGGGAAAAAAAAAAAAAAAAAAAAAAACCGACCCGAGTTTTCAGCACTTTTGGGTCGGTTGGTGGAGGGCAACTCAACATCTTTTATTTTTTTTTGGCCTCATGTCTGATTTCTATAATAGCAACATGTAGGTTGGGCTATACCATTAGAAAGATAAGGAATCAGTCTTTCCAACCATAGCATGGGTATGGACTGCGCAGAAGGGAAAAAATACAGCTGTTTTAAAGCTGGTCATGAAACTCCAAATTAAGTGCTGTTGGTGACCTTGGACGACTAAAGTTGCCAATGGTAAGCAACAGGGGGTATACATGTATGTGTGTTGTCGACTAAAGGCTGTTTCACACGAGACCGTTTTAACAAGGGACCTTGACTATAAATTGTATCCATGTTAAAAAATAGCAAATCCCAGTCGTGTGAAAGCTATCCTTGTTAAATAATTACCATGGACCCTCGTTATTTATAACAGAGATCGAGACCTCCTCCTAAAAATCGCAACGATGTTAAAATAGGTCGTGTGAAACGCTTCGTGCACCCAAACAGGGGACCCTTGATTTGGCGGTATCATTTTGCATGCGCAGAACGCATCACTAGATCAGCTTGCAATAATCCCGGATGTGTGTTGGTAAACAACTTGTACGTCCCCATCACGTTGATCAGTGAATGAAACGGTTTCATCGTAACTTCAAGAGACTTATTTTTCTCGTTGGATGGCCTTACGTTAGAAATCTGGCTCTGTGAATCCGTCGGAATTGTATACTTGATTCGATAGCCATAATAAAACGAGAAAAAAATTGTCGGGAAATGGGAAGGAAATGAAAACAAAATGTGGGAAAAAGTAACGTTTGACTTCGCACAACGCATATATCTTCGCTGGAAAACCACTGGTAACATAGAAGAAAGCATTCAGTGAATAAGCTCTGCGCGCAGTACCAGTGAAATATTGGATTGCACAATCATGACCTTTGACCCTCCATGGAAAACGAGGGACGTTAGTTTTGGCGTGAGTGGAAGTCGTGTGAAAGTTTGTTAAAAAATCACAAACGACCGAGGCGACAGACAACTGGCACCCATTACCAAGGACCTTTGTTATCGGTGCTCGTGTGAAAAGGGATTAAAGTCACCAATGGTAGTGAAAGGGTTAAAGCAGGGTTCGTGAAATTGGTTGTCCCAACTCCTGGGACCAAAATAATCAGACAATTACAACTTACTTGTTGCAAGCCTGATAGGCAACCACTTTTTGTGTTTGTAAGCAAACCTTTTATCCTCTTAAGTTTGAATTATCCTTGATGTTGGTGTCAAACGTTTGAGTAAGAAAGACAAAAAAATATGAGATTGCAGTCATGTTCTACGAATGCCACCATTTTGAAAGATGACAAATGTTAACAGTGCGTGAATGCCATTTTTTATTGTTCCGGCATGTCCTCTGTTGACATACGTTTTCTGTGTTTGACTTGGGATTTTATTGGGTTGGAAATCAATTCGGGCAATATTTCTAGCAGGGCAACTGAAAAATAAATTTTGGGCAACAAGATTTACAAACTGCCTGCCTGAAGGGCTTGTGCATTTCTTTTTAAAGTGTTAACCACTTCACGACATTTTCTGGACAGAGATTTACAAATGTACATGTAGTCGCCATACTCTTTTTTTTTGAGAATTTTTAACCGTGGTGCTGGGGGATGTAAAAATACGTCTAATTTGTACATCTATTTATACGGATGACGTGTATAGACGCTCAGGAAAAAACTTTAGATCTGGCGGGTGGCGTTTATATACATGTTGTACGCCAAAAGGGGCATGACAATGCGACGGTTGATGTATAATTACGCTGCTGGGGCTTGTTTGTCAGGCCGGGTGACGTGTAAAGACGTCCACTGGGCAGCGCATTAGTGCGGCTGTAGTTTTTTTTTTTTTGCATTTTGGAATTTTTCATTGTTGAAAGTTCCCATCTCGTTTAAATACATATTTATCTTCACTTGCGTAACTCTTTGGGGCATTAGTTTGTAACAAAATTGAAAATTGGAGGCCTCTTCCCTCACTCCCCGAATGGGTCCCGCAACGCATTTTGACGTAGTGCTGTGCCGGGTGTCCGGGTATCCGGATACCCGAACGAAACTGTCATTACCCGGTTCCATTTTTCAGTTCCGAGTACCCGTAAACGACTTTTTAAAATTGGGACTTAACATTTCAGCGGTGTGAACGGAAATCTTTGACTATTGAACAATGTAATGTTATTCAAGAGATTACACTCTGATAACGCCTTTGTAGTATTTTACAGATATTTTCTATACACTTTTGTTCAACTGTTTGTGATACATTGTATCCAATCATTAAGACTCAAATAGCCTGGCTGCTGGCATGTTACAAACAAGTATCAAACTAGCTGCTCAGGATGGAATGTTTGCCTATTGTTCACAGTAATTGGATTAGTGGGACAATAACTGCTGCTTTATGTCTGCACTGGAGTGTGCACCATGAT
Organism: Zoroaster sp. YZ-2022; assembly: GCA_029582265.1. Classification (NCBI taxonomy): domain Eukaryota; kingdom Metazoa; phylum Echinodermata; class Asteroidea; order Forcipulatida; family Zoroasteridae; genus Zoroaster; species Zoroaster sp. YZ-2022. The sequence continues at coordinate 152,293 of CM055836.1, read as the reverse complement.
GTGTTAATAGAGGGGATTTTATTATAGGGGACATCCACATTAATTGTTGTCCTAATAAAAAAGTGGTGTTGAAATTGGTTTTGTTGTGTAATTATTTTGATGTGCCATCGACCATCCCTCAGCATATCACCAACATTTACATTTATTTACCCACCGATACCGAGCTCTCTTGTGTATTACATTTGCCGACAAGGTGACAATTTGTTTCAAAAGAAAGACATAAAAAAAGGGAGGTGTTAAGTCGGTCATTGTCTTTGAAACCAATTAAACCAGCCGGGCTCAGTGATGATCCATGTCATTGGTGGCAGTCAGATGCCGTTCGGTTTCCATCAGTCGCAAGAATCGCCAAGAAGTATCTTGGTATTCCAGCAACGTCAGTGCCCTCCGAACGGGTGTTTTCCACCGCGGGAAATATCGTCACGGCAAAGCGGAGCTGCTTAACGCCTGATAATGTGAACATGCTGGCAATGAACACCCACATAACTGCCACCCCACCAAAGTGAACATGATTTATAACTTATCAATGATAAATAACAATCAGTACACCGCAACCGATTTTGAAAGAGAAATATTGTGTTCTGAAAATAATCTTAATTCTTAAAATCATTGTTTAGCTTTATTAGTAGTAGTAGTAGTATTACATATTTGTTGTTATTGTTTTTAATTATTCCTAGCTAGGTCTCTTATAAATTCATTCTTTCAGGCAACAAGGTTTATTGACATTTAACTAAAGTTCATTGTGATAGAAACAAATTAATATTCAAGTTCTGATTTTAGATTCATAATATTAAATATTATTTTAGTACGCAAAATCATGTCCTTATCCAAAGCCAACATGACGTACTGGATACATGTATATCCTTATTTAGAAGGCAGCTAGGGCACGGCAAGGCGGAAGCACATGAATCGTTTTCCCACAACGGGTTAGTTCCGCCCACATCGCCTTTGATCGACCAATGACATTATTCAACACGTGTTTTGTGACATGAACATCAAAGTCAACTTGCTATACGCATGCGCTCTGATCACGCACACACCAGTGATCATTGTCTTCTGATATGTGGTAGTCACACTAGGCTGACACAGTCACGTGTGAGGCCGCTGTAGCTGCGTAATACACCGGCCGTGCTGGGCTTTCTTTAGTAAAGTGTATAATTATGGTACATTGTAACTTGGGTTATTAAAGACGCTTTTGTAGCAATTTTTACGGTTTTATTTCAGAAATAACTTTCAGTAAATACAATATTTTGTCACCAAGATGTTATACTTTAATAAAGATTGAATTAAATCTGGTATCCTCTGTACTACAAAGGTCAATTTTGTTAACATTTACATGTATTTGTACACCAAAGGAGGCATGTTTTCAACAAGAATGAAAACGGGTATCCGGGTATCCGAACTTTCCTGATTTCGGGTATCCGGTTCCAAAAATATCCGAAAACGCACAGCCCTTGACGGGGATACCTTATGCCTGGACCCGGTCCACACTTTTTTCCGCACTTTATTTTGTATTTGGGGAATCCCCTAACCCCGTCATGCCTCCTTAGTTGTAATGAAATAAATACGTACAATAATAAACTAAGTCATAAATAATCAGACATTGGGGACATGTTGTCTGCCCCAAACAATGAGGATTATCAGCTTATCGGCTTATTCGCTTCTGGTTTCATGGTGGACCATTGTCTCCATTGCCGCTGGCCGACTACCTATAGAATTTTGTACCTGGGCTGGTGGCGTCTTTGCAATTTGAAATTCCTAACCCCTTTGTGCATGCCATCTTAGCTATAACAGAATAAAAAAAGAGTAAAATAATAAACAAAAGTATGCTATCAATATTCAGCCATTCCGGTCACATCCCTCGCTAATATGGCGGGTTTGTCGATGCGTTTCACGCGGGATACCTCATGACTAGACCCGGTCAACGCTTGTCCCCATACTCCCCCCGACTGGGCTTTTCCCTGTCTATTCGGGCAGGCCTGTCAACACATTTCACATGGATACTTCATGCCTGGACCCGGTCCACACTTCTTCTGTGGTTTTGATCAATTTGTCTACATGGAATCCTCTGTAAAATAGTAAATAAAACTACATCATAAGTAATCAGACATCCAGGTCTCATAATTTTCTTGGACTTGCATAAATCAAAGATATTCCAAACGCATCTTTGTTCATGTTGCCTGCCTCAAACAATGAGGATTATCAGCTTATCAGCTTATCGGCTTATGGCTTCTCGATCAGTGCACCATTGTCTCCATTGTACCTGGGCCAGTGGTGTCTTTGCAATTTGAAATTCCTAACCCCTGACCTGAATAGGCTTATTGGCTCATGGGTGCTAGATGGGTTGATGAGCGCCATTGTCCTTTTGCTCCTGACAGATGACGTGCTATAGAAATGTTTTACTTGTCCCAGTACATGTGCTTCCCCACCTCCCCTATTGGGCTCTTCCATATCTATTCAGGCGGACCCAGTGACGCATTTCACGGGGATGCCTCCTGCCTGGACCCGCACTTGTACCCTTACTTTTGTTCCAATTGTCTTCATACCATAACCCCTCGCTTGCCAGCAAGACAATAATTTTCTTTCATAAATTTCTTACCCCTATTGTAAACCCCGCGTGAATTCATTCATCATTTGTAATCATACCCATTGCCACTGACGGTTGACGTCTGTTTTGCAATGGATATTTATTCCACTCTGCCGGTGGACGTATATTGACGTCCAAGACCGATGAAAGGAAACCGCCCGTAACGGGCGGATTACCGAAGGAAAATTGAAAATAGGGCCACCAACAATGTTGGAATGGGTGTTATGTTTTCAAGGCGAGTACTGTAAAATTTTACCGGGGGAAAAAACACTGATTTTCCATGAAAAATAATACCGCGCAGAGGCAGGGTTATTATTTTTTTAATGCCGACGTGAAGTGGTTAAAAGGTTTGCTGAAATAGAAATATTTTTGTGGTAGATTGAAAGACTCTGCATTGAAATAACCTCCTTTGAGTTTTGTTTCTCGATAATAAATTTTCAATTGGAGAAGATTTTTATACCTGTCGCAGTTTTTCACACCCTTGAAAAAAAAGAATGGTGATTGTTGTGCACCTCATCGACAGCATATGGTCGGGAGCATCACACGCGAGGGAAATCGCATTGGTTATTAATTAACCCTACACATGGAGGCCACTCCGATCCACTAAATTCTGTTCTTTAGCAACCTTCATTACATACATGTACAAGCTAGCCGGCTGTCCTTTCCAAGTAATCTTACAAAATCAACTGTGTGCCACCCAAGGCCACTGTAATGCATCAATGAGAGACCACTTTACCCTGTAATCTCAGTGGTGTGACAGTGCACAGAAGGGCAACCATAGGAGGCCACTGGCAACAGCTAATGGCTTGGAGTGTGGACTGAATGGGTTGTTTCAAAAATTGCACTGATTGTAGGAGGGTTAAAACATACATAATGTATGTGTAAGTATGCTGTACTGTACATGTAAATGCACATACATGTGGTACCCATGTGTCAGCACATACACGTACATACACGTACATCACTTGCTTATTAGTGTGTATTGTTCTTCATACAGAAACCAAGTACATTTGGTCGTCAAACATACAGTATATGCCCCTATTCACTGATAGGTAGATGACGCCAAATAAAAGGTCTGTCTCTGTTGTTTTTTCAGCTCCACTTTTTTTGTTAACCCTAACTCCCTAGACAACAAAGCCAGTTGGAGGATTTTGAAGGATTTTTATTGTTTTAGTACAATGCCTAGGGAGTTAGGGTTAATGTACATTTGAAATAGGCATAAGGCATAACATGTAAAACTGACAATCTGAAACCTTGACTTGTTTGTATTCCCGATCCCTGTGGTGCAGATAGCGGTAGCATACTACTATATAGGAATGGATAGTCTAGTTCTACTACAGTTTACATACTATTACTTCAAGAACAGAAGAAGAAGACTGATCGCACAAGGTTCGTTCTCAAATTGAGCCATTTAAAATGTGATTTGAAGCTTTGCATGATCAATCTATAGGATAAAACCATTTAGTTTACAGGTAACACCATACGTAATAAACTCTTCTAATGGAAGAAGTCATGTGGTTCTGTAAAGAACTGGTAGTGAGGATATAGTGCTTTGCGTTTCAGAATATAGTTGGCTCTGTCTGTTTTCTTGAGTCTTTTTGCATTGTATTTCTGTTAACCTAGATGCACATTTCCATACCATGATCAACAGCGCTTTACAGACATGTTATACTATCTGTGATCCAGCTTTTATCCATTTTGCATCTCCTGGCACTATAAATAAAGCTTCTATTTATGTTCTGAATTCTTAGGGAGGAGGGCCAAAGTCATGGTACAGACAAACCTTTGAGAAGCCTAGCCAGGCCCAGGCTTTGCCCAGGCCCAGAGGCCTATATAAGCTCCTATCTGAGCGCAAAAGACCCTTAACTAATGAATAGATCTCAAATAGCTCTTAACCCTAACTCCCTAGACAACAAAGCCAGTTGTAGGATTTTGAAGGATTTTTATTGTTTTAGTACAATGCCTAGGGAGTTAGGGTTATTGTTAACACAGACTTGACTGATACCTCAGCTGTCTTTTGTTCACAACTACAGCCATTATAATGAGCTCTACTTAGCTGGGCTAGGCCCTCCAGAAGCCCAGGTTATGTTGATTGGCAGGTAGCTGTATTGTTACAGGATTAGGACTCGCAAAAGACAGATTATAGGAGGCCAGGTAGCCTGGGCCTGACAGGGCTTCTCAAAGGCTTGGCTGTACCATGACTTTGGCACTCCTCCTTTAAAGCCATCATACACTTTTGAGTCTTACAAACCTTTGAGTCTTGTGTCTGAAGAGCCATCATTTTGGTAACATTAGTCAAATTGTGTTCAATCCTGTACCTCACCTACATGTACATGTACTTCCTGATCAGTTTTTATCACCATTATATAGACCATCAGTATTATACCAGCCATTTATGCACCACAACATGATCAAGTTTTGTCTATTGAGATTCATCCCAGTGCACTTGTGTGAAAAGCATTCCCAATTTTTATAGAAAATACTTGGGAGCAAAAGTTGAGAAGCTGCCAATTTTTTTTTTGAGTATGTGCATTTAAAAAATAAAATTCTGCAAGTTAATGAGGCAAACAATAACAGCATTTATAGATGATGCCAGATGTCTATTACCTACATGAAGTGTGCCAGCCTGTTGTAATCCACACCACGGCATTGTACTCCAAATGCGCGCATGCACAACGAGCTTGGTTATGAGTTTTGCTCCCCCTGCCTGGCCTGCCGTGGGGCATCATGGGAGGTTATGGGTATTGCTCCCCCTGCCTGGCCTGCCATGGGGCATCATGGGATAGGTGTTTCCATGCAAAGCTAGTTCCTAGAGAACTAGACACAATCTTAAACTAGAAGTCGGTGAACCATCAGCTGTGCGGAGAACGCGCTAAACGCTAAGATGCGTGCGCGAGATACAGTTCTCTCACAAGCCGGGTTAGTCTCCCAGACTGCACTGCTTCTTTTTGAGACTTTGCACGTCAGTTTGTAGAACAAAACGTCACAAACGGGCCAAATCCATTGTTCTTGGAGTGCTATGCCGTGGACTAGGTACATGTAAGTACACGAGTGGCACACTTCATGTAGGTAATAGACATGTTGAGCCTAAACAGTTTAGATTGTGCTTTACTGTGATGTGTGTTTGAATGCTAAAAACCATATGAACAGGGCTCGATTTCACAAAGCACTAAGATTCATCTTAAGATGAGTTGTTAGTATTACCATAGTGATTTGTATTGTGACATCACACTTTGCTAAGCAATTAAGATTGATACACAGTTAAGATCAATTTTAGCTCTTTGTGAAATCAGCCCCTGGTGATGGATAATGACTTTACCAAAATGAAGTGTATTTTGGGATTTTTAAAACCAATAGTTAATCACAAATAATGTACATTGTTCGTTCAGAACTCCACAGAAGTTACGACAGTTTAGCCAAGCCGCAAAATAGTCATGTCATCTTCTGTATGGGTAGTCTACTCCTATTGGGCAGCACCACCTGGTTTTCGATATCACCATGGCAACAACCAGCAATGCATGATGGGAGTCGGAGGTCAGGGAGATCACTCCTCGGGCTGGGTACTACGATATGCAAAGTGGTATTCTTTGATACAAATGACTGTTTCTTTTATGTAAGTATTAAAGTAGTTCAAAGTAGCCAAACCCATTACAGAGGCTTAACCCTAACTCCCTAGGCCCATTTGCTTACACATAACCTGAATCCTTCCTAACTCCCTAGGCCCACTTGCTTACACATAACCTGAATCCTTCCTAACTCTCTAGGCCCATTTGCTTACACAAAAACCTGAATCCTCCAAAATCCTTCAGTAGTAAAGCAAGCACATGACATGTATGCACACATGTGTTTCTAATCTGTGATACATGTACATGGCCAGGGACCCTCCCTGCATGCATGGAGCAATAAACAGTGTCCACTGACCCAAGCACTGACCTTGCAATCACTACAACAAACATGGATGTACATGCACCATGGAAAGGCAAGTATGCCTACATGTAATAACCTCAATCCTCCAAAATCCTTCACTTTGGCAAAGAGGATTTTGGAGGATTTGGGTTAAAGAGACGATATCATAACAGCAGACTTTCAACAGGGCATGGAATCTGGAAATTACTGGCTCACTTGTGCAGCAGCAACGGTAATATGACCTTATCATTTGGGATATTATTTTCAGTCAATAAGTTCATCTAAAACTGCACTCCGTATTGGTGTTTTTTAGGTGTTCGGGTATGTGCCCGAAACACCTATTATTTTTGTTCGTTTTTTTAGGTGTTCGGGTATGTGCCCGGAACACCTATTGTTTTTGTACGGTTTAAAAAAATTTTTTTTTTTTTACTTCTTCTCCCCGACGTCTGTCCGCAAAAAAACACATACTTGCAAACTTCACATGAACTTGAAACTTGGCATGTACTTATAACTTAACAAGTAGATGAAACACGTTTTGTGAGTGACCCCAATTTGACCTTACTTCCTGTCCAAACCGGAAGTCAAAGTTTAATATTAAAAAAAATCATATCTCAACAACCACAAGAGATAAATTCACAATTCTTTCACCATTGTACAGATCGTTAATTGTCAAAAAATATTTACAAAAAGGTGACCCCAATTTGACCTTTACTTCCTGTCCAAACCGGAAGTCAAAGTTTAATATTTAAAAAAAATCATATCTCAACAACCACAAGAGGTAAATTCACATTTTTTGCACTATTGTATAGATTGTTAATTGTCGACAAATATTTACACAAAGGTGACCCCAATTTGACCTTTACTGCTTGTCTAAACCGGAAGTCAAAGTTTAATTTTTTGTTAAATCATATCTCAACAACCACAAGAAGTAAATTCACAGTTTTTGCACCATTGTACAGATTGTTGTCAAAAATATTTACAAAAACATGACCCCAATTTGACCTTGACTTCCTGTCCAAACCGGAAGTCAAAGTTTAATATTAACAAAAATCATCCACAAGAGGTAAATTCAGTCTTTGCACCATTGTACAGATCGTTAATTGTCAAAAAATATTTACAAAAAGGCGACCCCAATTTGACCTTACTTCCTGTCCAAACCGGAAGTCAAAGTTTAATATTAAAAAAATCATCCACAAGAGGTAAATTCACAATCTTTGCATCATTGTACAGATTGTTAATTGTCAAAACAATTTTACACAAAGGTTACCCCAATTTGACCTTTACTTCCTGTCCAAACCGGAAGCCAAAGTTTAATATTTAAAACAAAATCTTCCACAAGAGGTAAATTCACAATCTTTGCACCATTGTACAGATCGTTAATTGTCACAAAATATTTAAACAAAGTTGACCCCAATTTGACCTTTACACCCTCCCGAACACCTAGAGTTTGTGTCAAGACAAACTCTGAATCTCTAGTTAGGTGTTCGGGCATGTGCCCGAAACACCTATTGTTTTTGTACGTTTTTTTTTTTTTTACTTCTTCTCCCCAATAACTGTCCGGTAACAAACACATACTTGCAAACTTCACATGAACTTGAAACTTGGCATGTACTTAGAACTTAACAAGTAGATGAAACACGAGTTGTGAGTGACCCTAATTTGACCTTACTTCCTGTCCAAACCGGAAGTCAAAATTTAACATTAAAAAAAAATCATATCTCAACCACAAGAGGTAAATTCACAATTTTTGTACCATTGTACAGACCGTTAATTGTCAAAAGACATTTACAAATAGATGACCCCAATTTGACCTTACTTCCTGTCCAAACCGGAAGTCGTCAAAGTTTAATATTTAAAAAAAATCATCTCAACAACCACAAGAGGTAAATTCACAATTTTTGTACCACTGTACAGATCGTTAATTGTCAAAAAATATTTACAAAAAGGTGACCCCAATTTAACCTTACTTCCTGTCCAAACAGGAAGTCAAAGTTTAATATTTAAAAAAAATCATATCTCAACAACCACAAGGGGTAAATTCACAATTTTTAAACCATTGTACAGGTCGTTAATTGTCAAAAAATATTTACAAAAAGGTGACCCCAATTTGACCTTACTTCCTGTCCAAACCGGAAGTCAAAGTTTAATATTTAAAACAAAATCTTCCACAAGAGGTAAATTCACAATATTTGCACCATTGTACAGATCGTTATTTGTCAAAACAATTTTACACAAAGGTGACCCCAATTTGACCTTTACTTCCTCCCGAACACCTAGAGTTTGTGTAAACAAACTCGAATCTCTAGTTTTACTTCTCCCCCGCGACTGTCCGGTAACAAACACATACTTGCAAACTTCACATGAACTTGAAACTTGGCATGTACTTAGAACTTAACAAGTAGATGAAACACGAGTTGTGAGTGACCCCAATTTGACCTTACTTCCTGTCCAAACCGGAAGTCAAATTGACTTTTTTTGCACCATTGTATAGATTGTTAATTGTCAAAAATATTTACAAAAACATGACCCCAATTTGACCTTTACTTCCTGTCCAAACCGGAAGTCAAAGTTTAATATTAAAAAAAATAATAATGCAAAGTTTCTTTAAAAAACATTCTGACGTCATCATCACTGCCCTGACAAAACTCGAACACCTATGTGTTTGTAATATCACAAACACTGCCGTCTAGTTTAAATTGTTTTCGGTAATAAATACGGACAATCCGTCTGCATCATGCCATTTATTGGTGATAACAATATTCGTTTTCAAGGTCTTTGTCAAAGCGTGTACATGTTTTGCAAATTAAACGGAAAATGCCAAGCAAAGTATGAGCATATCATGCAACACTAATGCTCCACAATGTTGGTTGGATGAGATCAAGGCAGTTAGACGTGGCCGCACATGACCGCCCTCGGTATCTGTGTCTGGTGGATGGTGTGATCAGTGGAAGACATGCGACAGCAGTCCCACGTCGATCAGAGAGGTTGTGTGCATTGAATGGCCAAAGAAGATGACAAATCTTCTCCTCCTATATAAAGCTGTGCGTTTTCGGTTATTTTGGGAACCGGATACCCCGAAATTGGAAATCTTCGGATACCCGGGTACCCGTACTGGTAAACAATTTTGTAAAAACATATAAATACTCCCGAATGTATAAAAATAATAAATGTGGATTTATTGTAATAATTTCCCGCCTCATATATTGAAAAATGACTCGTATAGCATCCCCATTCCCCACATAAAAAATAATAATAATAATAATAATGTGTGGATTTATATAGCGCAAGTATCCACCAACTAAGTGGTGCTCAAGGCGCATTATATTATTATCCCTGCTCATAAGGCTCATAAATCATTCCTGAAACCATCTCAGCTCCCTGGGGAGTATACAGCTCAATTGCTGCCATTTCTAGCGCATATAGAGCAAACCAACTCTGCCTTCACAGGTACCCATTTAACCCCTGGGTGGAGAGAAGCAATTATGATTAAGTGTCTTGCTCAAGGACACAAGTGTCACGGCCGTGATTCGAACCCACATTATGTTGCTAACACCAGAACTTGAATCCGGTAAGCTAGACCGCTCGGCCACGACACCTCATGTTAACAAAAAATCAGACTTCCATTTGTGTGTCTTAAATGTTCAGTCAAAATTTTCAAAAGTTGTTTACGGGTATCTGGAACCGGGTATCTGGAACCGGGTATCTGGAACCCAAAAATGGAACCGGGTATTGACAGTTTCGATCGGGTATCCTGGTACCCGGGTACCCGGCACAGCCTTACTCCTACATGTATACTGACCTTAATAAGGTGTCCTGTGTTAGTCATTGTTGTCATTTTCTAGGTTGTATTGTAGTGAAAAGTTCAGGTTTCAATGCTTTATTTCATTGGTTTCTTTCAGAATGATGAAGAAATTATCGGTTATGGCTGCGGATGTATCTCAGCTATTTTCTACTTAGTCTCCAGAATACCTCAACTTTATAAAAATGTGAGTTTATATTTTTGTAATTTTTTTAGGGATTTTTTATTAGGTTCATGCTCTCATGTGTGAATAGAATTTTCCAAATGTTCTCAGAAATTTGGACCAATTATTAAAAACAGCTGAATCTCAAGAAGTATGAATTAGGGCATAAATGTTTGTTGCACAGTCTATGGGCGCGTAGTCACCACACACAAAACAGGTCATTAACCTGCGGTAATTCCCATATCGATTTTGTTTTCAAAAGGGAAATACGTGATACTGGTATATATACGAGGACAACATTTCCCATATAGTATGGTGGCTAAGAGAGGCCCCACAAATCGGGCAAATGTTCTAACCCCTATGTGAAAAAGTCGTTTAAAACACAGCACAGCAGAATTCCAATTGATCCAGCAATTTTGGCTGCAATTGGAAATCCTTTTCATAGCAAAAAATTAAAATTAAAAATGCCAATGCGCCGGTCTGAGGCGAAGCGCACAGAAACCAGGGACTTTTGGCATATTTGTAATTACGAAAAACAAATGTTATCACAGTTTTATATAAAATTTACTTGGTGTAAAGAAGATGATAGTACCATTCCTTGAAATACTTCTGTCTCAGAAGCTATTGTTTTAGTAAATGGGGTACCATGGTTGAGCGGTTTAGTGCATCAGACTTGTGTTCTAATGGCCGAGTCATCAGAATGTGGGTTGGAATCATGGCGGTGACCATGGTGCTTATGTCCCTGAGCAAGACACTTAACTATAACTGCTTCTCTTCACCCAGGAGTATAAATGGGGACCTTTGAGGGCAGAGATGGTAATTGTGTTTGATTAAGCTTGTTGCGCTACACATTTGGCAGCATGGGCTGCATACTCCCCAGGGAGTTGAGATGGTTCTAGGAATGATATAACTGCACTATGAGCATCAAACTTGACGGGTACCGGCACAGTATAAATGTCTATTATTATTAAAATCAATGACTAATTTCCAAAATTAATTTCTGTTATCCGAAGACAGAAATTCCACGTTTGAATGAGTACAAACAATCTGAATGCATTTTTCATAATGTTCTTGTGAACAGCACAGTGAAATAAGCTCAAACTTTTACAGGATAGTTTTTATACATGTCTTGATTCTTATAAAGTATTAATGCATTAACCCTCCTACTAAAGCTGCACTTTAGTGGCAAGTAGCTATTGAGGTCAAAATCAGTCAACTGCCTGTTTTGACTGTTGACCCAAATATACATACAGGGGCATTTTTGACCTCCCTCAACAATACCAGACAATGCTTTTACCAGTCAAAAATGGTCAACTCATTTTGACCTGTAAATGTACTTACTACATGTAAGGTTTGAGAATGTTTGACATTTAAGTGCACTAGATATACCTTGGGAAGTGTATCAACATGTTGACTGATTTTGACCCTTGTAGAAGTAGCAGGGTTAAAGGGGCAATTATTAGACAGCCACATTATTCTTATTGCATCCTGTTAACTAGGCAAACACCCTAGGCAAACACCCGCTTGTGAGGTATTATTTTCAGTAACTGAATTCATCTAAAACTAGGACACCGATTGTCTGCTCTGATCATGACGATATTGTCCCTTCAACAGATTTTTTTTAACAAAAGTGTATACTGGTTTTAAATTGCATACTTTCACATAATGTTTAACAGCTGTGTCTTGTCTTTATTTGCAGTACAAACGTAAATCAGTGGAAGGTGTGGCCATCATGATGTTCATCCTGACGGTATTTGGCAACTTGTTCTATGGTTTCTCTATCATCATGGAGGATACGTCTGCTGTATTCCTCATGCGGCATTTCCCGTGGCTTGTGGGTAGCCTTGGAACGCTCTGCTTTGATACCATTGTATCCTTTATATTGTGCTTAAGGTGGTTATAAACTTGGGCTAATTTATCTTACAGATCTTTAAAACATATGTGATGCACTCTCATTGACCGAAAGATTCTGTCAGAATTCTTTCGTGAAACACTCTTTTGTCTGCACTGGTTCTGTTATGGAGTTTCCTGACATGGCACACCTTAACCAAAATTCTCTTTACACCTTTATGCAGCTGAAACTCATTTAGATTAGTTTTTATACTATTGATTCAATTTTTGAAAACCAGAAAAAAGTATTTCTGATTTTGGTGCGAAAATCCGACAAGCTTGTCCAAAAATTTGGTACATACTGTAAATAGAGCAGTGTTTTCTAATGTGGTACACTTTGAACCATTAAAAAGTGTCAGTCTTTAGTTAATAAAAATTATTCTTTTAAATTATTCTATTTTGAGTAGGTTTGCTGCAAATTTGGAAAACATGCACAAATTTACTGTAATAAAAAAAAATCCAATATTAAATTTTTAACGAGGAGTGATAAAATATTGCTTATGAAGCTAGGGGAGAAAATCTGCTGTGCGCCACATTAGGTGCTATTAACAAACCCAGTTAATTGTTAGACTGATTATGTTTTGCCTTTTTGAACCAGTCATAGCTGTCTTTTCCTTAACACCCATTAAAAGATGCTTGCACAGTTCCGTCTCTACAGGCAGAGGGATGAGCCCATCAACGAAGACGAGGTCAGAGGGCTTCTGACACCCAACGTACGATCTGACGACGAAGGATTCTACAGACCACACACGAAGGCAGATGCCTAGAGGAATAGTGTTAAACCAGAAATAAACAAGATACTGATGTGGTTTGTGGAAACGGTTTATTGAAGGCCCCCAAGCTGTGAGGTGGGGTGGGGTACCAACAGGTGGCCGAGTTGTCATAATGAATTTGAATCCTAGCCATGCCGATTGCGGCACTTGTGTTCTTGAGCAAGACACTCGACCATCAATTGCTTCTCTTCACTCAGGAGTATAAATGTTAGGGCAGAGATAGTAGTAGTTGAGCGCCTGAAAGGCTGCAGACTTCCCAGGAAGTATTTTTAAAAAGTAGCCTGATGACAGGGATAATAATGCAAAAACCACCTTGATCATCACATCATGATGGAGTTGGCACTATATAAAAATCCACCATTGCCACTATCAACAAATATATCTGAACTTTTTTGAATGAACATTTACGGAACAAATTGAGTTACAAATTCTCCAAAAAGACCCTCCTCTCCCCACCCCACCCTGCTATCCAGCGCCGAAATAGTAACGGTAACTGTTGGCCAATGCCTTCTTTTGCATCACCACAGTCAGTGTTCTCGATCAATAAAATATTCCTGGTTTTTCCACAGACTTTTTCCAAATTGTGTTTTGTGTAGCTATATTCTTCCAAGGACTTGATAACAAAATGGAATAATAGGAACAATAGTCCTGGGAAGAAAATCTCATGGTCTTCGGAAAGAAATTTGTGTACAAATCCTATGGGACATGCCCAAGAAAGAAGTCCAACTGTAACAAGAACAATAAGAGGTCTGCTCGGGTGTTTGATACCAATGTTGTACCTTCTTTTGAAGGGAAGTGTTGGTGTAATTGTTTGCCTCGTACACTTTGAGGTTTGTTTATGGTGTAAACCGAGGACTTGTAACAACAGGAAACAATGGGTCTTCAGTTGGCTGTTATTGTTTGAAAAACGTATACAACACTAAAAGGAACAAAAGAGGGCAACAGGAGGTCTTCAGAGTACACCATAAGTATGTGCATGTTTGTGGGTGGTGTCTGAAGTGCATGTGGGAAAGAAAAGTTTGTGTTTCAGATTTTATTTTTCTCAGTTTCTACACAATGCTTTTTACTCTTAGTGCTGGAAACTTTTTATATAGTAAAAAAGTTGCAAATATCTATTTTTTTAATCATATCTGGTGTCGGTTCAAGGTAGTTAAAAAGTAACAAAATTGTTAAATCGTAATGTGAAACTTACAAAGCTCATGATCGTATCAATTCCACATTAGAGCTGAACATTTTCACCGGTTGGTTTTTATATACTGAACAGCAAAAGAAACGTCGTATGAATACAAGATATCAACAGGTATATTTTGTAATGTACACTTTGAAACCATTCAAGTCACATTCCAGGCACAGTCATGATTCAGAATGATGTTAGACTGCATATTTCCCGAAAACGATACATGTAAAACTCTTGTGCTTGAGTTATGTCAACGATTTAAAATCACGCCGTTTCTTTTGCTGTTCAGTATACATATCTTTTGATTCTTATTAGGCTTGGGTGGTTTTCTGTTTTTGGCTAGCCGGTATACTGCCGGGGGGAAAAACAATTGCAAAGAGATTTTGCCAAATTGTTGGAAATGTTTAATTTGATTTCTGAATAATTCTGTATCTAGCATAAGTGCATCTCACCGAAATTAAGCAAAGGGTGCATACCTAAGTATTTGCTGTATTTCTGCGCAAACGGTGTAAGTAAAAAAGGATCTTAATACAAAGAAGATACAAATGCTCATTTATTAATTTTTTTTTTTTAAATTGTCCTTGAATAGTATTATGATTTCTGAAATGTAGTTTCAATTAAATATAAAGTGTGTACTGTAATTGGTTATTCATAAATGCCCCAAAAAGTTAAGAAAATCTGATTGGACGAAGTGTGTTAACAGCCAGTAAAGAGGCTGCCTATGTATTATGGGAACAATTTCCCTTATTAAATCTTACTAGATGTTAAGGTCTTCATTGTAACAATTCTCTAGAAATAATTTTGATCTAAAGGTGTATCATTGCCAGTATATTTATCAGAAAGGGTACCTTTTCCTTAAATTCAACATTTTATTGTTAACACAACATAGTCTTTTTAAATGTATATCTTGATTCAAAGAGAGTAAGCATACTCATAGAAGCAGTTTTACAAACATTACCAATGCTGTACCTTCCCTTCACTGTACAGTGTCTCAAAAAAAAATTAACGGAATGCCAGGTGTAGAATGAGTAACCAACATAGATAATATAGGTATGGTTTGAAAGATACACCTTTCCACTTTAAAATGAGACATCAAACGTCCAAATCTGATAATTTTTGACAGAGTTATGAGTACTGTACTTTTCCAAGAGAGGTCAAATTGACGATGGGACCAAGTTTTCAATTTTAGGCATTGGGACAAAGGTAGCCTAATTGCCTGGCCTACAAAAATGTGTTTAGCGAGTAAACACAATTCTAAACACTTTTAGCATGAGGACGGATAGTGTTTAGCCATTGGACATGTGCGTTCAGCTAGTAAACATGTTTACAAACTGATACCAAGAAAAGTGTGCTCAAGACGGCGCTCCGGCTCATCGTCTACTGGCTGTCCGAGACCGCCTTCATAGCGTTGAATCATGTGCATGAATGACCACCGAGATCTCCAGACCTCACACCGTGTGATTTCTACCTCTGGGGATACTTGAAATCCAAGGTGTACACG
Source organism: Zoroaster sp. YZ-2022 (assembly GCA_029582265.1). Taxonomy (NCBI): domain Eukaryota; kingdom Metazoa; phylum Echinodermata; class Asteroidea; order Forcipulatida; family Zoroasteridae; genus Zoroaster; species Zoroaster sp. YZ-2022. The sequence goes on along the minus strand of CM055836.1, from coordinate 136,500 downwards.
ACTCCCCCTCCGGCAGACTCCAGATGTTGTTAGGAGAGCTATGGGAGACATGTTGAGGGGGAAGGGATGTAATCAACAGTTCATCCACATCTAAACAAAATCGATTATCACTGCATTTAAAAACTTGGTCCCATCGTCAATTTGACCTGTCTTGGAAAAGTACTCATAACTCTGTCATAAATTATCAGATTTGGACGTTTGATGTCTCATTTTAAAGTGGAAAGGTGTATCTTTCAAACCATACCTATATTATCTATGTTGGTTACTCATTCAACGTCTGGCATTCAGTTAATTTTTTTTGGAGACACACTGTATATCTTGATTCAAAGAGAGTGAACATACTCATACATGTAGAAGCAGTTTAACCAATGCTGTTATTAAGTAGGATATGATGGAAGTACATTATAAGCAAAGTTTGTGGTAAGAACCGATGGTGATAAACTCAACATTTCTCTGATCGTCATTAGGAGAATGCCAGATCCTGAGCAGGTGATTAGCTTGATGAGGCGTGTAGACGGGAACCTTGAAAGCAGTCCTTGCACATAGAATCCGGCATTCTCCTGAAGATTATCCGAGTATAAATGATCCAAACGTCTTGTTTCTCCTCAGAACCAACAATTATGACATGGTGCCTACCACAAACCTCAATTATAATGCTGCAATTTTTTGCCTAACTTAAAGATCCAGGGTCTCAAATTGGGAAACTGCCAAAATATACGGTAAATTTACGTGCATGGCGAAAAAAAAAATGTAGAGGTAAGCTTAAAAACACTATTTGTATAAATGGTCAGATTTATATTAAATATTTCTGTCTCAGGTGCTAGTGTTCAACTAGTGTAATGATTTTCAAAATTAATTTCTGTTATGCGAGGACACAAATTAGTTTTTAGACATCTCTGTAACTTGATTCTTATAAGTATGGATACATATACTGGTTTTAAATAATTTGACTTTTTTGGGGGGTTAAATTTAGATTTGTGTACTTCTGTGTATGTCTGCCATTAACTATTAAAAACAAAAAAACCTCAACTAGCCAACAATTAAGAAGTGGACGTCTCCATTTTTATTCATACACTGTCAATTTAGACAAGGAGATTAATCCTAAAGTCATGTAATAACCTACGAGCCATTGTATCCCACAGACTGATGCTCAAGTAACTTGCTGGCATGCGATATAACTACACACATGTGGAATATACTGTACTTTTGTCTAAACTACACATCTAAAATATTATTCTTATTAACCTTCCAGTCATTCTTGGATTTGACATGGCTTATACCAGCCTGGTGGTAGGTGAAAGCACCCTTTCTGACAAGTTCCCACATGTAAAGTCGCACAATGTTATTTGCCGAGTCAAAATTACATTATTAGAAAGTATGAAAAGGATAAGTAAAGATTGTTTGTGGGTGACACCAGTTCTGAAAGGAGTTGTAACCACCAGTTCTTTCCAGTACTAATTACTACTCAGAAGAGAAATTTTCACATGGTGTCACAGCAAAGTCTTTTTTTAACTTCATTATTTGGAGTGAAAAGAAAAGTTTACTAGAGTGGAATATGAACCTGTGACTGCTGGGTTAACATAACTGAGCCATCTAGCTCTATGTTGGGGTGGTCTCCATATTTTGTCAATATCTTTTGGGGGACGCTAACAAATCTTCCACAGATTTTAATAAGTACACCCCAAGTGTTTGGTCACCATTGGAAAGCTATTTTTTGAAAAATATTGGCATGTCGTATTGTGGCCAAGCAGTCTAATTTACCCGACTCAAGTTCTGATGTTAGCAGCAGAATATTGGTTCGAATCCCAGTCATGACACTTGTGTCCTTGAGCAAGGCACTTAACCATAATTGCTTATAGGGGGCAGAGGCAGTTTAACAACTGCCTTGTTCTGGACTAGTTAACCCTCCCAGTCCTATTCGCACCGTGAAGAGGCTGGTTATAAACTTGTCTTGTTTCGGTGCGAGGGGGCTGGTTCTTCAGTGTGGAGTTGTTGTAACAATTCAATGACTCAGTAGCCCCCACCTTGCAGTGGCCATTTGCCAAAAAATATATATATATTGCCTGGTCATGCATACACGGTACATATGTCCAGTTTTCAGGCGAACAAGAAAAAGCATCATGCTATGAATAATTAACATGGCGCCCAGGGACAGTATCACAGCTACACCATGTAGAAAAATATAGTGCCTTCCAAGTATGTTGTTCTTTTCACCGTGGTAGGTGGCAACACCCTACCATGTTTTTATCTGCCCTATGTGCACAGAGTGTGGATCTGAGAATATAGCCATTGTTGATATCCTTGGAGATATTTCACGGAATGATTGCATCACAGCTGATCAAGGAGTTTGTGGATGTTCTTGGAGTATTCGTTTCTCTGGGGGTGGGTCTCACCCACAAACTACAAATGTGAACAGAAATGCAAGTTACAATCAGTGGTTATATACTGATAGCAAAAGGCTTTTCATGGTTGGGGGGGGAGGAAGGCTAATGAAAAACAACATGCCACTTGTTAATTAATTTGCAAATGTCAACGTGCATGGTGCACATCATGATTCATAAATACATGTGTATATATAAGGGGTACATTTTTACACTGCATGCCTATGTTAACCCTAGGTCATAGGATTACTTTGGGGGCCAGTCAGAACTATAGACAGGTGTTAACTCTGAGGGTGGACCTTAACACCTGCCCGTCTGCCTGGGGCGAGTAAATTTGCTGTTGGGCAGGTAAGATTGCTGCAAGATTACCAGCTCAGCTGGCTGATAACCTTTAGAATATACCAAGAGTGGCTGGCCAAATGCCTGCGACTTTTGAACTGAACGACTCTTAAATGTAGGGTTGGATAATGTTTTTGTTAGACTGCAACAATCTTGAGATTGGCTATTAAAGTCAAGAATTAAAGTCAAGAATTATATCAAGATATATCACCTATGGTTGGGTAAAAAAATAAATTTAAATGTTGAATTGCCAATTCATAAAGAATTACTACCAGTAAAATAAAAACTCAAATTAATCAAATGCTGGTCCACTGTTTTAATCCTCAGCTTGCACGAGGGTATGTGCAATCTTCCGATTAGCCAGTGCAGCTGTCAATCAGAATCTAGCATGTTTTAAATATCACTTTTTATACAGTTTCCAACATCCGAATTTCATCCTTTTTTATGTTCATTTAACCCTCCTACTCTCGGTGCAGTGGGAAGTTGCTATAGAGGTCAAAACCAGTCAACTGCCTGTTCTGACTGTTGACCCAAATGTGCACACAGGGGCATTTTTTGACTGGTTTTTACTGTCATTTTGACCACCCTGTACAATACCAGACAATGCTTTTACCAGCCAAAAACGGTTGACTCATTTTGACCTGTAAATGTACTTACCACACGTAAGGTTTGACAGTGTTTGACTTTTAAGTGCACTAGATATACCTTGGCAAGTATATTAACCTTTTGACTGATTTTGACCCTTGTAGTAGTAGGAGGAATAATAAAGATATTATCTTTCAAAATCTGTTCGCTTTTTAAATTATTTATCTATTTATTTATTTTTTTTGGGGGGGGGGGGTGTGTGTGTGTGTTTCTTGAGACAAACACAGGCAATATATATCTTTAAGGCCCAGGCCTGTGATTATGGCTTTGTTAAGGATGCATCACCTGTGTTATCTGCTACTTCGGAAAGTGTATTTTAACATTATTATTGCAACATCAAGAATTTCCTGACAGAAAGGGAAAACAAATTTAAATGAGATATTTCACACTGTTCTGAAGAAAAAGAACATTTTGGGAAAGTGTCCTCAAAATAGCCAAAAGCACAGGCGATCCATCTTTAAAATCCCTTAGCATATTGGAACATTTACCTTGTGTGCTGGGAAGCAGTCATGCGGCGGTTTCAGAGCTGACGGGCAGTAGATATCATTCAATGTCAGCCATATTGCATCTGGCTCTAGCTCAGCAAACGTTTCAAAGACGCTCACAGCAGCACGCTGTAACATCTCCGGCTGTCTGGCGCTCAGGTAGGGCAGGCAAGCGGTGGCCATTGTGGCTAGCTCACTTCCTCCGATGCCTGTTCGAGTGCACAGGGGTCCGACAGCTCCGAGGATGGCTAGCTGTAACTTACAGGCGGGGGTATGTTTGTAGACTGGTCCTGACTTGTCACTGAGGCCAGAGGTGAAGAAATTCGGGTAAATTTTCAATGCTGTTAAAGCCAGTATGTAAATACATCCATACTTTATGGAGTCAAGTCAAGATATACGTAAAAAAAAAAATTTAAAAAAAACTTATTTCATTCTGTTGTTAACACTTAAATAGTGAAAATGCATTCAGATATTTTTGTCTTCGGATGACACAAACTCATTTTAGAAATGATTACGCTAATTTTACTAAAATGACAGCAGCCATGTAATATTTCAAGGGATGTTTGTTACCATCACCAACTTTACAACCAAGTAAATAATGATTTATGTAAAACTGTGATCATTTATGTTTTTTCAAGATTACCAATAGTACGTACATGTAGTGGCTTTAAAGTAAAGATGACAAAAATCTAAAATTTAAAAATAACTAGAGCTCAAGTGTTTGTTGGAACAAACACACGGTGTTCGTGCGAACTTCCGGTTTAATCAAATTATCATCGACGATGTCAATATCATGTTTTGCAAAGGCATTTCATATTCAAAAGACATATCAATTTTGCGTTAGAATGTGTTGAATTTGACCGGAAGTAAAGGTCAGATCAGGTGATTTGAAGGTCATATATTTGACCTCATCATGAAAAAATAATGTTAGTACCTGCTTTGGTTCAATTTCTGAAAATAATCCTTTTTTTTTAAGTGCCGCCAGGGGGCGCTCTGAACTTTGATGACGTCATTAAACATTTTTTTAAAAGATAAGATGTCACTAGTCACTTTATTCACAGAAGTTATATTCAAATTTCCTATGGTTTTTCAGATAGAAAATTATTTTTCTAAACCTGTCGCCAGAGGGCGCTGTGACAGATCAAGATGATGACGTCGTCAGTCACATTTAAAAAAAGGTCACATGTCAATAGTAATTTCGTCCACTGAAAGTATGTTCAAATACCATATCATGGACCCTATAAAAGTGCTTCAGAATATTTTTTGTTCACTTAAACTTCCGGTTTCGACCAGAAGGAGAGGTCAGATTGAGGTCATGCCTGTGTACGAAATGTCACATAATTCAAGATCTGTAAGATGATGCAAAGATTGTGTAAATATCTTTTGTGGTTCATGAGATATGATTTTTTTGAAATATTAAAATTTGATTTAGTGTAATTTGATATCTGATGACGTCACAACTTTACCTAAAACTATGTCACAACTATATTGACAACTACATGTTATGGTTTAAGTATGTGTCAAGTTTAAAGGATCTGTGATCTTTGCCACTATGGGTTTTTTTGTTTGATAAGTTTCGCGAGAAAGAAGCAAAAAAAATATAAATAAATACAAAATTTCAAAGCTTCTTTTAACAATATCGTCATGATCAGAGCAGAATTTCAACAGGGAATGGAATTGGTGTCCTAGTTTAAGATGAACACAGTGGTATTTATGCAGCAGCAATGGTAATATGACCTCATCATGTGGGGTATTATTTTTAGTCATTGAGTTAATCTGAAACTAACAGTCCGATTCCATGCCCTGTTGATCGTGATATTGTCCCTTCAAAGTCAGTATACACTGTAAATGCATCCATACTTGATAAGACTCAAGAGAGATGTACAGAAACCAACCAATGTCTGTGAATGCATCCATACTTGATAAGACTCAAGAGAGATGTACAGAAACCAACCAATGTCTGTGAATGCATCCATACTTTATAAGACTCAAGAGAGATGTACAGAAACCAACCGATGTCTGTAAATGCATCCATACTTTATAAGACTCAAGAGAGATGTACAGAAACCAACCAATGTCTGTAAATGCATCCATACTTTATAAGAATCAAGAGATATGTATAGAAACCAACCAATGTCTGTAAATGCATCCATACTTTATAAGAATCAAGAGATATGTAGAGAAACCAACCAATGTCTGTAAATGCATCCATACTTTAGAAGAATCAAGAGAGATGTACAGAAACCAACCAATGTCTGTAAATGCATCCATACTTTATAAGAATCAAGAGATATGTACAGAAACCAACCAATGTCTGTAAATGCATCCATACTTTATAAGAATCAAGAGATATGTACAGAAACCAACCAATGTCTGTAAATGCATCCATACTTTATAAGAATCAAGAGAGATGTACAGAAACCAACCGATGTCTGTAAATGCATCCATACATGATAAGAATCAAGAGATATGTACAGAAACCAACCGATGTCTGTAAATGCATCCATACTTTATAAGAATCAAGAGATATGTACAGAAACCAACCGATGTCTGTAAATGCATCCATACTTTATAAGAATCAAGAGATATGTACAGAAACCAACCAATGTCTGTAAATGCATCCATACATGATAAGAATCAAGAGATATGTACAGAAACCAACCGATGTCTGTAAATGCATCCATACTTTATAAGAATCAAGAGAGATGTACAGAAACCAACCGATGTCTGTAAATGCATCCATATTTTATAAGAATCAAGAGATATGTACAGAAACCAACATGTGAGAAAAACATTTCAAGGGATGTTTCAATGGAATGTTTATAATTGTCTTTGATCTATTTCATTGCATTCAGTGTTACCCAGTTTCAATTTTCAAGTTTATGAAAACCTTGACCTTTCCAACCATATACATTTCACCTTGTGACTCAATGTGTTCCCAATATTGCCAATCACAGCTACAAGAGTTATTGTGTAGCTTTAAACATGTATCGCCCATGTTTTTTGTTTTTTTGGGCTATTTATGGCAATTCTCCAAAAATTGTCTTTTTCTTCGGAACATCACTATCTTACCTGAGGATTGGAAAACAAGTGCTGGTAAGTGACACATTTCTCAATATAAATGTGAGAAGTATGGTGTTATAGTAAATATGCACCAAAATTAATTTATAGTGAGTCTCTTCATAAATCATTTTGGCACTTTTTTTTTTACAGTAAAAACAAACTTTTGACATATATTTTGTGAAATATCATAACATTTTGAAGTATTTGTTATCCTTTCTAAAAGGAAATTATCAATGTTCCAATGCCAAACCAACATTGCCGATTAATTTCCGGAAATTGCCGATTAAACACTGGTGATATATATCTATTATGGATCCTTACCTTATTTTTGCCTGCATTGTGAGGAAGGACACCAGTTTTGACCACACATCCTTTATGATTCTCTTCTGTATAAAACTACCACTGGTATCAGCCATGATACATAGCGCCTCACAGGCTTTGCTGGATACCAGCGGCTCGGTATCCTTGAATCTCTGTACGAAGGCCGGCCAGAGCCTGTGTATAAGTGGTAGCCGCTCGTCTGTATGTGGCAAAATACAACAAAATCACAATGTTAACAACAAACATACAGTTTAACCAAATCAAATAATAAAAATTTAAAAAAATTATATTGCCACACCACTTTTAAAGCCAGTTAATATTTTTGGTAAAATATCTGTAAATTCATCCATAAACTAACCCATGAAAGTTTTGTTAATTTGTAATTTGTAATTTCTGTTTTATTCCCCAAAAATCTGTTTTATTCCCCATACCCTAAGGAAAAGGTTACAATTATAACTACAATAATTTCAATTTTACATCATCATGACAGAGAGGTTAGCTGAGAACATTCAAATGATACCTTGACTTTTCCTTTAAACTTAAAATAATGATATATGCATTTGGCAACACAATTCATAATAACTTTATCCTGAGAATTCATGGGAAAAATACCTTTATCTTACATAATTTTTCTCAATGAATTGTACATTGGACAAAAACATACAAAGTGTATTTCAGTTAATGAGAAGATAGCCCAAATGTATTCAGATTGTTCTTGGTCATTCCAACATGGCATTTATGTCTCTAGAACACTAAAAATCAATTTACGAAATAATTTTATTATGTGAAAATGAACTGGCATCGGTGTCCCTTTTGATCTATAGTTGAGTTACAGAAAACAAATATCGAGTGCTTTTATTTCGTAAAAGGGGAAGAATTTTATCACTCCACAACTTCTGACCTGATTGACCTCATGTAAAATAATTTTAGCAGAAGGTGTCTTTGTCACCCAAGGGTTTCCTGATTGGGGCCTATTGGTATCCTGATTGGGAGAATAGGATCAATCAGGATAAACGTACCTCCCAATCAGGATAGTATAGTTGACATCAACCCAATGGGCCTTGTATACACAGAAGGTGTTGTCACACAAAGGTTTCCCTAATTGGGGCCTATTGGTATCTTCATTGGGAGAATAGGGTTTCAATCAGGATAAGAGTATCTCCCAATCAGGATAGTATGGCAGAAGGTGTTGTTGTCACCCAAGGGTTTCCCGATTGGGGCCTCTTGGTATCTTCATTGGGAGAATAGGGTTTCAATCAGGATAAGAGTATCTCCCAATCAGGATAGTATGGCAGAAGGTGTAGACATGAACCAAGGGTTTCCCGATTGGGGCCTCTTGGTATCTTCATTGGGAGAATAGGGTTCTAATCAGAATAAAAGTATCCCAATCGGAATAGTTTAGCAGGCGTTATCAAATTGTATATTTATAATCCATCAATTATTGTGTTAATACCTTCATGATTTTGCAGAGCTAAGATGCCATTTTGAATAATATCGAGAACCTTCATTCTCAGCCGTGGATCGTTAGATGAAATGAAATGTAGAGTTCTTGAGAGCACCTTTAAACAAAGAATATCGAAACGTCGAGTTGTAACCTCCAGTTCTTTTCAGAACTAATTACTACTCAATAGAGAATTTCACATGGTGTCACCGCAATTAGCCTTATTTAATATCTATGGTGTGACCACTTTGTGTAAATCAAGATAAACATCAAACAGCCAATCTGTGAAATAGGAGTAAGGTTTGCAATAGCACCATGTAATCAATCTCTTATGAGTTGTCATAAATTGTTGGTTTTGAGAAAAACTCAGTAAACTCTGATCATTTTCAGGAGAATGTCGGCCTCTTGGTGTAGGAACTGCTTCAGTAGCTGGGTGGAGGATCCTGTGAAAAGTTTTGAGAACTCAGTCTTGAGAAATGTTTTTTCAAACGCTTTCATGATATCTTAATGGATATCTTCAAGGAGTCTATTGCATACATGCAGGGTGTGTATGTTTTTGATACACGATACATCACTACACGCCGCAGGAGGGCGCTATCTCTACATGAACCGCTATCAAACACAGTCTTTAAAAACTTGTTGAATCTCCCCCGTAAACGGGGTGAAACCACTAGCATGCATCAATTTGACATGCTATCATGGCCCACATTTTTGGAAAAAAAATTAAATGGTTGCTTAACCCCTTGCGTACGGTTGACGGCTATAGCTGCAGCCGGTGAATTAATTGATTTTCTAACTGGATTTGCTGAGAATTCGCCTTGAAATTGAATAGAAATCTTCAAGAAGGCTGATAGTTTGGTGAACCATGTTGTTCTTGAATGGGAGTGTTATATAATAGATTGGGCTTTCGAGAGCATTCTGAATACAGCCTTTTCATGAGCTTTTTGAACACAGCCCTTTCAATTACGCTGTGTGGGGACGAGGGTATGAATAAGGTATGCCCGGTTTAGCTTGCCCGCTTATTGTTCGGTCTATACGCTTGGCTGAACAGCGGAGTTGTGCACATGTCCACGGTCGGGTTCGGCCGGGTTCGACCCAGTGCTCCCCGGCCCCACAGATGTTTCTTGGTTGGCCGCAACCACCTTCACTCAGTAATAATAATACCGTACGCAAGGGGTTAAGCAGATTGTGTATCAAAAACATACAGTCTTGAACCCAATAACCTACATTGTAGTCCACGGCATAGTACTACAAGAACATTGGATTTGGGCCATTCATAACGTTGTATTCCACCAACTGACATGCAAAGAAGCAGTGCATCTTGGGTGACTTGCAGGTATACGCTAGAATTGTACTTTACACACGTGCTTAATGCATGTATTGAGCTGTTAACACTTTTAACAATGTGCATATTGTGTTGAATCTAGTTTCGCTTCCTCTTTTGTCCTGGAACGAGCAAGCAGTGTCGAGCGCTTCTCCCGAGATGCTCTCAAGCAGGGTAGCCAAACCCGTTTTATATAATCATACTTGTTGAGCGTGGGAACATTTGGAGTACAATGCCATGGACTGGGTTATAGCAGGCTGGCACACTTCATGTAGGTAACAGACATCGGATATCTTTAACCAGTTCGCGTCGGAGGCCGTGTATACACGCATTTTTTTTTGAACCGCGGATCGGAGAGCGTCTAAACACGCATTCCGATTTTTGTGTGTGTTACCGGGAGACTTGTCAACATGCCACACGTGGTGTGCCGTCGTGGCGCCTGACTTGTATACACGCAATTGTTTCTCGGAGTCCATGGGGTCACGGTTCAGTGGCCGCGGACAAAAGGCACTGCAAACAATGAACGAGTTCACTCTTTTTGTTGATTTTTGCCTAATCCCTTTATCCAAGACCTGTTCCTTTGACGTACCAGCCAAGAATTTGTAAAGACGGATTTATATCCATTGTTTACGAGGCCTTTCCTCTCTCTCCGGGTATGCCGTCTGTTCGACCGGGCGCTGGTCGCTAATAGGCCGTTGCATCGGAGCTTGCCAACGGTCTAATTGTGCTGAACAAACACAACCGTAATTAAAAAACTAGCCATTTAATTCTCGAAATGTCAATGAGTAAAGGTGTTTATTTGGGTGTCTAGACTTAGTTTCATTGACAAAAAAATTTATTAATGGCTAGAAATTTTTTCTGATTTTTCACTGAAAATAAACCCGCACGGGGGACCGGAAAAAAAAAATATTCCCAACGTGAACTGGTTAAACGTGAAGATATACAAGCAGAGATTATGTAAATCATTCAAGTTGCAGAAGGAACTTTTTCAAACCAACTGGTCATCAACATGTGGAATAAGTTACCGGTAAATATTGTCAATGTGCTAACTCTATCAGCGTATTCCAACACAGATTGGACTTTTTTATGAAAACAACATAGATATGGGTATACAGAGGCTTGGCCTAACAAAATTAACCCATCAACCCTTAAATAGTAAGTAGAAAAAATAGTAAGGGAAAAAAATAAACATGCCATTTTTATCATAACACACCTGTTATGTACAACATTAATTCTGAATGATATCTGTAGAAATCGAAATAATCTCAGTCATGCACACAGACAAAATACCCATAATATTCAGCCACAATTCCATTTAATGCACTGCCCTTAGCATTGTTTCTGTTCGTTTATCTTGATCTAATTATGTGTATGTTTTTTGTTCGTCCAGTGCCTGTCCAAGTATTTGTTTTTTGTCTTTGTGTAAGCATATAACATACACGTATTGTATTTTAGTCTCTGGTTTGTTGGACTTTGCTTCCATGCGCATAATTAAGTTCCTATTCTGTATTTAATGTTATAAGCGTATGGAAATAAATGTGCACTTGAATTTAATTCAATTGTTGATATATTTATATTTAAATAATGAATATGCAAATATTTAAATATGCAAATATTTAAATATGCAAATATTTAAATATGCAAATATTTAAATATGCAAATATTGCAAAGCTGAAATTACCTCCTTGACTGTCTTAACATGCATGGGTAACGTCTCATCCTCGTCATCAACCTTCTCTTCTGTGGCCTCTCCAGAGTCGTCCTCAACACCGCCCTCTATGTCTTCTTCTCGTACATCTCCCTGTGCTAGGCGCTTCAGACGGAGGTGCTCGAGGAAGTAGTCCCGGATTGTTTCGTGCGAAACGGGACAATCGTCAGAAAGAGAATCATTATGTGGTTGCTCGTCACTTGGTTCGTTTTCTGATGTCTTATTTTTCTATTAGCAAAGATAACGAAAAAGAAAAAGAAAAAGGCAAGGAAAAGAAATGGTAAATTCAAAATAACTAAATTGTCATATTATAATGTAAAACTTACTTGGTTTACAGATGATGGTAGTATCAATCTTCCCTGAAAATGTTTTATCTGAGGTGCTGTCATTTTTAAGAAAAGTTAAATTGAATTCAAATTTAAGACTTGCTACCAAGTCCTATTAACATCTAGTGCTGTCCAATTTGGGAATGAACACTGCCCTCTATTGATTAGCATGGTTAAAACGTCAGGTGATGTACCTTTCTTTTTTTTAATAATCTTTTTTTTTGCCAACCAGTGAAATATGTGATACATATACATGTATACACGGTTACTGGAACCAGACCAAATTTCCTATACACAAAGTATCGAGGCCTCAAAAATCGGGCAAACATTCATACCCCTACGTAAAAAAAAACTTGTTTAAATCACAGCATGGCAGAATTCCAATCAATCCAGCAATTTTGGCTGCAATTGATCATCGTTTCATAGCCCCCCAAAAAAGAAAACTAAAAATGCTGACTCACGGGTCTGAGGCGATGCATGCTGAGACCAGAAACCGGAGACTTTGTGTTTTTTTTGGGTGGGGGGCCATAAACATGTAGACTTATTTAGCTGAAACTTGCAACGGTTTGTTTTTTGAATGTAAATCTTTCTCCTAAATTTGAACTTTATAGTGGACTCAATGACAATTATCTATCATGCATGTATACTTACAAAAGTTTATAAGAATTTATTTAAATTCTATCAAATTTGTTATAAGATGTGACCAAAAACTTTATGAATTTTGTAAAATCCTACAACATCCAATGTTTTTTTTCCCTAAAGGATTGTTTTGTAACGATTCCGTGAAGGTGATGAAATGATACCTTCTCTTCTGGAAACCATCTGATGACAGCTACTACAAGAGTCTTCAAGACATCAATCATCATTGGAGCGAGTTCCCTATGATACTGGTCTAATGTGAGCAGAATCTACAAGGGTATCAAATATACATGAAGAATGATTAACCCCTTGTGTACGGTATTATTTTTACCGAGTGAAGGTGGTTGCGGCCAACCAAGAAATATCTGTGGACATGTGCACAACTCCGCTGTTCAGCCAAGCATATAGACCGAACAATAAGCGGGCAAGCTAAACGGGGCATACCCTATTCATTGCCCATGAAATCCCCACATAGCGTAATTGAAAGGGCTGTGTTCAGAAAGTTCATGAAAAGGCTGTATTCAGAATGCTCTCGAAAGCCCAATCTATTATATAACACTCCCATTCAAGAACAATATGGTCCACCAAACTATCAGCCTTCTTGAAGATTTCTATTCAAGGCGAATTCTCAGCAAATGCAGCTGGAAAATCAATTAATTCAGCCAGCTCCACCCCTTTCCCACCAATAGGCGTGTTTCCTGCGATTCACAATGACCCTCATCATTTTATTACAAGCTAGACCATTTTACACAGCTCCCGTCGGTAACCGTTGTACCTTTAATTAGCATTTTGAATACACGTACCAACTTTGCTGATAGTCAAACATAAAGGGATAGGTCATGATGTTGTTTCTACAAGGTAAATGCCAGATTTTGAGCTTATTTGATTGAATCCAACCTGTATGAGCAACTGTACCTACATGTACAAAAAGAAGGTTCAGTAATCTGTGATGTTTCTTTCACAGGTTTGTGGGTTTTTACAGCCCAAAACGGTACAATCTGTTTGTGTTTCTGTGAGTTAGGTTTTACATACTATAGCCACTGTACACGTACAACGTGCTTATTGTCCATTACAAATTGCGCTGTATTTGACTCCCAACAACTCTACCTTTAACCGGTGGCCTCATAATTCTCACCTCATCAATGGTGTCTTGGAGAAGGGGCAGCATTTCAGAATTACTGCAAAATAAGAAACAGTAGAAATGAAAAAGTAGATTATCGACTGTGTCGTACTTCATCTGTCAGTATGATCATGGAGGAAGAAAACAGAAGGAGTCACAACGAAGGCATATCAAAGGTTCAATGTCTTTTGCCGCGGTCGTAAAACTTCCAAGCCAGCGCTAATCGTTTAATCCGATTATCGAGGAGAACTACAGCCTCTTATCTCATAACCAATTAGCACTTCTGAGTGGCCCATTGAAAATACGTTACGGCCGCCCGCTACGCTTACCAGTTTTACGACCGCGATAATCCCCTTGTGTACAATGTCTTTTGCCGCTCGGCCTGCTCGCGACCAGCATACATAATTGGAGGGTAGAAATCTGTAGCAAACGAATAAACACAAAACGTATACACTACTTTTCGCTGGCTTTTATATTGCAGTTCATTGTCTTCAATAGCGATTTTCCACCAGTATTTTGGTGTTTTGATCGTCGAATTTGGCGAAGCGAAGCTGACTTACGGTAAATATAACATTCAGATGTTACAATAAAGTGTCTTTTAGCAACTTATTTTAAGGATATTTCCAGTGATCTCCGGAAGCCAACCAATTGTCAAATTCAAAGACGTGTTGTTTAGCTTTTTATCATTTCAATCCTCATATATGTACGATGCTGTACACTGAAGATATTGCAGTGTTGGATTCGTAGGTCGCGTTGGATCGGGAGCCAGCCTTCCGTGTAGTGCAATAGGACAACGCGTCAGCAATGCGCGCAATGCGCATGTGCAAAGAAAGCCTGGCTGTAGTTCTCCTCGATAATCGGATTAAACGATTAGCGCTGCCTTAGAAATTTTACGACCGCGGCAAAAGACATTGAACCTTTGATATGCCTTCGTTGTGACTCCTTCTGTTTTCTTCCTCCATGGTATGATTAAGTTTTTTTGTGTCAGTCAAAAGCGTGTTTGTTTATATACATAGCTTAAACAAATTATTAGATGCCTGATGAGGCCGGCTGAGGTAGTGTCCACAAGGGTAGAGATGCTGTAAGTCTCTTGATTTCTTACCTTTCTTGGAGTGTGATCTTAAGAAGCTGGGGAGCTTTCGGGTTCATATCTAGGTGGCTGTGGTCAGCTGAGATAGCATCTACTAGGGTAGAGATGCTCTAAGTCTTATGTTGGAGTTTGACCTTAAGAACCAAGGGTGCTTTAGGATTCATGTCTAAATGCCTGAGAGGCCGGCTGAGATGGCATCTATGAAGTAGAGATGCACTGAGTCTCTTGATTTCTTACCTTTCTTGGAGTGTGACCTTAAGAAGCTGGGGAGCTTTCGGGTTCATATCTAGGTGTCTGTGGTCAGCTGAGATAGCATCTACTAGGGTAGAGATGCTCTAAGTCTCTTGACTTCTTATGTTGGAGTTTGACCTTAAGAACCAAGGGTGCTTTAGGATTCATGTCTACATGCCGGAGGCCGGCTGAGATGGCATCTATGAAGTAGAGATGCACTGAGTCTCTTGATTTCTTACCTATGTTGGAGTGTGACCTTTAGAACCAAGGGAGCTTTAGGGTTCATATCTAGGTGTCTCAGGCCAGCTGAGATGGCATCTATGAGGTAGTCCGAGTTGGAGCTAAGAAGCTCTGGAATGCTCTCGTTCCCGCATGCCATGCAGATTTGTGTCAGGGTTGTGTAAGCTGTTTGACTAAACCATTCAGAGGAAGAAACGGATGAATCCACGTGATGATCTTTTGACACATGCTTATTTGGGCTTTTGTCTGGGATTTAAAATTATATTGGCTTTTGGTAGGAACGTTTCTTTCAAGTGAAAGTGTCAATGACGTTTAAAAAAAAAAAAAAACACCAAATTTAAAAAAAATGTTTTTCAGAAAGTTGCCGGATGGTAAATCTTTTTTTCTTTAAGATGAAAGTGCTTTAAACAAAATAATTTCTCTCAGGATGATTGATACGTGTACCAACATTACACCAACTAAGTTTGAAGATAATAATTTGTTAATATGATAATCTGGTAATAACCAATTTTGTACATTCCCTTTATATATTCAACAATTCAGTTATTTTTGAATTACCAATCGTACCTTACCTTTAAAATATAAGTCCTAGCAAATTATTATTATTTGTTTTACCTGATGATTGATTTTTCGTCTGCAAGTTTCTCCAGTACTGAGTA
Source organism: Zoroaster sp. YZ-2022 (assembly GCA_029582265.1). Lineage (NCBI taxonomy): Eukaryota > Metazoa > Echinodermata > Asteroidea > Forcipulatida > Zoroasteridae > Zoroaster > Zoroaster sp. YZ-2022. The sequence continues at coordinate 120,488 of CM055836.1, read as the reverse complement.
GAGACAGTCCATCAAGAGTAGATTAAACCCTGGACCAAGAACCTTCACGGACAAGGAACAGAATGATAAATCAATGATTCTTAATACATAAACCAGATTCTTACATAAACCAAATATGAGATATCCTATCCACAGTCCACTGTCACAACCAGCGGCCTATTACATACAATAGCTTAGCAGAAACATTCTGCAAATTGCGGTACCCACTCCTATCCACTCAGCTCACATCATAGCCCTCTAGCGGTGAATTTGCACCCAGTGTCTTGATGATAGCCACTTTTGCGTCGTGCGTACACTTTATGTGCGTATGTTATGGTACTAAGTGCGCGTGTACATGTACTTCTACCAGCCAATGATCGCTGGAGATATTCCGCGTACGCACATCAACTGCAATATACGCCCAACACGATGCACTGTCGCTGCCCTTTTCGCCCACAGTGGTCTAACAACATGTGCCCTCAACGGCTCATGCACGGTGCGAATATAGGACTCTTAGCCAGAATTGTAGTAATCATACTCATACTCAGACTTTGAGTAATCGTACTAATGAAATGTACCCGACTACAAGTCTAGAGTTTGAGTACTCGTACTTGAGTACATTTTTCTGTACTCATACATGCACTTCAGCTTAAGTTTGACTCTAGCTAGCCTGTCGTCATCGGGCAAGCTCAGTGTTCAATAGGTTAAGACATCTGCACTCGTAAGCAGGAGGTTGTGGCTTCGGATCCCACCAGGGTCACCCGTGGATTCTTTATACAGACACTCGGAATCACCCGGATGGCTTTATCCAGATAAATGTGACACACAGTCGAATAGAAGTATACTGATGATATAGATTAATCCGGCAACCATCGTTTTCCGCTATTACTGCAGTAGTACCACACTGCACGCACACGTGACACGCATTCTTAAATACGCAGTACGCTTGCGTTTCATTAAATAGAGTGCACAGATTGCTCAAAGAAGTAATGGACTGCATAGAAATCGTACGCTTGACGTAGAATATAGGTACTACCATAGTTCTTTCCCTTAAATCACAGTGCAGCAAAACTTCCCAAAATGTCGAGCGCTATAAACAAATGTTAACATATTGATTTAATTTTGCCCTACACCGACGTGTGTATAGCACTGTATGCTCAGTGCTTTCCGAGTGTCTGTGAAAAAACTACACAGGCGACTCGGGCAGGATTCGAACCCACGACCTCCTGCTTACTAGTGCAGACGTCTTACCTCTCGACCACCGAGCTTGCCCGATGACGATTGGCCGGCTAGAATCCTATATTCTTTCACCAATCTATATATATCGCGGAACCCGCTGCTACATGTATATAGGATTCTAGCTGGCCAATCGTCATCGGGCAAGCTCGGTGGTCGAGAGGTAAGACATCTGCACTAGTAAGCAGGAGGTTGTGGGTTCGAATCCCGCCCGAGTCGCCTGTGTAGTTTTTTCACAGACACTCGGAAAGCACTGAGTATACAGTGCTATACACACGTCGGTGTAGGGCAAAATTAAATCAATTGTTTATCTCCCGACGCAAGAATTTCACTAAATGTTAACATACCTGAGCAAAGGCACCAATTCCTTCTAGAAGCAAACTTATCAGCAGCACGTTGCTGTTCAGTGCAGCCAATGAGACACTGCTTTCCTCCCGCTGCGAGACAACCAGCCAATTAGCTGCGTCCTTATACGTCATGGCAGCCTCTGATTGGTTAGGAGTTGTAATGAGATACCAGTGTGATGGAGATATGTACTCTTGTAGTAAAGCCCTGCAGTATTAAATCAAAACAAATTAGTGAAAAGTAAATGCCTATTTGCAATATGTCATGTCGGGATGCGAAATTAGGAAAATTCTTTAGTTTCCCATGAACAACCACCAGTTGAATCTAAAGATTCCCTACAGCCACTTTGGTTGCCAACAAAACTTGGTAACCTAATTTGCTTTTTCCCAATAATGATAATTCCCAATTGAGCTATACGTTGGATTTTACACAAGTTATTTGATTTCCACAAAATACAATTATCCACATCTGTAACCTTTAACCAAAAGTGTATTTGGTCTTTATGAAATGTGTCAAATATAAGCTTTGAAAGAAAGAATAAACTTACCGCACAGCGCCCTCTATTTCCGTCTTTTCCCTCAAGGCTGGGCAGGCAGATCCTTCCCATGATGCCTTGTTGCTGTCATCCGATGGTATAGCTATTGTTCCAAGTATGATCTTGTTTAAGATGAGAACTGCTTGCTTCTGATGTGATGATGACTCGTGAAAGAGATCAAGGAAGTGATCGACGAGAAGCGTAATGTTTCCTGAAAATGAGAAAATTTAAGATGTGGTGATGATTAGACAATGACAATGACGATGAGGATGATGACGACGATGAGGATGAGGATGATGAGGATGATGAGGATGATGAGGATGATGAGGATGATGAGGATGATGCGGATGATGGTGATGGTGGTGATGATGAAGATGATATTGATGATATTGATGATATTGATGATATTGATGATGGTGATGGTGGTGGTGATGGTGGTGGTGATGGTGATGATGGTGATGGTGGTGATTATGAAGATTTGAAGCTATCAGCCATGATGATGATGACACCCACAAAGACAAGCACGACAATGACCATGATGACAACCTCAACAATGAGTAGGATGATGATGATTACAGAGATGAGCATGAAGAACATGAATAAAGTGAGCTTGAAGTATAAAGTAATAAAATATATCGATAATCATCATTAGGCAAAGAATGAAATACTTGAAGGACAGAAGGAAGAAGGAAAACAAACTCACCATACAATCCCAGCAGATGACATACATGTACAATTGCCTTGTAGATGTTATCGTCAGTAAAATGCCTAAAATACTTCCGTCTGGTTTGACAATGCTGGAAAGCCTCCATGCCATGTGCTGTTGATTCTGAAACACAAAGTAGAAATATGATTGACAAAAGTCAAGTTTATTTTTTGAAAGAATAATCAAGGATACGACTAAACAAATGTGACTAGATACATCAAAACTAGTTGGAAATTCACATGTTTAGTTATGTCCATTACTGGGAAGAGTACTTTAGCTTTCATTTAATTCAAGGCAAAATCCAATGAAAATTTCACAGAACCTAGAAAAGAAATTGGGCATCTTGGCAAAATAGTTGTAGATAATGTAGGTTTTAAACAACCAAAAATAGGGACATTGTATGGGGGACACCCTTTACAAAATGCACGTGTTATAGTTCAAATCCACAGACATACATGTACATTATTACCAGAGTGGGAGGAAGTCTCCTCCAGTATCTTAAGGTCTCTAAGGTCCATCTCCAGGACTTGGATGAGGGCCAGAGACAGCCTTCTGAGGTGAGAGACAGAGTTAAGCAGGGAGGAGATCCTGGGACCTGGGGAAGGCAGTCAATAATCACAGGATTAAAAGTACGGATTAAAGGATCGGTAATTCAAATCTTACACTTTTTTCAAATTATAATGTGAAACTCACTTGATGTAAATGCTGATGATGGTATCAATCTTCCCTTGAAATAATGAGGAAAAAGAGCCCCGGGTTTAAAAATCCCCTTTCATAAAATCCTGGTGATTCATCGATTTTTCCCTTATAAGTAAGGCTGTGCCGGGTATCCGGGTACCCGGATAACCAACCGAAAATGTCATTACCCGGTTCAATTTTTCGGTTCCAATTACCCGTAAATGACTTTTGAAAATTCCAACTGAACATTTTAACCCTAACTCCCTAAGCATTTTTACTAGAAACCTTCCTCAACCTATCAAATCCCAACACCATGGTTGACTGTTGCTGGTTTACAGTACTCAACCCATCAAACTCCAACAGTCCACTTGCCATAACAGTATTCAACCCGTCAAACTCCAACAGGCCCTTAGCTGTTGGATTTTGATTGAGTGGGGACACATGGCCCAAAGTAAAGTTTCAACACTGGAGTCACACAGTACTCAACCCATCATAATCCAACAATTGTTTTCATGCTAAAAAAACTTAACTATACAAAAACTAAAACACCCTATAGAATAAATGGTAGGTTCTAGTTGTATGATGTTAGACACAATGCCAAGCATACTAAGTACAATATTTGCCTTTATTACAGCAGTTGTTTATTACAGCAGGTTGCATACACACACTCTCTCCACTCAAAGTCTAACAATGTTGCATGCTAGTAGAACCACCGTCCTCACTCAATCAAAATCCAACACTGTTACTGCACACATACAGTACTCATCCAGCCATATTCCAACACTTTACACATGCCATATCAGAAGTACACAGTACTCAACCCATCAAACTCCAACAATCCCTGGTGTTGGAGTTTGGCTGGATGGGGATCGTTAGGGTTAAGCCACACAAAATAATGGTCTCTGATTTTTGGTAACAAAATGAAGAAAAGGCTTTAGAAGTAACAGTTGCTGACAACCTCACAGACTTGCCGGCTTTTGTTCGTATTGGATATTTTATACACTCAGGAGTATTTATGTGTGTTTACAAAATTGTTTACAGTTACCCGGGTATTAAATTTCGGGTTTCCGGTTCCCGAAATAACCGAAAACGCACAGCCCTATTTATAAATTCAGACTTTAGATACGAACCAAGTAATTTCAGGTATCCGATGACCAGATTCAGTGTAGACAGCTTGCTTGTGTCATCTGATAATTAAAGGAACACATCAACAAACAATTTAAATTGAGATGAAAAATTTTACTTCACAGCTTACATCTAATCTCTCTCCCATATACATGTATACGTATATGTACTTTTGTATATCAGGGGATCAAGTTGACATACATGTAGCGGTACTTTTCTTGCCTTTCACCTATGAGGAACCAGGTTCAAATCCCACTTGGAGCCAGGCAGATGTGTGAGGAACCGGGTTCAAATCCTACTTGGAGCCAGGCAGACTTGTGAGGAACCAGGTTCAAATCCTACTTGGAGCCAGGCAGACGTGTGAGGAACCGGGTTCAAATCCTACTTGGAGCCAGGCAGACGTGCGAGGAACCAGTTAAAATCCCACTTGGAGCCAGGCAGATGTGTGAGGAACCGGGTTCAAATCAGACTTGGAGCCAGGCAGACGTGCGAGGAACCGGGTTCAAATCCTACTTGGAGCCAGGCAGACGTGCAGATTGGGGTTTTCAGTCCCTACCTTGTTACATAGTTTTTTCTTAATATTATTTGTCTGGGGTTTTCCTCCCAAATCTAAAACTGGACATTACTTCATTTTCTTGAGTTCACAGGATTTTTTTCAGGCAGACGAGCATACAATTTTTTCGGTACTTTTGATAAATCCATGCCCAAAACTGGTCATTATCCTTTGGCAAGGAACGTGTGTCAAACTGTTACTCTCATTCATAAATGTTGTTTCATTCCATAATTTTTTTTCTTCAAAATTTCATAATTTTGTTTGAAAAAAAGCCCACTAGAAATGGGGAAATTAACGTTTTGGGGACATATAAGACAATCATTAAGAGTGTGACGCAAAACAAACTTTAGACTTGGATGTAGTTCAATTCTATGCGTGTTTAAATTTAACAGTCATTAATGTGCTGCTTTGATCCTGAAAAAATGTCTTTACCATATGTGACGGGCTCTGCGAAAATGAGTCGCTTCTCGCACGGCCTATTTCCACGTAAAGGGTTGATGAATGTTTGGAGGGTGAAAACAAATTTGAAAATTGATTTTCTGATTATCCATTATTTCGGTTCTTTAGTATCTGTATTTTCATTTTTATAAATCAAAAAAGCTGATTTGTATGAAGAAAGTGGAATAAAAGATGATTTTTGTGTGCCTTTTGTTTTCATTTCGTCCGTTGTTTCCATTACAATGCGCTATAAATTGCTGCGTTTGCGTTGATTGTGCTTGGCAAAAATATAAACATCGCTAGCATTAATTTTTAAGGAACATATTGGTAACTACGCACATTTTATTAGTAACCTTCTGAAGTCATGGGTTTTTACAGGGTTTTTTTAATGGGCAATTTCTCCAATACGGGTTTACTCGATTGTTGACATACATGTAATACATATTTTCAAAAGGTGATAACTTTTGAACCGGATATGCCACAGTTGTTTAACACGTATCAAAATGAAGCTTATTGCATGCTCTTTTCAGCCATGTATATAACTAAAAAATTATGTTCACCCCCATGTGACTCATTTTCGCAGAGCCCGTCACATATGTTAGTGCACCTCCCATCAGATTGTCAAAACTATCTTAGGCATTTATGAATAATAATGTACAGACTCTAATCATTTACCTGCTGTCCTCATTAACCGAGGCAGCGCAGTCATTAACGAATGTAGATTCTCCTCCAGGAGTTCCACCAGGGGTTTAGCCTCACCATCACCATCCCCTCCTGCGCCTCGTATGTGCGCCTCACCAAACCTCTCCAGTACCCTCCTACATTTGGTGGCCACCTTGTCATATTCATCACCGACCAGGGACACCAAGAGTGCAAGGAGTTTAGGGATGCTCGCAGACATGGACCTAGAGAAGAAAGGATACAGAGAGGTAATTTCAAGGCATTAAATATGTGCATACAAATTGGAATTTGAATGTAAACTTTACTTGGTGTAAAGTTCAAGAAATAAGGACATCCTGGAATGGGTTTGGTGCAGGCTAAGCATCTTGTAAATAACAGGACAGCATGGACAGAGCTTAATAGACTTTATATAGTGTCACAGTGTGTGCATCTAGGTAAAACTTGTAGCTTTGCATGGTGAAGAGGATAAGACAGACTAATTGCAGTGACACCATGTGAAATTCTCTGTTGAGTAGTAATTAGTTCTGAAAAGAACTGGAGGTTACAACTCGATGTTTCGATCAGAGCATGCTCTGATCGTCCTCAGGAGAATTTGTACAAAAAGTGTGCATGCGGCAGTTTAACAAAACTGATTGGTCATTTTAAATTTGATTGACAATTGTCTAGCATCTGGACACAATTCAATCATCAGATTGTAATGGGACTTTTTCAATGCCATTTAAAAAAAATTATTTGGATTACATTTTTTCTTGCGAAGTTGGGCAGGTAACGGGGTAATAAAAACCACGGATTGAGGATGCTCTTCTGTAAAGAGAGTGCCCTCAATCATCGATTTTTTTTCACAGTCTGTACATGGACTCACAGAACTGATAATTCATGACTCATTGAGTGGCAACCAGACTGTTTTTATTTTATTGTACCATGGATAGAATTTTCCAAGTAAGGAATCCAGTTACAGTACGGTAAAGTACTGTAACTGCCCAAGAGAACAAGAAGCATGAGGTATGCCCAAGCTAAAGTTAATTTATTCTGAGCAGGTGGCAGATTTATCAGATGATGATGAACATTAGATTTGAAGGACTGACCAGATGGAACATTCACAACAGAGGCAGGTAAAGAGTTCCTGAGCCTGGCATGAGAAGCTAAAAAGGACCTCTGATGCTGTGAAGTACGAGATTTTGTATGCACACAGTACAAATGCATATGACATAAATAAAACACAATAAAGGGGGCCACTTTGCATCCGTCACGTTAGCAGTTTTTCCAATGGTTGTTATTTATTTTTAAGTACCCGAAACCGACCAAAAAGTGTTTCAACATGTGAATGGACATACAGGCTTATACTAATAATAATAATAATAATGTGTGGACTTATATAGCGCACGTATCCACCAACTACATGTAAGTGGTGCTCAAGGCGCATTCTTTTATGTGCATTACACAACACACGGGACCTACGGCTTTACGTCCCATCCGAAGGACGAAGCAATTATGGTTAAGTACCTTGCTCAAGGACACAAGTGTCACGACCGGGGCTCGAACCCACACCCTGCTGCTGGCAACACCAGAACTTGAATTTCCATAAAAATTGGACGGAAAAAGTTACTTCACTTTTCCGTCCATTAATAGTAATAATCAACTCAAATTATCTTTAGGATAAGCATGCATGTCTATTCAAATGTTGAAATTCTTTTTGGGTGGTTTTAGACATTAAAAAAAAAAATTACAACCATAAGAAAAACTGCTAACGTGACGGTAGGAAAGTGGCCCCCTTTATTGTGTTTTATGTCATATACACTCACTGGCCAAAAGTATTGCAACATGAATTTGTACGAGACATTGCCTAGACGGATGGCCGCAATTATCAGGTCACGTGGTTACCCGACAAAGTATTGAAGGACTTTGTTTCCGAGCAAGAACAGTAAAAAAAGAACATTGACTTCAAAACACAGGCACTTTCAAGAAGTTTTAAGTAGTGTAAATAAAATAAAATAAATTATTGTAACACAGTTCTCCAAACTGAACTTTGGTGTGAATTTCAATGTTGCAATACTTATGGCCAGTGAGTGTACATGTACATGTACATGTATGTGCTGCGGAAAGTACGGAAAGTCAAAAGCGAATTGCTGCACTGAAAGCACAGCGGCTTATTTAAAAAAAAAAATTTACCTTTGGAAATTGTGATTTTTTGGGTGGCTGGTCTGTAATCCAAGATATTAAAAAGAGCTAATGAACCAGTTATCTATCGCCCTATTTAGCAGTGGCGTAAATCGGTTTTGAACACTGGGTGGATAATAGTGAAATTTGTGTACATAATATACAATTAAGTACTGCAGCGCACAACCAATCAGAATTCCATGGCTATGACACGCAAACAGACAAAGAAATAAACAATAAATAAATATTTAAACAAACCAAATTTTTCCCCTTTTCCTTATTTTTCATAAATGATTCACTTATTATAATTTTGTTTACCGCATGAAAAATTCTGGGGTGGGGATGATCCTATGGACCATCCCCCCTGGGCAAAAAATGGGGGGGGGGGGGATATATCCTCCCGAGATTTACGCCCGTGCTGTTCAGACATTTGACAAACCTTTTGCAATTGAATAGTAATTCCTCTGAAAATTTCACCATTGCAAGACGTATTTTCCAGCTGGGATTTGTTCCTACGGTTACTATCCGACCAATCAGGACATCCAGTTTCTTTGCAGTAGACTCCACCCACTCCGGCGTCCTCTTAACCAATAAGTCTCTCCCTGGACTGGTGGCCGCACCTTCATTCTGTGATTGGCATTCAGAGATGTCCTCTGATTGGCTGGGTGAGTGCAGATCACTCATCACCATGGCTACCATGTTTGACCAGGTGTTAATTGCAGTCTAATGTAAAAATGAGAAACAACAAAATTAATATAAATTATTTATACTGAATTGAAATGAAGGGAGGTTATTTCATGATCCGTTTAATTTGTTGTAATTATTTCAGATTTTGAAGTTTTTTTTTTTTTTAGTACTTTTGTATTATATGTGTGTGTCCCTGTCAATGACTTAAAAGAACGACCCCACCTACGGTCGAATCATGAGGCCTCGGGATAACATGAACTTATTCTTTATTTAATGCACATTTTATTTCATAATTATAATAGAAATCGGGTTGACAAAAAGGTTATTCTCTCGCCTTTTACCATAGCCTCCTTATGGATAGGGTTTCCCCCAAGATATTATTCACTCATGAGTTATTCCTGCCAATTCCTGCACTAAACGTTTTTGTTTCATTTCAAAGTAGATGGGAGAAAACTAATAATTACTGATCTGGTAATACCTTGAGAAAAAACGATGAAAAAAACCTTAAGTTACAAACTTAAGGGTGCCCTTGTTCAGTCACAGAAAAAAGGTGACTCATTGTTTCATGTATGTGTGCTGTGCGTACACACTCTCAATGGCCCAGCACTTGTAAACACAGTGTGTATATATGTGCCTTTGATGAGTGATCTTATTTTGCATCTGAACGATGCATAAGATCCACTATTACTCACTGAAGACGCTTTATCATGAAGCTTGCACGTAATATGTAAATAAATTCCACAATATGTTTTCAAAGGCTAAGACATAACATACAATCTGATCCTGTAGGGTGCCATTGCTGAGCGGTTAAGTGCATCGGACATGTGTTCTGATGGCCGAGTCGTCAGAATGTAGGTTCGAATCCTGGCCGCGAACGTGGTGCTTGTGTCCCTTAACTATAATTGCTTCTCTTCACCCAGGAGTATAAATTTGAGGGCAGAGATGGTAATTGTGTTTGATTAAGCTTGTTGTGCTACATATTTGGCAGCATGGGCTGCATACTCCCCAAGGAGTTGAGATGGTTCTAGGAATGATATAACTGGCCCGATGACAGGGGTAATAATGTTCATGCGCCATGAGTGTCAAACTTGGCGGATACCGGCGCAATATAAGTGTCCATTATTATTATTATTATCTTTTGATATAAAAGATTCCTTGAAAAGGTGGTAACTTACAATTGTGATATTCTGTTGTTTCCAAGGATGCAGTTTTCAAGTTGCAGTTCAAGAATGAGGGATGCAGATACAGAGAATAGAAGGGTTAAGGATGGAGGAAGGAGAGTGGAAATGGTGAAAAGAGAGAGGGAAAGGAATAAAAGAAAAGCAAATAATTTGTTATACACTCCTCAAAATAAAATAAGGGTCAAAAGTATTTTTGTGAAAAATGTTGACCAAGTCAGGACATAGAAACATTTTTAGTAAGGGTAATGGGCTAAAGGTTGCTCTGCAACATTTTAAGCACTTTTCACATGGTTTGCATGTCTATTGGCTTAGAAACTGACAGATCATGTGACAAGACACAAAAATGCTGATAACAGGTTCATGATGTCGCAATCAAGTTTGGCACATCTGCTTTATTTTTCTTCAAGACTTAATGAGATTCCCCACACATAATCAATAGGATTCTGCACTTGATAGAGTAAAGTTAAACAGTGGGTTAACCAGCATGGAAGCTGTAGGGATGAGGGGACCCCTTGAGCCCCTCCCTATTTTGAAGGCTTTCCCACCAGTTGATATTCTCTCCTGTCATAAACTTTGGCAAATCAACATTATTTCTGTATGTTTTGAGACTTAAAGTTAATGTCAGTATGAGGTTGCATGACCCCTGACTCGCATTACACATTCCGCAACGCCTCCTCATGGACTGTACTGTGTACCCAGTGTTGAATCCTGTTGACAACATCTCAGTAACACCCCACAAAAGAAATAAAGCAGATGTGCCAAACTTGATTGCGACATCATGAACCTGTTATCAGCATTTTTGTGTCTTGTCACATGATCTGTCAGTTTCTAAGCCAATAGACATGCAAACCATGTGAAAAGTGCTTAAAATGTTGCAGAGCAACCTTTAGCCCATTACCCTTACTAAAAATGTTTCTATGTCCTGACTTGGTCAACATTTTTCACAAAAATACTTTTGACCCTTATTTTATTTTGAGGAGTGTATATTGGTACATCAAGTACTTATAAAAGAGTAGGTTTGCAGTAACACCATGTAATAATCACTAGAGTGCACTTATGAGAAGAACCTGTGGTTATCCTAACGTCTACCATGTATTTATTCAACAAGTAAATCTTATTAACACCAAGTACACTGTGCATACAAAAAGCAGTTCTAGTATACTACTAGTAGTGCATCGGATTTGTGTTCATAAAGGCAGAGCTGTCAGAATGTGGGTTCGAATCCTGGCCGCAACCATGGTACTTTTGTCCTCGAGCAAGAACACTTAACTGAACTTTGCTTCTCTTTAATACCCAGGTGTATAAATGGGTACCTGTGAGTGTAGAGGTTGATATTGTGTTTGAAAAGCCACTGAAGCTCAGGCTGTATACGCCTCAGGGAGCTGAGAAAGATTATTACACGTACAGTATAGGAATGATATTGGCCCAATGTACATGTGTAAAGTACATTGAGACATTGTGTGATACACGCTATATAAATAAATATTATCTAAACATCTTGAGAAATCATTCTGCCTGAGGTACTCCCATTTTAGTGACATACACTATAACGTCACAACTGAATTTCAATAGACAACACTCAACAATTTCACATCATAGACTCTTGCAGTACTGCCTGCTATGGGAAAGAATACTGCCCTCTATTGACATGAAAATGAAACACCTTAATAATGGGACTGTTTTCGTCACGATCAGAGCAAACTTTCAACATGGCATGGAATAGGTGGCCTAGTTTAAAGATGATCACAGTGACTGAAAACTACAATGTACTTAGCTCACTTGTGCAGCAGCAATATGACCTTATCATGTGGGATTTTCTTTTCAGTCACTGAATTAATTGAAAACTAGCACTCCTCAGAGCAGCCTCCACTCTCTTTTTGTTAGTTTAGTTATGCCATCCTTAGATGGCATAACAATATTCTTAATAAATGTCTGAAAAGAGCTGCGCGGATAATCCTTAAATGTGCATTCTGAACTCCTTCAGCCGATATGTTTGCTAGACTTAATTGGATGTCATTTTCGGAAAGAGTCGAGTATAAAAAGGCTATTCTTGTCTACAAATGTATAAACAAAATTACTCCTTTGTATATGACAAATCTGTTTACACCACTTATTCAAAATCGTGAAACGAGACAATCCACTGACTTGGCACTGAAGATTCCTTTTGCGAAAAAAGAATGTTATGCCTCAAGCTTTGCTGTAACTGGTACAATCATATGGAATAATTTGCATGTACAGTTGAGAACCATGACTTCTCTAACCTCATTCAAATCCAAACTACGTAAAACGTTCAGTCAGTAACATATACTTTTAGATGTCACAAAATATGTCCGAATTCTGTTAACGATGTTGTACATGTAGTTGTAATAGTTCTACAATATTTTGCTTAACAATTATGCACTAATCCCATATGCTTTTACTTTATTGTATTGTATAGTCATTTGTATGCAGGGAACCAGTTTTGGAAACCAGTTTTAAACTGTTTGGGCATACCCTGGGTAAAGAAATGTAATAATAATAATAATAATTCCATGCCCTGTTGATTGTAATGATATTTTCCCTTTAAGCTTTCAGTTTGATTTTGTATACATATTTTGTAATCCTTGAATGAAAATTATGAATGCACAGGATGAACTTTAATCAAAAGTTTTTTCAGCTTTGATATAAAGACGTCAGGCCTCCCAGTGCCTATTCTACCAATTACAGGTTTTTTAAATAGGTCTTTTAAGCAAAATATAGGTTTACCAAATGCGAAAATATAGGCTTTTATTTATAGGTTATTTCCTGTAATTATGCAGTGTTAAGTAACAAGTTTATGGTAAATTGCTTACTTTCTGAGTCCTTTTTGCAACAAAGCCCTGTCCGGCAGAAAATCTAAGAGCGGTACACATGTTACAGTTTGGCTACTGTTTTGGCTTCATCTCTTTATACTTAGGAAGTAATTTTTCTTCAAAGTCATGAGGATTTTATGAGAAAGTTGAAAATATGTTGCAGGAGATTAAAAATATAGGTTTTTATAGGTTAATATAGGTTTTTTGGGGGAAATAAAGGTTCCCATTTTGAAATATAGGTTTTTATAGGTTTTTATAGGTTTCGCTGGGAGGCCTGTATGAAGATATATAACTGTAATCTGATGCACTTTTGGTGTTTGATGTATGATTTTCTTTTTTTAAGGGCCAGACTTCGTAAATTACATTTGACAATGCTTACTGGTATTCTTGCACGTAATGAAGCAACACGTTTCCTTGCAAGAACAATAGAAGGCATTCTTGAACAGATTCTGAAATCGCTTGCCCCAGTCAGACATTCCATGGCTCGTAATTTACGATCAAAAGACAGCCAAAAACCTTTGTAAAAGTGTGACATCAACCCGTCCAAGCAGGAACTTTCTCGGAGACACCAATGTCAAGTTCAACCCTTGATGATTCAGAACCAACCATAAAGATTGTCAACATTCTTCGAAAAAAAATGGCCATAAATTTGGTCTCCCAGTAAAACATCTCCGACCGGCAGCAGGGTGTACATGGAAGGTTCAAATGGGGTACGTACATTGTACCTACGCAGCATATAAACATTGGTGACTGTATCAAACATCCTGAGAAAATCATTCCAACTGAAATGTTTCAGTATTGGAGATATTTTAAAAGTAAATTGCAAGTAAATTTCAGTGATGTTCAACAATTCAGAATGCACAGTTTGTTGAAATGTACTGTCCACTATGGGGAAGAACACTGCCCTCTACTGCATAGTGTTGTCAACAAATAATAAATATTATAATGGGTCCATATAATAAAATATTATATCACAATTATACAGTGCTTAAAAAGTGTCAAAATGCTTTTAAAAAATGAAATTTTTAAAGAGAGATTTGAATAAGTCAATGTAGGTAGCTTAAAGATATAAACAGGGTTTGGCCCAAGAGACCCAAAAAATAGAGCTTAAAAAAAGCTTTAAAAAGAAAATTGAAAGATAATACATTATTAAACAAAAAAATATATATGAAATTCGGTTGTCGGAAACCGTACAAAAGCAATTATTCTATATGCGTTTAATTCTGATTGACAGCTGCGCTGACAGCGGCGTAGCCAGGACTTTTTCAGTGGGGGGGCCCAGGGGGTATGGGTTTTTTCTTTTTCTTTTTCTTTTCTGTTTTTTGGGGCACTATGAGGATTTTTCGTGGGGGGGCACGTGCCCCCCCAGGCCCCCCCGTGGCTACGCCGCTGTGCGCTGGCCAATTGGCACACGCCCTCGTGCAAGCTGAGGATTAACACAATTGAGTTTTTTTACTGGGACTAATCATTGATGGATTTTTTCATTCAATGTCTCAAATAAAAGCTAATAACTTCCTTAACCACAGAAAAATAGAAATTCACCATTTAAATCTATTTTTTACTGTCAAATTGGCCCAAATGCAGGCGATATATTTTTGACAGATGTGGAGAGGGTGATTGTTCCGTGTGTTAGTTTGTGGGCCATTTGCTAGCTGAAGGTGTCGTGTAAATTTTCTCCCAAAAACATGCTTCCCAAATTTCTCCCAAACATGCAGATTGACCGACTTGAAAATTTCAAAGATTGCTTTCTACACAATGATTGCATTTCATTCTTGTGAAAAACATAACTGTTCACAGTTTTAAAAGAAACCCATTTGGTGTCAAGTTGATAAAACATCCCTTGAATATTAATTTTTATGTTTAGGGAGTAATACTATCATCTAGTAAAATGAATCAAATGATTTCCCAAATGAAGTTTCCACTTAAAGAGGGGCTCTAAGGTCAAATTTAGTTTTGTGATGCACTCATTTTCCAATAACTAGAGTCCTTAGTGTGAAAAAATTACAAAAAATATTAGTCTCTAACCTCATGTTAAAGTGATGTAAAATGTCATTTTATTTGATAACCTTCCTGTGTGAAATTTGTTAACATCCAAAGACAACAGTGACGTCACATTTCAAATAAATGGATCTCTACATTTTTGTACGGTGAATTTGCAGTTCATTCCTGAATCTCCACAATATTTGATCAAATCGGCATTGAAATTGACTTTGTGACAAACAACAAATTCCTGTATGGAATGTTACAAACTCATTTACCGTAAGAAAACAGTGACGTCATGTTTCAAATATCGCTCTGAAAGGGTATCAAATAAAATGATATGTTACACCACTTTAAAGTGAAGTTAGAGACTTGTAACTTTTTTAACACTTTAATAAGGACTCTATCTATTGGAAAATGAGTGCTTCACAAAACTGAATTTGACCTTAGAGTGCCTCTTTAAAGGGGCAGTATCATCATGATCAACAGGGCATGGAATCAGAGTGCTAGTTTTAGATTAACTCAGTGACTGAAAATAATACCCCACATGATAAGGTTGTATTACTGTTGTTGCTGCATAAAACGAGCCAGTAATTTTCAGTCACTAATTTTCAGTCACTGTGTTCATCTTAAACTAGTACACTGATTCCATCCCTGTTGAAAGTCTGCCCTGATCGGGATGATACATGTATTGTCCCTTTAATAAGAACATTCCCTGTTCCAAAAAATATGAACAATCTGAATGCATTTTCACTTGTTTTTCTCATTAACCCTCCTACTCTAGGTGCACTTTAGTGGGAAGTTGCTATAGTGGTCAAAATCAGTCAATTGACTATTTTTGACTGTTGAATCAACTGTGCACACATGGGCACTGGTGACTTGTTTTGACCATTTGGGTAGCTGCCACACACTGTGCTATGACTGCTGGTGACTGATAAGATCATTATCAGCTTCACTCACTGACTTGTTTTGACTGAACAAACAATGATAGGGGTGCTGAAGGCTCCCAGTTTTTGACTGATAAATCAATGCAGGGCCACTTAGGCTAGGAGTCAATGACTTGTTTTGACTGATAAATTAATTTATTTTGACCATAGTGCTTATATCAGTCCAAAACACTGACTCATTTTGACCACCATCCACATTACATGTACCAATTAAAAACAGTCACCTCATTTTGACCAAAGTGCCTTTACCAGTCGAAAATGGTCAACTCATTTTGACCACCTTCAACATTGCACGATAATGCTTTTACCACTACCAGTCAAAAACAGTCGACCGTTTTTGACTGACTGATGTACTTGCTACACATTAGGTTTGACAGTGTTTGACCTGTAAGTGCTGTAGATATACATGTACACTGGCATGAACTTTGAAATTTTGACTGATTTTGACCCTTGTAGTAGTAGGAGGGTTAATAACATGATGATATAAGCTGATACTTTCACAGATTGGCTATGGTTTATTCTTATAGAGTATGAATGCTATACAATTTACCAAACATTTATATTGGCTTAAAGGGACAATTCAGAATATTCAGAATATTCTAGAACAAATGCAAATCCCCCCCCCAAAAAAAAAAATAATTAAAAAAAATATTGGTTTTGTTTGGAGGTTTTCTTGGCATTTTTATTGAGTGTTATCTTTCATAATATGTCACATACATAAACCATGCACAGTATATCATATTGGAAATAAATCAATTGATTGCTTTCATGTTAATAATGAGACACCATGGAATGTCCATTGCATTGTGAGTACTGTGGTTTGTAGGAAACAATCAAAATAAACATCATAAAAAAATGACATCACCATCATTTATCAACGCTGACCCATAATGATCCCGTGAAGTCTACATGTTTCCAGTTGCTATGATTACTGGCACATTTGTTGATTTTGGAAGAAAAGTGCAAAAACCTCTAGACCGGGTTTTTAACAGGAGTTCACCCAGTGTTCCAAGGCTGCATGCAACACTGCTACAATGTTGCTAGGGGCAATTCTCCATGGTTAGTCATGTTACATTTTTGAGGTTTTGGGTCAACTCCTCGTGCCATAATATACCAAGACCTTACTCAGCATAAAAAAATAATTTCAAAAATTTGTTATACATGTATGTACGCTATACCAGAGAAAAAAATTCTGATTACTCAAAATACATTTTCCCAACATGCATAAAATGTCAAATTTTCTGTAATATATAGGGCTGTACAGGGTATCCGAGTATCCGGATACCCGACCGAAACGGTCATTACCCGGTTCCATATTTCGGTTCCAATTACTCGTAAATGACTTTTTTTAAATCGGACTTAACATTTGAGCGGTGCGAACAGATATTTGTGACTCTTGAACAATGTAATGTTTACACTTTTACAGACAATTATCTTTAAATTCAAGAGATTGCACTCCAATAAAGAAAAGATTGATTTAAGTATGGTATCCTCTGTATTATAAAGGTAAATTTTGTTACCATTTACAGTACATGTATTTGTGCACCACCGGAGGAATGTTTTCAACAAAAATGAAAACGGGTATCCGGGTATCTGAAGTTTCCTGATTTCAGTTCCAAAAATATCCGAAAACACACAGCTCTAGTAATATAGCATACATATACACTCACTGGCCTTAAGTATTGCAACATTGAAATTCACACCAAAGTTCAGTTTGGAGAACTGTGTTACAATAATTTATTTTATTTTATTTACATTACTTAAAACTTCTTGAAACTGCCCGTGTTTTGAAGTCAATATTCATTTTTACTGTTCTTGCTCGGAAACAAAGTCCTTCAATACTTTGTCGGGTAACCACGTGACCTTATAATTGCGGCCATCCGTCTAGGCAATGTCTCATACAAATTCATGTTGCAATACTGTTGGCCAGTGAGTGTAATACATTTCGAAAATGATTATTTTGTGCCGAGTTAGATATAGGTCTAGTGCAACTACTGTGAACAAACTGATGAGTGAAATATATATATTATGGCATTAAGAGTGTAACCCAAAACCTCAACAATGTAACGTGAGTAACCACTAAATTGCTATTTTTCTTTTAAAAAGGTCAATAAAAACTTGTTCCTTTAATAGAAACATGGTTTTAACAGAATTAAGTCTGCTTTTGACAATTCTTTCTTAAACTTTACTTTTCCCCCTTTCTTTATGAAAAACAGAAATTTTCAGATTCCAAACAAAAACTCTGGAAACTGTGGTTAAAACAGGGAAGAAAAAAGAAAAAAAACTTATTTGCCATACCATGTTCGTAATTTTAACGATAGTTGATTATACCCTCCTTTTTTAAATCATTATTTCAATTTAACTGTACATTTACTGACATTCTTCTGTCGCTTTTTTTTGTGGTGAAATTGTTTTAACTTTCCAAAAACTACTTTCCTAGTTGACCGTTTTAATTTTCATGTGCAATTTGAGTTGTTTTATTTGTGTAACTTGTTTTTTTGTTATATAATAGTGTTTTCTTAAGCATTTTATTGTAAATTTAAAATTGAACTGAATTGAATATAAGGCCCAAAGAAAGTCTCCAGTGCCTGTTCTCCGCACATGTCGCCTCAGACCTGCGCGTCTGCATTTTTAATTTTCTTTTTTTTGTTGTTATTAAACGATGTCCAATTGCATCCAAAGTTGCTGGATCGACTGGATTTCTGCCGTGCTGTGTTTTAAACAACTTTTTCACATAGGGGTATGAATATTTGCCCGGTTTGTGAGGACTCTCTTAGACGCCAAACTTTGAATATGGGAAATTTGGCCCCTGCGCCATGATGCAAAACATTTTTGACACAAGCATTGCTATTGTACGCTCACAGTGACCCATTAATAAAACATCTCTTTGAAAAGAATAAGGCATTTTGTTTAATACCATCTGGTCCCTGCTCTATGGTAATACCAATATCAAGGTAATATATCATCGCAGTTTTCACGAAGTGACATATTCGTCCATGTCGTGGTAAAATCACGTTGCGAGATATAAGCAATTGAAGTTGGTCAAGTTTTAAAACCGCGGTTTCGATGTCATTTTAATCTCGAAGATCATTAATATTTACTTTGTTAGAAAGCTGAAATCATACGTAACTGGATTCGTTTTGTAGAGGAAAATAACTATAAACGAGTAATAAACTTATAAACCAAACAGTCACTTCGTGAAAACTGCACACGCTGTTGTCAAGTTTTCACGAACTGACGTTTCCTGTGCATTAGTATAGGTACACGCGTGGAACGCATGTGTGGCGTGTTCGAATTGTGTCACTTCGTGAAAACTTAAAAACATGCCGTTCGCATAAAATACATGCAGTAATACATGCACAAGGCTGCGATCGGTCACTTCGTGAAAACTTAAAACCACAGTTTACTTCAATTTAAAAAAAACTTCATTACTTTAATTAGAAAACTAGATAGTTTTGAGTATTAAAACTTGGTGAAATGAAAGATAACAGTATTTGAAGTCCAAATATTGACTAAACTCATTTTCCAAAAAAAAAATGATTTTTTAGCAATCCGTCACTTCGTGAAAACTGCGACGATAAATATATACACGTATGTATTTAATGTTTTCATTTTTGTTTTGATGTTTTAAAGTGACTTGTGACTAGGACTCGGACTCAGACTCAGACTCGACCTTCCTGAATTGTACTATATGACCCATATGACTCAGGACTTGGACTCGGATTCGGATTCAACACTGGGGACTCTGACTCAGACTCGAGGTTTGAGGACTCGAATTCAAGTCTGCTTACTACACATTAGGTTTGACAGTGTTCGACTTTCAAGCGCACTAGATATACATTGGCATTTACATAGAAATTTTGACCGTTGCAGTCTTAGGAAGGTTTTAATATAATTATGAATTTGTGAAGAGGCTGCAGCCATCTTTGTCCGATTCCCAAAGTGCAAATACGATCATAGCAATGATTCTTAATATGTAAGAGGCACCAGCCTATTTTCCGTCCAACCTCTGCATTTGCATCAACAATATACATTTTAAAAACTAGATGGCTGCACTTTGGTAAAGGTTTGGTCACGTAGATTTGGTCATGTGGAATTGCACTGATAAAATAGAGGTCTATTATCTCATACATACCTGACCCTGTTTAGGGTCACCTTGGATGACCCTACTGAGAGCTATGGTAATGCCTGGCAAGAAAGAACCAAAACACCCTCTGGCTTCGTCGATGTGGCCGCTAGATTCACCGTCTGAAAGTCAGCAAGAGGTCACAAACTTTGAACCACATGGCCACGTTTACACAGTATAACAGGCTGCCTGAATTATAAACAGGCATCTACAGTATACAAATATTAAATGCCTTAATAATAATAATAATAATAATAATAATAATAATAATAACAATAATAATAATAATAATAATAATAATAATAATAATAATAATAATAATAATAATAATAATAATAATAATAATAATAATAATAATAATAATAATAATAATAATAATAATAATAATAATAATAATAATAATAATAATAATAATAATAATAATAATAATAATAATAATAATAATAATAATAATAATAATAATAATAATAATAATAATAATAATAATAATAATAATAATAATAATAATAATAATAATAATAATAATAATAATAATAATAATAATAATAATAATAATAATAATAATAATAATAATAATAATAATAATAATAATAATAATAATAATAATAATAATAATAATAATAATAATAATAATAATAATAATAACAATAATAATAATAATAATGTAGACTTATATAGCGCACGTATCCACCAAACTGGTGCTCAAGGCGCATTATATTATTACCCCTGCTCATCAGGCTCATAAATAATTCCTGAAACCATCTCAGCTCCCTGGGGAGTATACAGCTCAATTGCTGCCAATTCGACCATAGCACTCCAATAATTTGTTCCCTTCAGCTGGCTAATGGGTTGCTATGGATACAGAGCCATCAGAGGTGAAGAAGCAATTGTTTTCTGAGCTCACCTGCGCACTGAGCGAGGCACTGCAGGCACCTCATGGCTGCCACCTGCAGCTCTTTCATCCTCTCTGTCTCTGCTAGTGCAAGCAGGAGAGATACCGCATGGCCAACGGCTGGAAGGAAGTCAGGGCTGTACAACTGGCTCAGGACACTGGAATAGATGACGACATTGTTACGCAGTCTCAAAAGACATAGCTCAACACTGCAAGCTGTATTAACCCTCCTACACATGGAGGCCACTCCGATCCACTAAATTCTAATCTTTAGCAACCTTCAGTCATACATGTACAAGCCTGCTGTCCTTTCCAAGTAATCTTACAAAATCAACTGTGTGCCACCCAAGGACACTGTAAATGTTTGAACATATTAGTATGGCCTACAATGCATCAACAGGAGACCCATTACCTTGTAATCTCAGTGGTGTAAAACTGAAAGTACACAGACGGGTAACCATAGAAGACCACTGGCGACAGCTAATGGCTTGGAGTGGCCTGAATGGGTTGTTTCAAAAATTGCACTGATTGTAGGAGAGTTTTAAAGTCCTCAAACCTTCAGTCTTAAGTACGCAGTTCATAAAACAATTACTCAAAACTCAAGTCATGAGTCAAAGGTATGTCAGAGCAAACGGAACAGATTGAAACTTACTCATCTGATGCATGTCTCATTAAGGCCTCTAAACACAGAACGACAGCTAGCTTTAATTCATCAGATTGTTTTGAAGCTTTGGGAAAAACAAGAAAAGAGAAGTGGTCTTATTTCATATTTGGCAACTTAGCCATACTCTTAATACAAATTGTACACACAACATGTGCTGCATATTTCACACTCTGCTTTTCATGCCAACATAACTGCATACATAGATATTTAATAATAATAATAATAATAATAATAATGAAACTTATAAAGCGCCATCTATCTAGAAACCTAATCCGAGGCGCTGGTGATAATGAAAAAGACACAAAGATATGGAACATTAGATAAACAAAGATAAATACATGAAACAAAATGCACAAAATTAACATTCATTATAAGCTTGCACAAAAAGGTGAGTTTTCAAAAGTTTTTTGAAAGAATTAAAATTGTCACACAGTCTTAAACTTTGTGGAAGCATATTCCAAAGGGAAGGGGCTGCAACAGAAAAAGCCCTATCCCCAAAGGTTTTACATATGTACAGAATGCAAAGTTATCTTGGATTTCAAGGGCAACACCAATGAATGCATACTTAAGGACAATCACTTTTCTGGCCCAATAAAACATTATATTGGCCAAATATCTTAGGACAAAAAAAAAGTATCCGGTTTCTGGTCATAGGCCAGCTTCTAAATCGGCAAGCCTCAAAATTAATTTTGTTGGTCACTTATCCAGCATTTACCCACCCTTGTATTTTAACTTACACATTTTCAAAAGATACTTACCCGATTTTGTTTTTGCCAATAATTTGTGCCGATTACACCACGTAGTATTTTGACACCAGCTACATATATGCATACTCAAAATTACTTGAGTCTGGTTTCACTACTTTCACAGCACCATCAGTTTCTGGTCATGTTGTTATGGGACATGACATAAAAACATGGATAGATCCACTTACAGCGGCATAGCCACAGGGGGGCCTGGGGGGACACGTGCCCCCCCACAAATTTCCAGTGCCCCCCCCAGGTTCCCCCCCCCCACGAAAAATCCTCATAGTGCCCCAAAAAACAGAAAAGAAAAAGAAAAGGGAAAAAACCCATACCCCCTGGGCTCCCCCATTGAAAAACAATGCCCCTGTGCGCCGCCCTCCCCCACTAAAAAAGTCCTGGCTACGCCGCTGTCCACTTACCCAGCAACTTACCCACATTTTAAAATCACTTACCACCTGAAAAATCTGGTAAGTGGGTAAGTGGGAATTTCGAGGCTTGTAAATCGGTGGGTTTTTTTTTCTGTGATAATTCCTTCGCTACAGCGCTGGTCCAAAATCAAAACACACATACCTTTGCTAAAATTTGTCTTTGCGCTGATGAGAATACAGAGGGTGGAAAAGAAATCCGAGAATACCTGCCATTCCTTCACTGTAGTACAGGAAAATATCCTTCTGATGCATCCTATGGCATTCTCACAGCAACCAGTGGGACTGACAGGAAAAAATAAGTAAATCTGAAGATTTCTTTGTAAATTTTGTCTATATGAAATCTAGAACAACATAAATAATCGCAGATTTACATGAAAGTAACATCTATGTTCTTGGTGTTAGGTTGACAGCGGTATTGGACATCCCAGAAATAATTAGATCTGAGGTGCTATCATTTTAGTACAATTTATCAAATAATTTTTGCAAATGAATTTCTGCCTTTCAGAGGCAAAAATTCAATGGTGGAATGAATATCAAAAATCAGAATGCATTTTCACTATTTTCTTGTGAACAACACAATGAAGTGCTATGGAATGCTATGGAATGCTATGGAAATTATTAGATTTGTGTTGTGGTGGCCAAGTCACCAGAATGTGGGTTCAAATCCTGGCAGCAATCGTGGTGCTTGTATTCTTGAGCAAGACACTTAACCATAATTGCTTCTCGCCATGAAGCAAATGGATACATGTGAGATCAGAGTTAGGTGCTGTGCAGGTGAACCCCGAGCATGAGCTTGTGGTCGCCTTCTGGTGGTCATTATCCCTCCTACTATTGATGCACTTTAGTGGGAAGTTGCTGTCGAGGTCAAAACCAGTCAACTGCCTGTTTTGACTGTTGCCCCAAATGTGCACACAGGGGCATTTTTGATTGGTTTTTACTGTAATTTTGACCACCCTGAACAATACCAGGCAATGCTTTTACCAGTAAAAAACAGTCGACTCATTTTGACCTGTAAATGTACTTACTACACGTAAGGTTTGACAGTGTTCAACTTTTAAGTGCACTAGATATACCTTTGGGAAGTATTTCAACATTTTGACTGATTTTGACCCTTGTAGTAGTAGGAGAGTTAAAGTGATGTGAAGAATGTCAAAGGTCGCACAGACTTGTAAACAAAATATCGTACAACGAAACGATTGCAAAATAATTATTTCCTAAGAAAAAAAGGAACTAATGATCGTATTACTTTTCAGGTTCTTACAAAACAACACATCTTCTTGTACAAGAACAGCCTCTACTCACAAATTCATTGTTTAAGGCTTGAAAATGTATGTCAAAAACTTCACGAAATTGCTGCACTTACCCGGGTCTGCCTCAAGTGACCTGCTTCGCGAGCAGGTTACTTGAGGCTTACCCAGGTAAGCCCCGACAATGACGTCAGACCTACTCGAATTCTCCGGCATCAGACCCGTAGAAGCTACTCGAACACACCCAATATATAAACAAAAAGTTCCTTGAGCACCAGTTTGGTGGATACATGCATGCATGTATGGGCAATTCCACGGAAATTGGGACACGACTCTAAAATATAAAGTGTGTAGATGTGATAATTTGAGGTTTTTATTGCATAGTGTATATGTTGAGGGAAACAAATCAACAAGTTTCACATGAATTGTGCCAATATTTCTGGAAAAGTGACATTTTAAATGAGTACTATTATTTTTCCCATTTTTCTCATAACAAATGGCAATAAAGCAAAATCCCATTTCTCAACCAACACTCAAGTACAATTTAGCTATTTGTTTATTAAATTGTTAGCATGCATGAAAACATTTTCTGACAAAAAGTTTATTTTCATGCATCTGTTTTAAAATTGTCTATATGACATTGGATATCTTACTGGTATTTAGCGTAGCATGAGTGACAAAAAGATGTTTTTAATCTATCTTCTGATTGCACAAATGCTCAACTGGAATATTGTTATTTTTCCTTCAACTAGTTGTATCTTCCATTGTAAGAAATTAAATAGCTGTAAAGGTTACAGATAATTTTATATAACTAGCTAAAGTCTGTAATGTGAGTGACGATTATCGTGGCTGACAGTGTGTAACGTGAGTGACACAAGAATCTGATGAGAAAGTACCATTTTAGGATTCTTTAGGCTGCTGCAGTTTTCCTATAATGTCATACCATCATATTGCAACTATGCTGCCAATGAAATTGCCCATAATTCCCTTACTTTGTGGTTTACCCACAATGCATAGCTCTTAATCGCACATTGTTTCTGCTGCAATAGAATTTACTACATTTTGAATCTTCTATTGTTTTGGTTTTTCACGACAACATCTTCCAACCCTGAAATGCGAGTTATACTCCTTACTTATTTCTGTTTAATGTTTAAGATAATAATTGATGTCAAAAGAATGACAAATACTTGAAAACTAATTACACAATAAGTAAATTAACATACATGTGTAATTTAATGCAATAATTGCCAATTACTTCGTATGTACACACATTACTTTTTCACGTTAACCCTCCTACTTTTGGTACCGTTTTCATACAAGTTGATCCACCATTTGAAACCATTCGCTTTTGTGGTTTTGAATGGTGAAATAGCTGTGTACAGTACTGATTTCCCCAAATGGTTTTGAATGGTGGGTCAGCTAATACAAAACCTTGTTTGGATCTTTCCAAATGGTAGAACAGCTAATACAAAACCTTGTTTGGATACTTCTAAGTGGTGAATCAATGGACCCTCTATGCATTTGAATGGATTTGAATGGTAGTAAAGCTTGCAATCAACACTGTTCAAATGGTATCACCATGTGTGTACAAAACTAATGGGCATTTTTGAAAGTGGAAATTTTGAATGGTTTTAAATGGTCTATCAGTAGGAGGGTTAAAGGTTAAAGCCAGAGACAGAATTGACACATTTTAAACTGATCGTGCATGCATGCAATTCAAAAATATTGGAAATCAACAACTGACTTGTTTAAGTTCAATGTAATATTAATTATAACTCATGAATATCTACCAATTTGCATGTAATTTCCACACAACACATTGTTTGCTTGGCTCGGTGGGTTACATTGTAACTTCCATAGACCTCCACTCAGGAATTTTTGGGAGGGTTCTCTCTTTCTTTCTTTATTTTATTAAGTCTAGTTATGCTTTCTTACTGGTTGAAAAACCTGCACAGGATAAATGAATGAATACAAAATGTTGTGTTTTGGTCTTCAGAATGCTGCTCTCAGGTGCTGCAAGACAGAATCGCTACATAGAACAATGAGAAAAGGAAAGGACAGTACGAACTGGACAAAGAAAAGCATGCCATCCAAGTTAGGAATGGGCGAGATAAAAAAGAAGAAATGAATAGCTGTTATCAAGGTTTGCACAAAAACAGTTTCAAGATGAAGATGGTATAAAAAAGTCCACCAGATCCATGTTTAAATTAATACAAAAAATCTGTATGCATTTGCACAATTTTTTCCATTAGAGACGCAATAAAATTGGCTGAAACTTTCTCAGGTTGGTTTTTATATACTCAAACGCAAAAGAAACTTACCACTTGTTTGAAATGTAATAAAATTGTAACAGTTCAAAATAAAACAAACCAACAATTGCTAATTGAAACATTGGCATTTTATTGATGACATGTCAAGTTTTTGACCACGATAAACCATCTCATCAGTACATAACAGCAGAGGGTGCAAAGTCAGTCCCCTTTCAATAGCGTGTGTGGCCACCATTGTTTTGGATACAGGCAGTGCATCGTCGGCGCATACTGCCTACCAGTCTTTGGATGGATTGCTGCTGGATTCTGTCCCACTCAGTCCTCAATGTCTCAAGCAGCTCTGCCCGTGTCCTGGCTCCTGCCAACTCTGCGTCTCCCAAGCTCATCCCACAGGTGCTCTATGGGATTCAGGTCAGGAGAGCGCAGGCCACTGCATGGTGTTGATGTTCTCGCTTGGAGAAATGCAGTGGTAAGCGAGCAGCATGGGGACGGCGTTGTCATGCTGAAAGGTTCTCAGTTCTGGGTGGTCTAGCAGGAATGGCAGCAGATGAGGTCGCAGGATGTTATCCACATACCGCTGGGCGTTAAGATTCCCATCCACAACCACCAGTGGCGTCCTGTACCGGCCTGATATGGCGCCCACAGCATCACACTTGGGCCACCCCACCTGTTGGCTTGACGCACGCAACAATCGGCATATCGCCGCCAGTTCTTCTCCAGACACGCTCCGCCCATCAGGACTGTCCACACAGAACCTTGACTCATCGCGTAAAGCGATCTCGTTCCACTGCGCCAAGGTCAACCGCTGATGCTGCTGGCACCATCTCTGTCGGTTGCAGCGATGGGCAGCCGTCATCACGGGGCCTCTGTATGGTCTTCTGGCAGTCAGACCATAGTCATGCAGTCGTCTTCGTGCAGTATCATTGGAGATCCGTGGGTTTGCACGCCCGGAGTTTCTGCCGCGGTGCGGGATGCTGGACGGAATCGATCCCACAGGTGACTTAGGACCATCTGCCTGTCCTGCCTTGCAGTGGTGACTCTTGGCCTCCCTGATCGAGGTCTGTCATCTGCAGAGTTGTGGAGGGTGTCTCTCCACCAGGGCCGATATCGTCTGGTGTGAACAGCCAAGGCGGACGTGCCACCTCGGTAGCTCAGTCCGCCTTGCAGCATGCCCAGGCACGCTGCCGTTGATCCCTTGACAATCGTGGCATGTTCATTGAAATGCCCATTTTGCACTGGCCTTTTTAAAGCCAATATCAAGACATCAAGTGCAGCTCATTAAAATCATCCCATACCCCTTGGCTAATCACTGACAGTCAAAACAGCTGTTTAACAGCTGTGCCATGAAGTGACCATTGAAGGTTCAAGTGACCATGCGTGACCGTTTTGTCTGACAGTGAGGACACTATTGTACACAAATAAGTTCACACATTTACTACACGCAGTGTTATTGTTGATATTTAAAGGTTTAAAAGGTGATAAGTTTCTTTTGCGTTTCAGTATATGTATAGTATGAATCTCTTGGTTCTTATGAAGTATAAATGCATTATACATTTTACCATTAAGTGTATATTGGATTTAAAACTCAAAGCAAAATTTACATTGCAAATGTAGACTGTGTACCTCATGAAATAAACTACATGTACATGGGTATTGTAATTTGTAAAGACTAAAACTTGAGACAATGCATTATTGTTTTAGTTGCCATTTTTCACAAATCATTATGAATTTTAAAATCTTAATAACAGATCAATCCTGGCCACCTCATTGTATGTATTTTTATGCACTTTTTTAATTACATTTGTATTTGAAGGTGTTGATATGTTAACATGTGTCTACAGGATTATACAGGTGCATGCAATGACTCAAAAGTGTACTTTTTATCCCTCCTACTACTACAAGGGTCAAAATCAGTCAAAATGTTGATATACTTGCCACGAGGTATATCTAGTGCATTTAAAAGTGAAACATGCTCAAACCTTACGTGTAGTAAGTACATTTACAGGTCAAAATGAGTTGACAATTTTTGACTGGTAAAAGCATTGTCTGGTATTGTTCACAGTGGCGCACCCAAAGGGGGGGCTTGGGGGGCTCGAGCCCCCCCCCCCCAAAGGCCCGCTGATGTTTTTTTTTTTTTTTTAAGAAGGAGCCAGGAAAGAGCAAAATCTGAGCCCAAGTCTTGTCTACAGAGGAGTTCGGCAAGGAGTATAGGGCAGTGGTACAAGGGATGGGGACTCAGGAGACTCAAGCTCCCCTCCAAAAGTTTTCCATTTATTCCACTCACTATTATATTTTACGTTGCGTATGCATGTGCATGTAAGCTTGAAGGGCCACCAGTATATATAACAAGCATTTTTACACATTCTCCCCCCCCCCCTGCCATGGTGCACCCTGATCAGGGAGCAGCTTTACTTAATTTTATTTTCATTTTCTGTTGTCTGTTTCTCTTGTTGAGGTCGTTGACTGTTGTTGAGGTTACTCGTAAAATTTAAACACGCCCGCATTATAATCAACTCCTTTCCAGTTTGTACACAATGGCCCAGGATTGGGTTTTAATTTGCAAAGATTATGTGACACTCTTTTAGCAAACACCGATTGGATAATATTGGGATTTGGTTTTGCCGCCAAATTCGTGTTTGAAAAAATTTAGCTCCGCCCGGAATGATCACAAACTTTACGTCCACGCAATGAAAGTATTTAACTATAGAAATCTTGCAGACGAAACAAGCTCAAGTTCTTTACATCAAGAGGAGGAAATTATATGGAAGGTAAAACCCTACGAGTCCGAATCATGCCATAATGTCTTCTTTTTATGACTAGAAACCACCAGGAAACATTTAACATGTGCCGTAGGTTCACTGGCGAGCACGACTAGGGACATGGCTGCAGCCGCGCCAGCGGTTATGGTTTGGGTCAGCCATGTCTCTCCCCCATATTGGATTTCAAATAAAAATATTTTGAGCCCCCCCCCTCCAATCAAATCCTGGGTGCGCCACTGATTGTTCAGGGTGGTCAAAATGACAGTAAAAACAAGTCAAAAGTGCCCCTGTGTGCACATTTGGGTCAACAGTCAAAACAGGCAGTTGACTGATTTTGACCTCTATAGCAACTTCCTACTAAAGTGGGAAGGTTAATGATGTCTTTGGCATCATGATTTGAATAATAGTATTTTGAACCTTTGTGCCTTAACATTTTCATGTTTTAATTTGGGTTAGCAAGTGTAAAGAGGAAGTAACGTGAGTGACATAACGTGAGTGACAATACTTCTCCCTAATTAGATGCTTCCCGTCTAAAATATACAATGATTATACAAAATAATGTTTATTATATTTTGTTTTGACTCGTATGCAAAGAAAAAGAATGGTATTTTTGTGGCGAGGTCTACAGTGTGAGGAGTCTTTTACAGCAAAGTTGCATTAACAAAAAACCATGTCTTTTTTTGTAACGTGAGTGACGGCCAATAAAATGCATGTTTTAAAAAACTGAATGAACTGGTTGAATTTTGATTGACATATTTGAGTAGCCTTTGTCCCTAAGTTGTTGTATGGCTGTTATGATTTAGATTGATCAATTACTTTTGAAGCTGTAAGAGGCTAAAGTAGCCTCATGGTCCATAAATGTAATGTGAGTGACGGTGGAATTGCCCAAATTAAGATACCCTCAACAGTTTGTGCACAGACTAAATCGACTAGAGTCTGATGCCCTCTAACACTACAGACCCTTAGATTTACTTACACTTTCTTTGGGTCCCGTAGCACCAGTCTCAACGGAAAGAGCACATAGTGCTGAAGGGGCTGAAGGGCGCCCTCATCCATCCTGTCAAGGACAGCCTGGAGTTGTTGGATTCCGTCATTAGTTGGCTCCTTAGACAGCTTCACGCATATTGGTTTGAGCTGCTCGAATGCGGACTGTGTCATTTCTTGTGCTACTTTATGCATGCACTGTTTTCAAGTATATACTTATATATAGGAATCAATTCAATGATACAATATATATGTACATGTATGACAATACTTCGGGCAGAATGTTGTATCCGACCGCCACTTTTTCTCATTCAATATAACCAATAATGTAATCTTACCTACCCAGTAAGGTAGAGAACATATGGATGATGATGGACATATACTTCAAATTATTCCAGGATATTTATAAAGTCCAATAATAAAGTCCGAAAACCATCATAAATGTGGATTTTAAAGAGTATTCGCTTTCTGTACCCACAAAAATTGAGAGAATAATGTTTTAACTGGTTAGTGGTTGAAACAAAATTTCCCCAAAAAACCTTAAAAAGTGGCGGTCGAATACGACATTCTTTCCCAACATTCTAACCCAATTGTAAATAGGCCTACTGAAGCCCTTTTCACACTACAGAGCCAATTCCCGGGAAAAATATTCCTGGGAAATTCCCGGGAGTTTTTAACCCCGCCAACACCCCAGCGACCGTTCACACTATACCTATCTGGTCACTCCCGGGAACATTATTTCCCGGGAACATTATTTCCCGGGAACATTATTTCCCGGGAACATTATTTCCCTGGAATATATAAGGTCGTTTCACACTCGCGATCAAATACCGGGAAATGCGCAAACTGAATCGGCTCATGCGGAAGTTGAAAATGTTGTGGGCGGAAGTCCAATCCCAAAATGCCATGCGCTCAAGCACCCACCACAGCAGGGTTGTTGTGACTGTTTCCCATGCAACGCGTCGCGACCAAAATGGCTCCTGCAAACGTGTCATCACATCATTTTCGCGTGCTATATATTATTATACCAATATATTATATTACAAATTACAATTATGAGTTAACGGAATGCTAGCCAAGACACGTGATGCTACCACACGCACGCTGCTTGACATGCAGGTACGCTTGAGAAAAGGGAGACTGGTACCTAACCATGCGGACATTATAAATACACGTAAATGAGACATAGCCTTGTCCGCGACAATTCTTTTATTCAATTCTAAAACCATTTATTTGGTCACATTCTATAAAACTAAATATATCGCGTTATTTACAGATTTAGATATTTATATTTTAATAATAATAATAATAATGTGTGGACTTATATAGCGCACGTATCCACCAACTAAGTGGTGCTCAAGGCGCATTCTTTTTTACGTGCATTACACAACACACGGGACCTACGGCTTTACGTCCCATCCGAAGGACGAAGCAATTATGGTTAAGTACCTTGCTCAAGGACACAAGTGTCACGACCGGGGCTCGAACCCACACCCTGCTGCTGGCAACACCAGAACTTGAGTTCGGTGCGCTAGACCGCTCGGCCACGAAAGTTTCAAAGTACTGAAATACAACACGAGATATTACCGCACAAATTATTTGGCGCGCTATTTGTGACCTCACTGACCTTTCAAGACATGTTGACGTCCCAACATCCGTGACGGAAAAGTGGGGTAAGTTATACCCGCTTTCGTTTCACACTAGTTGCTATTTCCTGGGAAAAAATACTTTTCCCGGGAAAAACTCGCTTAGTTAAGTAATAGTAATACTTAACCCTACTCCCGAGCAGGGGTAATTATTTCCCAGGAATAAGCTACTTCCCGGGAATTTCCCGGGAGTAGCTTTTGAAGTGTGAACAGACTGACCAGAATTTCCCGGGAATTTCCCGGGAAATACGTCTAGTGTGAAAGGGGCTTAACAGGCCAATTTTATGTAGGCCCTTAGGTAGGGTTTTCAGTTCGTACGTGCTTGACCGAAGCCCTCCACACACACAGCGCATCGCCCGCAACAAAAATTTAAATCAAAAAATTCTATTACTTTTACCTGTCGAAATCTTACATGTAATAGCTCATTGGAAAGCTTATAGTCTCAGCTATCCAACAATGTACATAAAATAGCAATCAGAAGTACGTGCGAAAGGCTAGGTTTTTATGAATGAACCACTCTCGTCCCGCCCAGCCTTCCGAGTGTTCCGAGATCGGGCGCATTCGGCCCGTAAAATTTGCCGCGCTCTGCTGAGGGCATCCACTTCGGAGCTGTCTCCGCGCCCGAGTACATTGTGATTGACATGAAAACGGGTTTCCCTATAGAGTCAAAGGGCTCCTTTACATACCCATGCTTGCTCGATCTCCACAGCTACTCTACAACCGAAGTTATGAAGAGATAAAAAATTAAACACCGTTTTTCGAGGTGAAATTTTTAAGTTGAAAGGTAAGAGCGATGTCTGAATGAATTTTACACCTCTTTTCTATCAAATGTGAAAGTTTTGAGCCGTAAATGTGTTTAGTTTTGAGCGGAGAGTGTATTTTTTACACCCTTTCAAAAGCTCTTATGAGGGAAACGAGCACGAACGCTGTGCGTGTGTATCACGGTGTGTGTAGGCTGATTCAACAGTTTTGTTGCCATAAGGAATGTACACAGTGTATGGACAGTCAGGCAAGTTCATCGAATGCTGTATACTTCTTGATTAAATAAAACAGGATTCCTCAAAAACTACTCGTCCGATTTTCTTGATTTAAAAACCATTAGATTTCTTTCATCAAGACCTTTAGGCCATGAGAATGAAAGTCATAGATTTGCGTCCACCGCCCGCATGTCCCGAAAGCTACCGCCTAAATTTTTCATTATTTGCCAAAAAAATCATTATTTGCACAAAAAAGGTATTTCCACCAAACAAATTTAGTTCCAAATCATCCACATCAGTAAAACAAAGTTTTTACCAAATTTCCACCAGTATGTGCGCTATAAATCATTAGTACATGTACATGTTCTCTTATTTTTACAGTCTTAGTCCCGCGTACGTCGTTCACAAAAAACTGAAAAAGGTCGCATCGCGCTAAAACTGTATGGTAAACTCCGATCCGCACCTGCAACTGTACCGCCTTCACATGCGCAACACATTCGCTGTTGAGCCTTTCCATTGTATCTTATGCCTGTGTGTGCGGCCTGCACGTATAATGATGCACGTACGTACACTGATTAGAATAGAAGAAACATCTTGTGATTGCGCTGTAGTGTTATTAATGATCAATGGAAATAATGAATAATGAATAATGAAAAAAAGCCTCATGTGTTTTCGAAATTTCCCGGACGCAAATCTATGACTTTCATTCTCTTGGCCTTAATTTGATATAAATATTGAGCATATTGGTTTAGGAATAATTTTTCACCTGAAAACCCTACCTTAGGCCTTACAATTTACATCATACATACTAGGTATGTGCGTATCCCACGCATTGTCGCAAATCTGTTCGGCCGCGGCCTCAATCTCGGGTTGAATCGCCGTGGCGAAGACACCGTGGAGATAGCGCTTTGTAACGTTTCGCTGAGGCCGTTCTTTTTGACGTAACCAGGAGATTTTTTTTCGAAGACGTAGATCAAATATTCTACTTCAACCTCGTTCTCAAATTTTCTGAATGCGGCATCTAGAAGTTTCCAAAAAATATTCTCGAAATTTGGGTTCGCTCTTGCTCATCAAAACCATCGATGATTTACCAAAAGTTTAGTAAAATCACTTATCAAACCACAAAAATCATTTTTCTATACTTGTTTTCTACCTCTTGGCCAATTTTGACGGCGATTGATCGTCTCCCAGTTATGTTTTTGGACTCCCCAAACATCTATGTCAACCAAAGATTGTATTGCGCCGCGTTCAGCGCGCTATAGACCTACCAATTTTCAGTCCGATAAATCGTCCGTTTAAACCTAATAAGTAACACAATATTAAATATTAGTTTTCATGAACTTATTTCATTTTTTTCTTCATATTTCCAGTCCAATATCATTTATTGTTTTTTATAATGTTTAATTAAATCAGGGATAAGTATTTCATGGATTTCAGTATAAATATTAAAAATTCTCAGATTTGAGTGATTTTTTTCTCTATTTTTAAAATCTATTTTCATTATTTTGTTTTATATTTCCAGTCCAATATAATTTATAAATTGTTTTAATATTACATTAAATCAGGGATGAGAGGCTTTCGAAGATTTTAGTGTAAAAATATGAAAACAATCCTCAGATTTGAGTAATTTATTTTTTTTCATAATTTTTTTATTTATTATTTTTTTTTTTTTAACACATTTTTTTTGTATTTCTTATTTGTAAATCAGCACTACAAAACAAACTAATCATTGAATTAGCCTGTAAATAGGTTATTATTCTTCCTCTTTTCCCAAGCATTCCAGTGATACCAACCTTTTGAAAATCGGACAAGAATTAAGAAAGTTATGATATGGAATCCGAGAAAATCTAGGAAACGGGTCACAACTCAAATGTACATTTCTTATGTTTTTCCTTATAAGGCCAATGAAAGCTGATTACTAGTTTCTCGTCAGCGCCCGCACGTGATTTTGGCCCCGCACCAAAAAATTTCATTATGCCAAAATTTCATTATTTTGCAAAACATTTTTGGGAAAATCCGGAAAATCCGACGCAAACTACTCCCAAGCTAAAGGAACCATTCCGATTGCGCGGTCGATGTTTTTGCAGCTTCGCTGTATCATGCAACATACCGGTCGTGCCCACCTTCCATACAGCTGGGCCCATGGGAAGCGCTGATCTGCCTAGCTTCACAGATTTGCGAAAGAAAACCCATGGCATGCAGGGTATATAGTGTACATGCAGCTGGTGCAGCCGCTGAGAGCCGCGGAATGACGTTCACAGGTCACACAAAT
Organism: Zoroaster sp. YZ-2022; assembly: GCA_029582265.1. Classification (NCBI taxonomy): domain Eukaryota; kingdom Metazoa; phylum Echinodermata; class Asteroidea; order Forcipulatida; family Zoroasteridae; genus Zoroaster; species Zoroaster sp. YZ-2022. Next base: position 85,418 of record CM055836.1, on the reverse strand, counting down.
TGCAACCTCGTTTCCAGATCGCATACTATGTGCCCGGCCTATCCGGGTCGTGTATTGTCGCCGTGGTACGAGGTTGGTATTGATCGATCGTTGTCAATAGAACTCAATAGAACTGATATTGGCATCAAACTCACATTTCTGGGTGAATTTAGAACCTAAATCTGTTTCAAAATGGCAGTTTGTGTATGTGTATGGGTTGCATTTTTCCTTGATGAAAAATAATGAATAATGAATAATGAAAAAAAAAACTCACCAAAATTTGATAAATGGCTGACGAGAAACTAGTAATCAACTTTCATTGGCCTAAAATAATTGCCATTTAGTATTTACGGGCCTAAAATTGCCGGATTCAACATGTCATAACTTCCTTATTTTTGGTCACAGGAAGATGATCCTTATATCATTGTAATCGTCTATTCAAGACCTTGACAATGATACCAGTTGTATTGGAATCTGTTGATTTTGAAAATTTTTGTCACATAGCTATACATACATGATGTAATTAGAACTTCAGACGTCTATCTTCAAACGTCTTTATTTCACAGCTTGATCAAGTCTTCAAGAGCTTTGTTTAATAAGACTCATGTAAATACAAAACAAACGCTAACTGCACCTTTTAGAAGACATTCACGAGGATCCAGGCTTTAAAATGAGGAATATACTCTACTTTATCCACGCTTGTTGTCAGACACATTCGTACCCACTGGGCGCAGCCATCTTGAAATACTGACGTGAACGTACCCGTGGACTGTTCTATGTGCGTACTCACGACTGTTGCATGACGTAGTGTTAGGTTGTCATCATGCACGACCAACACTATAGGGCGTAAATCTGGGAAGGTGGCGGGTAACCCCGACTTTTTGGCCCGGGGATTGTCACATAGGATCATCCTCACCCTCCCTCCCCTCCCCACACACACTTACAATTTTATATGCGGTAAAAACAAATAATAAGCGAACAATTCGTTAAAAAAGAAAAGAAATTTAGTTTGTTTATTATTTTATTATTTGTTCCTTTGTCCGTTTGGGTGTCATAGCCGTGGGATTATGATTGGTTGTGCACTGCAGTACTTCACTGTACACAAATCTCAATATCATTCTTTTCTACGCGGATTTACGGCTAATGACAACCAAATTATTCTACTAACCTATTATTTAAAATATTGAGAAATTCCGAAATTTGCATTATTTAGCAATACATTCTTTACAATTATCAGTCACTTCACCTCTCTTTATTATTAATGAAACAATAATATACTGAACAGTAAAAGAAACGCAAGTCCAAGGACAGCAAAAGAAACGCAAGTCCGAGGTATTGTCAAGTTTTCAAACAGAAGACAAACCATTTTAATTCTAATCACTCATTTAATGAAAAATGCTTTCAATATGTGAGCTGAAAGTGACTGTTGAAATTACATTGCAAGATTTTCACAAATTGAAAGCATTTTTCATTAAATGAGTGATTAGAATCAAAACGGTTTGTCTTCTGTTTGAAAACTTGACAAGACCTCGGACTTTCTTTTGCTGTCCTCGGACTTGCGTTTCTTTTGCTGTTAAGTATAAGTCCAAAGAAAATCTGTATATATATTTAATTTCACCACTATCTACATTTATTATCTTAGAAGAGATTGGTGTAAACACATGTACATAGCACATGTAAATACACAGACCATTTGTAAGAAGAACTCTGAAAAGAGTCAAAACAATTGTTTAAATGATCGAAATAAAGTATGGGTAGCAATTATAGGCATATCCCAGGTAAGACAAAAGTCGCTCTCTGGCAAACATGCGCAACACAACAACAACAACAACAACAACAACAACAACAACAACAACAATAACAATAACAATAACAATAACAATAACAATAATAATAATAATAATAATTGTCATCTTATTGATATAGCTGTGCCGGGTGATAGTAGAGTAGCTTCGAAGGAGAAGGAGAAGGTACAGAAATACCAGGATTTAGCGAGAGAACTCCGCAAGCTGTGGCAAGTCAAGGTCAAGGTTATTCCTGTGGTAGTGGGAGCACTGGGTACAATCCCGAAGGCGTTGGAGAAACATCTCAAGGAGATAGGAACATCTGTTAGAGTAGAATTACTACAGAAGGCGGCACTCTTAGGGACAGCAAGGATTCTGCGAAAGACACTCGAGATCTAAGGCTACGGGACGTAGCTTGACTCGAGGTGTAACCGGCAGAAAGGAAAACAAGATCTTTCTTTTCATGCTGTGCTAACGGGAAATAATAATAATAATAATAATAATAATAATAATAATAATAATAATAATAATAATAATAATAATAATAATAATAATAATAATAATAATAATAATAATACTAATACTAATACTAATACTAATAATAATAATAATAATAATAATAATAATAATAATAATAATAATCCCGATGGCGTTGGAGAAACATCTCAAGGAGATAGGAACATCTGTTAGAGTAGAATTACTACAGAAGGCGGCACTCTTAGGGACAGCAAGGATTCTGCGAAAGACACTAGAGATCTAAGGGTACGGGACGTAGCTTGACTTGAGGTGTAACCGGCAGAAAGGAAAATAAGATCTTTCTTTTCATGCTGTGCTAACGCGAAATAATAATAATAATAATAATAATAATAATAATAATAATAATAATAATAATAATAATAATAATAATAATAATAATAATAATAATAATAATAATAATAATAATAATAATAATAATAATAATAATAATAATAATAATCTGCAGCGCAAGACCAGTCTCTGCCGACGAATGTGATGAAGGCAAGGATCGAGAAGTCAAATGTCTCTTCAATTTGCAGAATGTGCAATGCGGCGGAGGAGACTGTATTTCACATTGTCAGCGAATGCAGAGTGCATGCTCAGACAGAGTACAAAGGCCGACACGACAAGTTGGCCAAGGTGATCCATTGGGATCTGTGTAAGAAGTACGGTGTCAAGGTGCAATCGAAGTGGTACGACCATGTGCCGGAAAAGGTAGAAGAAACGGACCATGTCAAGATTCTCTGGGACTTCAACATCCAGACAGATCATGTTATAGAACATAGACGTCCGGATGTTGTTGTCTTGGATAAGCATGAGAAGATGTGTCATCTTATCGATATAGCTGTGCCGGGTGATAGTAGAGTAGCTTCGAAGGAGAATGAGAAGGTGCAGAAATATCAGGATTTAGCGAGAGAACTCCGCAAGCTGTGGCAAGTCAAGGTCAAGGTTATTCCTGTGGTAGTGGGAGCACTGGGTACAATCCCGAAGGCGTTGGAAAAACATCTCAAGGAGATAGGAACATCTGTTAGAGTAGAATTACTACAGAAGGCGGCACTCTTAGGGACAGCAAGGATTCTGCGAAAGACACTCGAGATCTAAGGCTACTGGACGTAGCTTGACTCGAGGTGTAACCGGCAGAAAGGAAAACAAGATCTTTCTTTTCATGCTGTGCTAATGCGAAATAATAATAATAATAATAATAATAATACAGAAGATTTATAATGCGTACATATCCACCAAAAAGTGCCCAAGGCGCTTTACAGTAAACAAGAAATCATACAATAGCATAACAATACAACAGCAAATGCAATATAATACTAAACAAAGGATTACAAAAATGCATAAATGAATGTTAGCAGTCCTTATAGGCAATACACATAAGATGAGTGAGTTTAAGTTTTCTTGAAGGAGTAAACAGTTTGAGATTCACGAATGTACAGAGGCAAATCATTCCAAAGGCGTGGAGCCACATCTTCAAAAGATCTGTCACCCCAAGAATGTTTAGACTTTTGTTCAGCCAGCAGAAATTTTGCACTGGAACGTGACTTGCGAGAGGGGGCATAGCATGGCATGGTATAGCGCTAGCATAGTGGTTAGAACGCTCGCCTTTTTTGTACGTGATACTGAGATCGGGACAACAGGTCAGATTTTAATTTAGTTTTTATTATATAGACCATGTGAGTTGTTTACATTTTGTGTGACCCTCAGAGTACCAGGGTGTTTTCCCGCCTAGCAAAAGTGTGTGTATTTGTATGCAGAGTTTGTACATTTTGTAAAATTGTTCGTGCCTAGTTAACAATAAATCAAATGAAGAATTTTGTTCTGCTTTCATCTCAAAACATCAGATTTGATGATTTCTTGTACTAGACCAGTACACAATAAACATGTAAACGTACTGTGATGTCATTGGTCACATCGTCTATAGGTGAGTGTATACAGTGAACGGGTGCCAGTCAACTCGCCCCCTCGCAAACTCGCCCCCTAGCAAACTCGCCCCCCAGTGATACAAACTCGCCCCCTCGCAAACTCGCCCCCCACAAACTCGCCCCTCCGCAAACTCGCCCCCCGGCAAACTCGCCTCCCCGCCAACTCGCCCCCCGGCAAACTCGCCCCCCAACCCATATCACCATAATAAATCGTGTCTTTTTTTGTCCTTTAACACCCCGGCAAACTCGCTCCCCCACACAAACTCGCCCCAAACCCATATTACTGAAAATTATGTGATCCAACTAAATTTTTTATGATGTCTTATAACTATGCGGTAAATTGTTTATATAAGCGAGTGAGTAAATCAAATACTTAATAGAGATAAATCAATTTTTTACCGTTTTATTTAACGAACAGTTACAAATAAAATCATTGAAACGGTTAAAAAATTTAAATAGTTAAATAAACATTTAAATAATTACATGAGACGATGATTACTGAAAAAAATAATTTAAAAAAAATAAATAAAATAAACATTAATTTACTGGTTATATAACCTTAGGTGGGTCATTTAGGGTAAATTGAGGATATTAATTATTCAATATGGGTCGGTGGGCGAGTTTGCCGGGGGGCGACTTTGCGGAGGGGCGAGTTTGCGGAGGGGCGAGTTTGTGAGCGAGTTGCTGAGGGGCGAGTTTGTATCACTGGGGCGAGTTTGCTGGGGGCGAGTTTGTCAGGGGCGAGTTTGTAAGGGGCGAGTTTGCGAGGGGGCGAGTTGACTGGCATCCCAGTGAACATTGCACACGACAGATAAACTCGTTGACGGATTATCAAAATTTACCCCGTTTGATCGTGCTGTTCGAATGTACCCTTTTGGCCAGCAGATAGGCCTATACTTTGTTGGATTCACCGTGTACACAATAACGATTATCGAACTTCGATCCATGGGTACACTGTAAAAAATTTCTTTGTAAATTTACAGAAAAAGTGCTGGCAACAGAGTTGCCAGCACTTTCTGTTATTTCATTTAACCCTTCGTTTTGTAAAATATAATTACAGACCTGTTGTTATTTTTAAAAAAATTGAAAAGTTGTAATCATTATTAACAGACCACATGGTTTTGGCAAAATACAGGCAAACCTTTAAATGCAAATAACTGAACTTCTGTTGTTTGTGTTCACAACCTGCAACAATTATTCAAATTTACAGAAATGTTAGTAATTTAATTTGGTACTTGGTTTTTTGCTTTTACACATTGAAAAAAAAATCTCGTTTTTTTACGGCCTGTGAAATGACGATTACCGTAGTTTTTACTGAAACTTTCCGTTATTTTACGTAGAATATTTGTATTTTTTTAAGGGTACCGTATATGACGCAGCTGTCAACATCCATGAAGGAACGCTGCATCTACTATGGGATGGATCTGCAGATATTGGAGTTAATCAATGCAACTGTTTATTACACAATGTCTTTCACTTATCTATACGTACGCGTAGTCTGGTTCCTTTTTCAATCACTCCTCTCCAGTTACTAATAAACGGAACATGTATTCTTTATATATACTGTCTTTTCGAAACTCTTTTTAGTCATGGTGGCATGCAATTATAATCTACATTTCAATATTTTAAATTTTGAATGTACTTTTTTACATCAACATAGAAGAGAACATCAACATATTACCTTTTTAATCATAAAATTAACAGTAAATTATTTCAAAATGGGCTAAAATCATCCATTTTCACATATTTAAACCTTGAAAATGATTCGAGCGCAAAGCTAGGTCAACTTAAGGTCAGTCATTTACATATTGAATATATCCCAGAGTGCAATGGGAGCGGCCATAATACGGGTTTCGGCCGTAAAACACTGAGAAATGGATGATTACGGTAATTCACCGTAGAATTTACAAACTTTTCGCCGTAAAATTACGGTAATTCTTTATAGTGCATATTTCTGCAATATAAAAGGATCCGAATCTATAAAATACCTTTTTTGGGTATTTTTACACATTTGTTTGTTTTTAAACGTTTCATTTGTTTATTCGTTTTAATGAATTTCACTTGAATTGAAATAAGTTGAATCCGTAAAATTAAATTATTTATTTTGTATTAACACAAGTTGTTTTGATACGTCGTGATTGTAATTTATTTACTTTTATTACAACGTCTGCAATACTACTACTACTACTACTACTACTACTACTACTACTACTACTACTACTACTACTACTACTACTACTACTACTACTACTACTACTACTACTACTACTACTACTACTACTACTACTACTACTACTACTACTACTACTAATAATAATGTGGACTTATATAGCGCACGTATCCACCAAACTGGTGCTCAAGGCGCATTATATTATTACCCCCTGCTCATCAGGCTCATAAATCATTCCTAAAACCATCTCAGCTCCCTGGGGAGTATACAGCTCAATTGCTGCCATTACAGCGCATAGGGCTAATCAAACACAACAACAAACTCTGCCCTCACAGGTACCCATTTACCCCTGGGTGGAGAGAAGCAATTATGGTAAAGTGTCTTGCTCAAGGACACAAGTACCCCGGTCGCGGTCGGGATTCGAACCCACATTCTGACGACTCGGCCATCAGAACACAAATCCGATGCACTAAACCGCTCGACCATGGCACTCCACACTGCAAGAATATGTCCTAGTTCAAATGGTCAAATATCAACAAATGCAATAACACTCTAAATTACAATTTGGTTTTCCATTTTGCAAACAAAAGTTATTTATTCGGGAATCTAACACAACAAATCAAACATGTCCATATTGAACAACACTCTCAACAAGGTACTAACTTATGTTATCAACATAGCCTAATAATGTAGGTGACATGCCCTCCCCTAATAAAACAAATATTAAAAAAAACAAGTAAACCATGTAAAGTCTTTAACACACACTCGGTAATAAACATAACTAAAATAATATTTAATAAACTCGACTGCCTTACAATAGTAATGAGTTGCCCCCCTAGAAAAACATAAAGCAATACCACATTGCAAGCATTCAGTGCACACACTCAGTGCTCAAACAAATAATGTTGGTGAACCCCCTCCCCAAAATATAAAATACATAAAAAGTAAAAGCAAATAACAAACAAGTGTAAAAAAATCAGAAATTTTACACAATTCGACTGTAATTTTACAAATTCTATGTTCAATAACAAAATTATGGGTGAAAATTTACAAAAATTGTAAAAATACATAAATATTTACAGAAAGAGGTTTATTTACATCAACAACAAAAAACAAAAATGTAATTAACAAATAACAAACAAAAAATCTCTGTAAAAAAACAAACATTTTCCACAATTCGATTGTATTTTTACAAATTCTATGTTTAATAACAAAATTATGGGTAAAAATCAACAAAATATGTAAAAATACAAACTTATTACATCAAAAACAAAAACGAAAAATGTAAAAGCAAATAACAAACACAAAATATGTGTAAACAAACAGAAACTTTCCACAATTCGATTGTTATTTTACAAATTTTATGTTTAATAACAAATTTATGGGTGAAAATCAACAAATTATGTAAAAATACATAAATATTTACAGAAAGAGGTTTATTTACATCAAAAACAAAACAAAAAACATGTAAAATCAAATAACAAACAAAAGATCTGTGTAAAAAAACAGAAATTTTTTACAGTGTACTAGACTACTACTGACCCTTAGTATTTTTAGCTTCGGTTTGATGGTCATGGTTGTATCGCATTGCAGAAAAACAATAATAATAATAATAATAATAATGTGTGTACTTATAATAGCGCACGTATCCACCAACTAAGTGGTGCTCAAGGCGCATTATATCATTACCCCTGCTCATAAGGCTCATAAGGCTCATAAATCATTCCTGAAAATTGCTGCCATGACAGCGCATATAGGGCTAATCAACCAACTCTGCCCTCACAGGTACCCATTTAACCCCTGGGTGGAGAGAAGCAATTATGGTTAAGTGTTTTGCTCAAGGACACAAGTGTCACGGCCGGGATTCGAACCCACATTCTGCTGCTAACACCAGAACTTGAGTCCGGTAAGCTAGACCGCTCGGCCACGACACTCCAAGAGCCAAACCAGAGCTTTCGAGCATTTTAAACTATAGCTTTTGCTAATATAGTAACCATTGGGGCTGCCAGCGGCATAGCCAGGACTTTTTCAGTGGGGGACACGGGGGGGGGGGGTGCTTTTCATTGGGGGGGGGGGGGTAGGGGTATGGGTTTGAAGTGGTTGGGGTCATGCTTTTTTTTTAAAGGGAGACGCTGCAGGGGGACACCATCGTCTTATGTTCTTGGCATTTTGTGTATAACCACGACTAGCCAGACATGCCTATTCAGCGTGTATGCTGTAAGCAACTGCACTATTGTAAATGAAGGCCTACAACTAGCAATTATTCAGGATATAACTTGTTAACGTTTTTTTTTTTCTTCTTTTTTCTTTCTTTTCCACATTTTCCCCTTTTCTTTTTCTTTTCTTTTTTGGGGCACTATCGGGATTTTTTTGTGGTGGGGCACCTGTAAACCGCTCGACCATGGCACTCCACACTGCAAGAATCTGTCCTAGTTCAAATGGTCAAATATCAAAAAATGCAATAACACTCTAAATTACAATTTGGTTTTCCATTTTGCAAACAAAAGTTATTTATTCGGGAATCTAACACAACAAATCAAACATGTCCATATTGAACAACACTCTCAACAAGGTACTAACTTATGTTATCAACATAGCCTAATAATGTAGGTGACATGCCCTCCCCTAATAAAACAAATATTAAAATAAACAAGTAAACCATGTAAAGTCTATAACACACACTCGGTAATAAACATAACTAAAATAATATTTAATAAACTATTTTGCACAAACTCGACTGCCTGACAATACTAATGAGTTGCCCCCCTAGAAAAACATAAACAAAGCAATACCACATAGCAAGCATTCAGTGCTCAAACAAATAATGTTGGTGAACCCCCTCCCACCAAAAAAAAATACATATAAAGTAAAAGCAAATAACAAACAAGTGTAAAAAAACAGAAATTTTACACAATTCGACTGTAATTTTACAAATTCTATGTTCAATAACAAAATTATGGGTGAAAATCAACAAAATATGTAAAAATACATAAATATTTACAGAAAGAGGTTTATTTACATCAACAACAAAAAACCAAAATGTAAAAACAAATAACAAACAAAAAATATCTGTAAAAAAACAAACATTTTCCACAATTCGATTGTATTTTTACAAATTTTATGTTCAGTAACAAAAGTATGGGTAAAAATCAACAAAATATGTAAAAATACAAACTTATTACATCAAAAACAAAAACGAAAAATGTAAAAGCAAATAACAAACACAAAATCTGTGTAAAAAAACAGAAACTTTCCACAATTCGATTGTTATTTTACAAATTCTATATTTAATAACAAAATTATGGGTGAAAATCAACAAATTATGTAAAAATACATAAATATTTACAGAAAGAGATTTATTTACATCAAAAACAAAACAAAAAACATGTAAAATCAAATAAACAAAAAATCTGTGTAAAAAAACAGATTTTTTTTTACAGTGTATATGTAGGCCTATTGGTGTCAGTATTTTTTAAGGGGATACTTGAGACACTTTTTTGTACAGGTCCTGATGCTTTTTTAAAGGGATTCTGGGGGAAGGGGGCGTTGAGCACAGGGTATCCCCTTTCCACATAACGCCACTTCTTTTTATAGCTTCTTTCTAGATACACCCCTGCTATAGGTCGACCCTATATTCGTTTGCAAATATCAAAGCCTACACTGTAAGAAATATTGGGTAAACACGGTTGATATGTTTCCCAACACTGGTCAACATATCAACAGGTTACACAGTTGGTTTACCATTGCCCAATGTTGAATATTTTTTTGCCACAATATGTTAACAGTTGTGGTAAATACTGACCAATTCTGGGTGAAATAACCTTACCCAACCCCATGTTGCCCAACGTTTTACAATGTAATATACAGCCAGGGAGCGAAACGGTAATACTACATTTAGGCCTACAATTACATTTAGGTACTGAAAGGAATAAATAACATTGATGTTTGGAAACAAGTTCATTCTGACCCTCTACATTTCAAGAAATATATCATAAAACCATAGAGAAAGGAGATAAAACTAACCTGTGAAAGCTTAATCACAATATATTAAATAGGTGCTCACGTTTTCAGAACTAGAAAAGGACGAAAAACTGTTACCGGTATTTTTTACAAAAAATTGGACAACAATGTTTTGTATATTTGGAAGAACAATTACTATTGATTCTAAGATGAGTACAGATTATCAGGATGAATGATACATGTACCAACTAGTCAAGTAAGCTTTTATAGGAAATAGCTAAGAATTCACTTATTTGATAACCTGCTATACTGTCCCTTTAAACAATATAAACAACTGCGTAGTGATTAATTCTGATACAATGGTGAACAGTTACAAAAGTCTGTCAAGGACTGAGAACGATTGCGGCTGTTACAAAACTTCCTGGAGGCAATCTTCAAATCTGCCGCTGCACATAGTTGCCCGTAGGATGCACGTCGCGACGCCGCGAGAACCGGAGCCAATGATCCGAAGAGGACTTGCCACGCAAGATTTCGTTTTGAAACGTCCGTCGAGTCATCGCTGCCGTCGCTGATGCTGCGATAGCAGCTTCTGCGCCTACGGCCGTTATGCGCGGAATCCTCGCCGGGTCCTCGCTCCTCCATCCTTCTGTTGTATAAGTATTTGGCGAACAGCCATTGAATATTTTCCACAGCGTCCCTATGCTTGAGAATGACCTGATCAGCGTGGGTTCTGATGACGTCCCACGACTGCTTTATGTCCTCTTCAGACGCGTGCGGATGGCAGACGACAAAACGAATGACAATCTTCCCACCCAGCGTTGCAGGAACCATATGAATCTTGCCTGACTCGTTGACTTGTCTAAGAAGGCTCTCCGTCACTTTGTTATGTCCCTGTTACGGAAGTTTAAAAACAGTTTCATAATATTATTATTGAGTTGAAACGATAAGTTGGTAAACAATAAATGTCTGCTCTGTCAGGCCGATGGGACACAAACTCATGGGGTTAACGGTCTGTCAAACGCCCGCCCGAATCGGTACACAAGGGCGTAGCGAAGGCATTTTCTTGGGGGGGGGGGTGGAGCCAATTTGCCGACTGACATCAGAGTTGGGGAGCGCAAAATTATTTTGCTGGTAAATTTACCGACACAGCTCTAATATGACCAGACAAATTTACTTTGTTTCCCCCAAAATGGACCCAAAGTCGCTCGGGGGGGGGGGGGGGGTTACTTATAACAAACAAACGTGCTTAGAAACACGATATATTTGCAGTCGGCAAACCCATACCTCAAGGTTTGCCGACTTAAATTTTAGTCTAAACCTTTGATGCTTCATTTGCCGACTGAGGCTCTGTATAAATGCCGCCTGAGAAAAATTATTGGGGGTGTCACACACCTCTCACACCCCCGCCCCCGCTCGCTACGGCCCTGTCGGTACATGCTTCTATAGTTAATCATAACATGCCAGGTTCTTTCAATCATGTTGGGCACATGACTCCATCATTAAAACCAGCTTTCAAAGTTTCTTTAAACCTTTGTGAGTTTTTTCTCTATTGATGTTGATGTTTTTCTTTATTAATAATCGTTTATTAAAGTGAAGGTACAGCATTGGTATATCCTAAAACAAATCTATGAATGTTTCATCACAATAAGCGCTCACGTTTTTAAGAGAGCGAAAAACTGTGACATGTTTTCTTAATCTTTTAGTTTTAGTTAACATTTGTCGTTTTCTTTCTTTTTCTGGCAGTTTGCAAATGAGTTTTCCGTGCAATGTTGAAAAGGTTCGAAAAACATGCATTTTTGTCCATTTTCTCTTAAATACGTATTTTTTATGAAAGCTAATACAAATCTAGATAGACCTACCTTAGCAATTTGGCGTAAAAATTGTACTTAACAAGCCCACGGCCACGAAGGGAAAAATGTGCAGTGCGCCATGTGCGTTACCCAACAAACTCGACACAACAATAAAGACTTTAGTGTGAAGGATCACAGAAATAAAAACCATTATGGCTCTTAATAAATGTGTTTTGCATAATAAAACAAGATATTTGTTAGTTTTTTCATAATTGAAGTTTGTTCTGTTCATTTTGGAGACTTTTATGCCACTTCACAACCCCCCCCCCCACTTTATTGGCAATTGAGTGATGTAATGCATCACGTGATACCGTGACGTCAGTTAAAGAACGATTTTCTAGCAATGCATAGATGTTTGTGTGTGTACGTGTCCGATGCGCTTATGTCAAAACTCCATATGTGTATACATATTTTCATCCTAAATTTACTTGAAAAATCATGCCTACAAGATGTGTCGTAGCAGGCTGTAGTAATACTCATAACGAGGGTGTAAGCCTCCATAGGTTCCCTAAAGACGAGGCACTACGAAAAATTTGGGCCACAAAAGTGCGGTTGACGAGGGCAAAATGGTTAGGGCCGTCTCCAACCAGTGTGATATGTAGCGATCATTTTACCGTTGAAGACTTCGAAACGAGCCTTCATGGGGAATTTGGGAGGTCAAAGGCAGGGCCGGATCTACCATATGGGCACTTTGGGCACGTGCCCAGGGGCCCCTGGGCATCAGGGGGCCCTCCATGGTGGTCGAAAAAAAAAATTGAGAAAAAAATGTTTCCAAATTTTTTTTTCCAACATTTTTTTTCCCCAAAAATGTTTTTATCTAATTTATTTTATTTATCTAATAGATAAAAAAAAGTTATCTAATCCGAATCCGTCCACCCCCCCCCCCCCGAAATAAATTAGTCAAAATGAGTGTTTTATTGTTGGTGAGAATGCTGCTGGAAAGTGCCGATTGTGTGTTAAACCAGTAACAATGGGCTAGATTGGCTGTTTGATGTTCAAGGACCTTGAACATCAAACAGCCAATCTAGCGCAAGGTGGGTGGGCCGTGTGACGTCAGGTGGAGAGGCAGGTGGTTCTGTAGGTCAGGTGTTATCACTAGTGAACGCGCTAAAATCAAAGCAGGAAGCAGGATAAAATGGACACCAGTAAACAAAAGCCCAGTGGGGCTGCCAAGAGAAAGAAAAGAAAGGAAAAGGAGGAGAGAGAAGCGGCCACATTAAAAAATGTATCACTAATAAGTCGCTTTTTCAAAAAAGCAAAACAAAGTGAAGAAGAGAGCGGTGGAAATACAGATAACATTGAGGATGGTGATGTAGTGGAGCAAAACGTAAGCCTGGATCTGGAAGCTTCAGCTTCTACCAGCAGCAGCATAGTTGCACAATATGTTGATAGTGATGAAAATAATAATGATATTATTAGTGATGATGAAAATGGAGAAGAACCGGACGAGGAAGACGGGGATGATGAAGACAATCACCAAATTGTGAATATTTAGAGGAAAATGAAAAAAAAAACTCAAAATTTTGCGCACGCGCGCGAAGCGCGCGTGCACATATTTGCGCACGGCCGCTTCGCGGCCGCACGCGAACGACCCGTGCCCGTGGGGGGGCCCTTGGAGTTTCAGGTGCCCAGGGGCCCTCAGAGGTGTTAATCCTGCCCTGGTCAAAGGCACCCAGACTCAAGAAAACTTCGATTTCAACGAAAATAAAGAAGCATGTGAATCCTTCAAAGCGACGAAGCGATGCTTCGTTAAAACGTGAGAACAGACAAGTAACCAACGTTAAGTCAAATCCGACATGTCCGATCTACATGTATGTACTATGTGCGCCGCCATGTTGGGTTTTTGTTACGGCGTAATTCACAAATCATACATGAAAAAATACACTATAACGTCAGACTAAAATAACATAAATTTTTACAACTTTTAGAAGAATTCGATGATGAAAACTGTGACTAGATTTTCCGGTCGGCGGCAATAAACACCAACGGTGCTTTTTTGCGACCATCGTATTTTGATATTTTCGATTTTTTCAACCGAGTTTGGGTCACAAAATTATCGAAGATAGCAGTTTGGTGAACGAAAATTACACATTAGATAGTTTATTCGTTACTTATTACCTCAGAAAAGTATCACAATTTCATCTGACGACGATTCAGCCATTTCTATGTTATTTTCCAGTGTGGACAATATAAGCGCAGGCATGTGAATGAACGCGTTCGCTGTTGTATAATGTATGTGGCTGGCGTCCCCGGAAGCAAGCCTGCTTCTTTATACGTGACGTCACACATAGAGACGTTCAGGATGCAGTGCAAATGGCCCCTTTTAGGGGCGTGTTAATCGGCGCCGACATCCTCTTCGGAAAAGCTTCAAATTATAAGTAGCTCGCTAAAAATCAATGAGCTATTTTTTATCATTAAAAATACCATATTTTAGTATCTCCATGGCATTTACGTCTCTATTTCTGTGGTCCTTTAATGGATGAATTAAGACAAATAAGGAAGCGAGATGCAAACTAGCCTTTAATCAAGGCGCACACTGCAACCTGCATCACCACTCACAAAACATTTAACAATGTTATTGCAATTTACCTTAATCCTGAAGCACACCAACCCAAACACGACATCACCCAGGACCTCAAATCTGCTATCGTCACGTACGAGCTTCTCGAACTTTTTTGCCAACTCCACATGCTAAAGGAAGATAGGAACACAAATCAAGCAAAAATTCGTACATAATACAATCAGTTACAATCCGTACATTTTTGTCATCTTTCAAGTCCCCTTCCCCTAAAACGTATTTCGGCATGGAAATGTCGAACATTAGCCTAATGTCTAAAAACGTGTACCCATCATCACGCGCATCACGCATCAATCAATCAATCAATTTATTGGAGTTACACTTTCAAATCAGTGGCACACGTCAAAGACGGTGCATCCTTAAACATAGTACAAAACATAAACAATAAATATAAACTAAGACTTAAAATACAAAACACTACTACAAAGTACACAAGAATAAAAAAGAAAGAAAAGGAAAAAAAAACATGCAGCGTGACATATAGATAGAACAGAAAACTTGTCAATTAATTAATCAATTTATAGCATTCAACAACATCTTACGCTCATCCCACAGGTTGGTCAAAAGATTCTTACATGATGTATCAAGAATCACGCAAGGCTTGGAACCCTTCACCTTCAATTTTTTGCTCGTTAAAAATATGTACTAGGCTATATAACGCTGAATGTTCACAGGGAATTAAGGTACAACTTTGGTTGTTACAAGGTTATCAAATTAACGAATTATGATCTAAAACTATCTTGGTACTATCTTCTGGAGAAATAGCTAAGATGATCCTATCGTTATGTTATTCACATAAGCGCTAGGATACAGAGTGTAGAAAGAAACGTAAATTGCACGTTTCACGAAAAAATAAACACATTGCACTGTAATACCTTAAATATTATGTATCTATACTGTATTGTTATTACGTGTATGCCTTTGATAATAAAACCTTAACTGTGTTTTTGACCAATTCTTGCCTTGATTCGGTCTTCTCTGCGGTTCGATTCTGATCACGATGTGATCACGATGTGATCACGATGTGATCACGTGTCATACACCTACTGTTCCATTCGCTTTCACGGTCATAGATGCAATTACTGGAGCGGAGCGGCAAACAGCGCCCCGCCCGACTCAACCACAAATTTGTATTGAAAACACGATATTAACATAACGATAGGATCATCCTAGCTCCTAGAGAAAGTGCTTTCATCTTAGAAAAAAATGGAATCGTTACGGTATTTCACATTTACAAACAAGTAACCGGATGGCAACTTTATATAAAACATGTTGTATGATGTTTTGTATCATCACCAACTTCACATCATGTAAGTCGTTTTAATCGGGTAATTACAAATGTTGTACATTCCATTTAATCGAGTGCTCGCATTACTAAGAAATGATCAAAATTCATTCACAGTTTTAGACCGTTATTTGTGTTAAATTCAACGGGAATAATTACATTGGCGTATACGGTTTTAGGCCTAGCTGCCTGCTTGCGGCTTACCGATCGTATGTACCGTTGTAACCCTTCCACTCCGTACATCCGAATCACGAACCAAAGCTTGAGAGCCCGGAACCGACGACTAAGCGGGATTGTCCAGTTCTGTAGGAAATGGGCGCAAAGAACAAACAAGCCTAAAAGATTAAAAATAAATACTTCAAGACACGACGTACAAAGCCCAACAGACAAACATACAGACAGACAGACAAACTTTAATTAACCATAACTCAGCCGACTTGGATTATTCCCAAATATTGGCATCACTGAATCTTGCCTCACTTGTAAGTTGTATCAAGAAGAAAACTGCTGAGTCTTTGTTTCCTTTACCAAATTTTCTATAATCACACTGGTATCGAAAATTCTTTGTTCCAAATTAACCACCGAGATCTCTCCACCTTCCGAATTCCTTTCTCTGGGTGTAACACTTTAAAGTATTCCATTTTCCATTGTCTGCCAGCTCTGTTGAACTCTCTTCCCCTTTAGGTAAAACTTGTGGCTTCGCATGGTGAGAAGGATAAGTAAGACTAATTGCGGTGACACCATGTGAAATTCTCAATTGAGTAGTAATTACTTCTGAAAAGAACTGGAGGTACAACTCGACGTTTCGATCAGTATGCTCTGATCGTCCTCAGCAGAATGCCGGACTCTGGGAAATGCTGCAGCCTACTTAAGCAGCAGCATTTCCCAGAGTCCAGCATTCTCCTGAGGACGATCAGAGCATACTGATCGAAACGTCGAGTTGTACCTCCAGTTCTTTTCAGAAGTAATTACTACTCAATTGAGAATTTCACATGGTGTCACCGCAATTAGTCTTACTTATCTCTTCCCCTTTGAAATTCGTCGTTTAACATCCATATTGTTTCATTTAAATTAGCAGCCAACAGTTTTCTTCTTGAACTCCAAGTTAGGGATTAGTAATATTTGTAGCTTTGCATGATGAAAAGGATAAGTGGGGACTGTTTGCGGTGGAGTCGTGTGAGGTTCTTGGTTGGATGGTGCCTTCATGGTGGTTGGTTCTGAGGAGAGCTGGCGGTTGCAGCTCAGCATTTTGTTTGGTTCGCTCTCCCGGTGATCGGAGCATGCAAGATTTTTTAGAATGCTGGTCATTCATTTTAATGTGTTTAGTTTTTGTTATTCATATTTCTAGATTTATTTATTGTACATTTTCTTTGGAAGACTGAACCTTTTGGTTATAGGAACAGTCTTGCCATCTCTACATTTATTAATTTTAATGATTTCTGGTTGTTGATGTATTTTCTGTGTGTTTTTAGAATAATAGCATAAGACAACCACTACGCCATAGAGACATGTATGGACCCTCTTTTACTGATAACAGCTCAAGACACATACATGCACTTGGGGCCCATTCTTACAAGCTTAATTGCTTCTTAATGGGTCCCTCCATGGTAATACTCCTCTTCATAAATATATATCTTGAATGTTTTCTGTATTAATTTGTTTTACAAAATAAATAAATGTACCTTGAACCTTGAACTAGGGCTAGAAAAGAATGACAGATACAGATGTGATTCGAAGGACAGAACAATTAACTGTTCGAGAAGTCAATAGCAAATTCTCACTAATATTCTTGTTGTGGATTTCGATGGACACAAGTTTTGTCTCCAATTTATTACTAATGTATACCAGTCTCATTGTGTGATGAGTCTTTAGGGAGCATAATGCTGCCGCCAGGTAAATATTAGAACACTTAGCCCCCCCCCCCCCAAAAAAAATGTCTCTGGTTTCTTGTAATAGGTCGGCTTCAAAATCGGTGCGGAGACGCGCATTTTTCATTTATTTATTTTTTCGTAATCTTTTTTTTTGCTAACCAGTGAAATACGTTTCGTGGCCGAGAAGAGGCATCACAAATCACAAATATCTTTTGGCCCTTAATGTCATGGAAATTAACAATAGATTACTGTTTTATGAGTGGGGGGGGGGGGGCGACTGACTTACTCTATAATCTATGGAGTGAGCCTCGTTGTCATGCTGGAGATAAATCGGGCTGACGGTGAAGGCGTCTGTCAACGCATGCTTTTCTCGTACCCTGGGCATGGAGTTAATAAATACGTGTAAAACGCACACTTTGGTATTTTATGAGTAATTTCAAGGGGAACAGGTCTGTCGCAATATTTTATTGTCATTGTTGCGCCTTCAGTTATGTCATAACAATTGTCATTACATTGGCCTTTCTCAATTTTTTAAAATTTTAAACAAAATGTCATTGCAAATAGAAATCTGCAATCAATTCTGGTTAATCTAATATGTGAATCGAGTTGAAGTCATGAGAAAAGTATGAAAAAGCATACACCAGTTTTTCTGAAAAGAGATGTAGTAAATGTGCATATAACTGTTTGTTCGTGTTGTCTCTGAAATGACAGCACAATACCTACCACATGACTGAGCAGTCAAAGCTCACTGCCATCCACTTGTTGGGGTTAAAGTTGAATGACGTCACGTACTAATAAAAAACAGGTAAAACATACAAAGCCATGAAAATAGTAATAATAGAAATAATAACAATAGTAATAACAATAACAATAACACTAACACTATCAATAACAATAACAATAATAATAACAATAATAATAACAATAATAATAACAATAACAATAACAATAACAATAACAATAACAATAACCATAACAATAATAATAGGTAAAACTTGTAGCTTTGCATGGTGATGATGATAAGTAAGACTAATTGCGGTGACACCATGTGGAATCTCAATTGAGTAGTAATTAGTTCTGAAAAGAACTGGAGGTACAACTCGACGTTTCGATCAGTATGCTCTGATCGTCCTCAGGAGAATGCCGGACTCTGGAAAATGCTGCTGCTTAAATAGACTACTGGAGGATCATCCCTGAATGGATGAGGCGCGCAGGCGGGAACTGTTGAGACTAGGATCCTAGGGGTTGGGGGAGAGGAGTGTGTGCTCACTGAACTGAATCAGTTGTTAACAAGCACAGGGGGAAGGAGGGTGGTTGACTTAGGATATAGGAGATCCCTCAGTCTGGGGTGGGTTATGGACTTTGGATATAGAAGATCTTTCAGTCTGTAGTATTGGTCGCCAAATGTCGCTGATGAAGAAGCCGATGTCCTGTGGCACAGTGTCGTGTTTGACGATCTCGATGGCCTCTCTGATGCGTCTGGGGTGCCATGCGTCGATGGGTGTGATGAGTTGGGCTGCCTGCCAGTCGATTTGGTGGTCCTTGATGTGCGAGTGCTTGACGATGGCGGACTTCTCGAAATCTCCTCTGCGGCCGTGTGCTCGGTGTTCCTTCAATCTGATGGGGAGGTTGCGTCCTGTTTCGCCGATGTACACCTTACCGCACTCACAGGGGATCCGGTAGACTCCCGCTCTGTTGTTTGGGTCCGGTTTGTCCTTGTGGGTGTGTAGAAGTCCTTGGAGTTTGCTGGGGGCTGAGTGGAACACATCGATGCCTGCTCGTCGGAGGATGCGTTGTAGTTTGTGAGACGTCGAACCTAGATAGGGGAGACAAGCAGAGAGGGTTAGATTACTTACCTTGCTTTCGGGGTTTGGAACCGGCTTCGCTGTGCTGATCTTGCTGGGATTGTAACCGTTGCGTTTGAGGGTAGTTCGTATGTGCTGTAGTTCCTTGGGAAGGCTGTCCTTGTCACAAATGTTGTAGGCGCGTTGTACGAGGGTACAGTTGACCGATGACTTGATGCTTGGGTGATGGAAGGAGCGCTGGTTCAGGTACCGATCTGTGTGTGTGGGCTTTCTGTAGACGTTGTGGTGTAGGGAGCCGTTTGGGTTTCTGGAAATGCCAACATCAAGGAACGCGATCTTGCCGTCTTCTTCTGTTTCCATGGTGAACTTGATGCTCGGGTGTTGCTGGTTGAGATGTTGTAGAAAATCCTGGAGTGTGTCTCTGCCATGTGGCCAAACCACAAAGGTGTCATCCACGTATCGGAGCCACAGCTTGGGTTGGAGGTCGGCGGTGTTGAGGGAAGAGTTTTCAAACTCTTCCATGAAAATATCAGCAAGGACCGGGGATAAAGGAGATCCCATGGAGGTCCCAGCCTCCTGGTGAAGGACAGACTCGTACAAGATCTTTCCCTTGATGATCGCACATCACTCACTCCTGACCACTAATTCATGATTTGCTACTAACATGTGTCTCTTCAAGTTGTTTTCAGTTTCAGTTTCAGCACCAAGGTTCAATGGGAGAAATGGAGAAATGATGTTCAGACACTGTCATCACTAAAGATTCCCAGATGTTACAAGCCAAAGAACTTTGGTGAGATCAAGACTGCTGAACTACATCACTTTTCCGATGCGAGCCTCGAAGGTTATGGCCAGTGCAACTATCTTCGTCTCATAGACAATGAAGGAACTGTGAGTTCATCACTTGTTATGGGAAAGTCAAGAGTAACCCCATCAAAATCAGTGACAGTTCCAAGACTTGAGCTCACTGCTGCTGTCATCTCTGTGAAAGTGAGCAACTTCTTGTTGAAGGAACTTGAATACGACAACATCGATCAGTTTTTCTACACTGACAGTAAGGTGGTACTTGGATACATTTCCAATGAAAGCAGAACATTTCATATCTTTGTTGCTAATCGTGTGCAGAAGATACGAGACTACACCTCGCCGCAAGACTGGAGACATATTGGTACTAGCAGCAACCCTGCAGATCTAGCTTCCCGAGGCTTATCAGCGCAAGAGTTGTTCGATAACAAGCTGTGGTGGACAGGCCCAGAATTTCTTTCTTCAGCTGACCCTCCTCTCCACTGAATGTTTCCAGCTGATGAAGGATGATCCAGAAGTGAAGGTGTCGGTATTCAGTGTACACACCGCACATGCAGAGTTCGCAAGTATGATGGACAGATTTCAGAATTTCTCTAGTTGGTTTCGTCTGAAGAGAGCCATTGCAGTGTGCCTTCGCTTCATCGATTTACTTAGAAATCGCAGTGTGAAGAAACTATATCTTTCCCCATCAACCACCAGAGGCTGAACGACAGGATGAAGTTTTTATGTTGCAGTTACTGTTGATGAGCTACAACGGGCTAAACAACTGATCATGAGAGTAGTTCAGGCCCAGGCCTTTCCGAGAGAAATTGATGCCCTAAGCAAGCCTCAGCAGACAGTGAGCAGAAATAGCCTCCTGCTTGACCCAATTCTTGATGAAAACAAGATATTAAGAGTTGGTGGACGCACTAAGAGAGCAGTTGTTCCAGAAGATGTCAAGCATCCTATTTTGCTCCCTCGTGATTGCCAAGTGAGCAGGCTCGTGATAGACTATTATCATGTTGAGAGTGGTCACTCAGGTCGTGGCATGACCCTTAATGGAATTCGCCAAGCTGGAATTTGGATACTTGGAGCCAGAGCTGCTGTTACGGGACACGTGTGGAAATGCGTGAATTGCAGAAAACTTAGAGGTACTCCATGTGAGCAAAAGATGTCCGATCTGCCACAAGATAGACTGGAGCCTACGCCACCCTTTACTTACTGTGCAGTGGACTGCTTCGGCCCATTTACCATCAAGGAAGGAAGGAAAGAAATGAAACGATGGGGAGTGATATTTGCCAGTATGGCCTCCAGGGCCGTTCATATAGAAACTTGCAATTACATGAACACGGACTCTTTTCTGAATGCATACCGGAGGTTTGTTTGTAGAAGAGGTGCTGTACGAAAACTACGATCGGACAGAGGGACAAACTTCATTGGAGGAAAAGGAGAATTAGTCGCTGCCCTGGCTGAAATGGATGATCAGAAGATTTCAAGAGAATTGACAAAGGACGATTGTGATTGGGTTGTTTTCGATATGAATGTTCCAAAGCAAGTCACATGGCAGGAAGCTGGAAAAGGATGATTCGCTCTACCAGAAGTGCACTCTCAGCTCTAATGCAACACCATGAACAACAGTTGGATGATGAGCTGTTGAGGACCCTCATGACAGAAGCAGAAGCTATTGTTAATAGCCAACCACTCACTTATGTTGACATGAAGTCCCCAGATTCTCTAGAGCCGCTCACACCAAATCAACTGCTCACACTGAAGGCGAAAGTTGTCCTACCCCCACCACGAGTGTTTGTCCGTCAGGATCTATACTGTCGTCGCAGATGGCGTCGTGCAATACCTAGCTAACGAATTTTGGAGACGTTGGAAGTCTGAGTTCTTACCTACCTTGCAAGAGCGAAAAAAGTGGACAACACCTAAGAGGAACCTAACCAAAGATGACATTGTCATGATGATTGATGACTCACAGCTCATATGTCGTTGGCCTCTAGCTCGTATCATTGAAACTTACCCCGGACAAAATGGTCATACTCGGAAGGTCAAGCTTCAAGTTGGTACTTCAGTATTGGAACGACCCATCCAGAAAGTTATGTTACTGATGAACCGAAGAATCCCCACCGAGAAGCCAAACAACTAGAGGACTTTGTTTTCGTATTGCGGAGTGAAACTTTGATAAGGACAGTGTCTACCAACGTATTTGTTTTTGTTGGTACTTCGTTTCGTTTTACAAGTGTTACATCAATTGTGCATGATGTTGGAACTGTTAGACCCTTAAAGGTTGAGTACAAAGGTAGTATACTGTGAAGTATCTGACTGTTGTTCTACATAAAAAATGTTGAGGTTTTCAACCCAGATGAATGAGACTGTTCTGATTTAAAGGTAATTTGTGATTTCAAATTAGAGGAGCCATGTTACTGCAGTTATATTGTTGCTCCGCCTTGGACTGTTTGCCGCTTGAGGGCGCTATTCAACGTGGTGTTTTCTCATTCCATACACAAAATGTCAGGTTGTTAAAGGCCTTTTTGGCTCTCTCTTGAGACCTCAGAATTGTTAATTTCCCATCAACTAGAGACCTTGGGACACAGGTAAATACATCTCCTTTTAATATATATTCATTTGCAGTAATTTAGTAGTGTTTAGGTTATCAAAAAAGTGTTTTTTTGATGACTTGTTTTAGTGAAGTTCTCTAGCGTTTTTTGGAGTTAAGAAAGCACATGCTTGAGCAGCTTCTATTTCGTGATAAATAAGTTAGCAGAGTTTAAGGATACATTTTATGTAGAGACTTAATGATTGTATTGTTCTTTATCTTGCAGTTTTTACGTGATCTGTGATCTGTGATCTGTGATCTGTAACCAGTAAACAGTGATCTGTGAAATAACCAGTGATCTGTGAAATAACCAGTAAACAGTGAATAGTGAATAAAGAACTCATATGATCTTTGTAGAGACACAAGTGAACTCAGTCAGAGAAATAAATGAAACACTTGAACCTGTGAACTAAGTGATGATCATCAATCAAGAATTTATTTAGACATGTACATGCTGTACATGTGCCTCCACAAGGAGCTTGCAGTGTCATGTAAGTAGTACTCAGGAAAAGTTGTTGAAGGTTGCACAGAAATACGTGAAGGCAGACAAATTAGGTCCAAAGGAGTATAAGAATCAAAGAAGAGAAGAAAGAACACGAGATTGGCAGGAAAAACCACTTCACGGCCGATTCCTGAGATGTACTGAAGAAGTGGCAAGTTGCAAGACTTGGGAATGGTTGAGGAAAGGAGAACTAAAGAAAGAAACTGAGGGTCTGATTACTGCAGCGCAAGATCAGTCTCTGCCGACGAATGTGATGAAGGCAAGGATCGAGAAGTCAGATGTCTCTTGTATGTCCAGAATGTGCAATGCGGCGGAGGAGACTGTATTTCACATTGTCAGCGAATGCAGAGTGCATGCTCAGACAGAGTACAAAAGCAGACATGACAAGTTGGCCAAGGTGATTAATTGGGATTTGTGTAAGAAGATATGGTGTCAAAGGTGCAATCAAAGTGGTACGACCATGTGCCGGAAAAGGTAGAAGAAACGGACCATGTCAAGATTCTCTGGGACTTCAACATCCAGACAGATCATGTTATAGAACATAGACGGCCGGATGTTGTTGTCTTGGATAAGCATGAGAAGATGTGTCATCTTATCAATATAGCTGTGCCGGGTGATAGTAGAGTAGCTTCGAAAGAGAAGGAGAAGGTACAGAAATATTAGGATATTAGCGAGAGAACTTCGCAAGCTGTGGCAAGTCAAGGTGAAGGTTATTCCCGTGGTAGTGGGAGCACTGGGTACAATCCCGAAGGCATTGGAGAAACATCTCAAGGAGATAGGAACATCTATACTACAGAAGGCGGCACTCTTAGGGACAGCAAGGATTCTGCGAAAGACACTCGAGATCTAAGGCTACGGGACGTAGCTTGACTCGAGGTGTAACCGGCAGAAAGGAAAACAAGATCTTTCTTTTCATGTTGTGCTAACGCGAAATAATAATAATAATAATAATAATAATAATAATAATAATAATAATAATAATAATAATAATAATAATAATAATAATAATAATAATAATAATAATAATAATACCAGCGCTTTGGTCCATTTAAACAAAAAAATCCTTGTCAAAAGTATCTGCTATTGTAAACTCACGGTGACCCATTAATAAAACATCCCTTCAGAAAGAATAAGGCATTTTGAAAATAGGTAATTGATGTGAAAATCGACCAGTGACGTATTATTTTACCAGATAATATATAGGCCTTTGTATAATTGCAACTCAACATGTTTGTACCTTGAATGCCAACATGATGTTTATCGTCTGTGATTTACGTGAGAGCGTAACAAGATAAACCCACAGGCATCAAAGTACCAGTGTACAAAAATATAAAAAGATTCCACTGTCAGCTAATATGATCTGTTGTCTGGGAAGGATTAACATGACGGGAGTATCACTGTGCACTTGTTATTCAATTACATCGTGTTTGATTAATGTGCTAAGTTTACCTGAAAGCCATGGAGAAGGTAGTTGAACTCCGGGCAGATGAGGGCGTTTCCCCCGTACGCGCCGTCCACGTGCAACCAGACGTCCCTCCCCTCCGAGCACACCGTGCCGAGCTCTTCAAGGTTATCGCAGGCGCAGCTGCCGGTTGTACCGATGGTCGCACAAACCTAAGAGCGTTCAAAAATATGCATTGCAAAGGTAACCTTTCTGAAGAAAGTTGTTACGATTCCACTCAAAATCCGTTAGAGTATATACGAGAGTATGAATAATTATGAGATTTAGCACTGGCGTATCGGGGAGAGGAGGTTGATGAAGGGTTCAATGCAAAACACCATTATTTTATATAATCCCACTTTTCTTAGCCGTGTATTCTCAGTCAACACGAATCCCTGGATTGGTTGTGTCCAAAATTAAAGCACCCAAGCTTAAAATAAACTTATTTTGTTTAACATTGTGTAGTACCACCTCAGTACACCATAGTTTGATTTGAATTTTAGGTTATTGTCAGTCTGTAAAATTTGGTCCAAAATATACAAATTTTTATTACTTACAAAGAACGGCACGAGTCCACTCTCCTCGTCTTGCTATATGGAAAGACAAAAAGATAAGTAATTTGGGAAAAACGCTTTGGTGACCAGCATTGGATATGTTTTTCTATAATGTTTCTAGTCAATTTAATTTTAAAATGAAAGGTCTTTGACAAACAGAATGGCGCAAGGTATATAAACACTGACTGAGAGCTCAATGCGGACTCCAAGTCATGAGGAAATAGTCTGTGGGCTGGAGGGGTCTACCGTGCAACCCCCATAACCCACCGCCACCAATATGTTTTTGTTCTTCTGGATGTCCTAAACACGAAAAAAGATGTTAACAGTGAACATTTTGGGTTGCACTATCTGTTTAATGGCCCACTATTTATTTGCCCTCATAATGACCCGAGCTGATAATTCTTAGTACTAGGGGTGGAAAAAGATCCAACATCTCGCCATTACTCCATCATGCTTTGACCTATTATAATGTAACTTGGTACAACTAATGTTCAGTCATATGTCGTTATGATGACGTCATCGGTTTTCATGAAAACAAGCGCTAGATGGCGCTATAATTGCACGTATATTATAAATATTGTAATTATTGGGATTTTTGATAATTCTTAGCACTAGGGGTGGAAGAAGATCCAACATCTCGCCATTACTCCATCATGCTTTGACCTATTATAATGTAACCTGGTACAACTAATGTTCAGTCGTATGTCGTCATGATGACGTCATCGATTTTCAAGAAAACGACCGCTAGATGGCGCTATAACTGCACGTATATTATACATATTGTAATGATTGGAATTTTCAGAAAAATATCTCATTATCAGTCATTTAGTTTTTATAGTTGCCACCAAGAACAAAAAATAATTAATTTATGCCTTAAATGGGTTTGTCTATATCTAATGTAACCACAAAATTGTTTAACTTGGAAGGTGTTTGGATTTCCTATCTCTGGGGCACTTTTTTATCCCCCATGGTATTAAAGCTTAGTTGGACGTCCATGCCACTACATACTGAACAATCCATTATTTCTCGAACATGCTTTAACCTACATTATTCAAACTTGGCAAAATAAGTGTTCATTCACATGTCGTCAAGATGATGTCATTGGTTGCCATGGAAACTACCTCTAGAGGGCACATATCATGCGCACATGAATTAGATGGATACAATTATTTCATATTTGTAGCCATTGTAGTACACTTATTATCACTATGGGGATAAAGTATCATTAAGTTTTACTTGGCAAGGATTTGTCAACTGTAATGTAAAGAAACACGAAAGATAAATTTGAAAATATTTTGTTAAGGGGGTCTCTAGAACTCATTGTTTAAGCCCCCATCATGTCAAATTCAGCCGGGAATCCTTAGCATTTGGTGTGGGAGGGGATTACATAAACCTCCATTACTCCGGCATGCTTTGACTTACATTAATAAAACTTGACACATTAAATGTTAATTTATATGTCGTCAAGATGATATCATTGGTTTCTATGGAAACTACCTCTAGAGGGCGCTGTATTTGGACGAATATTGTGCGCAAATGAATAAATGGTTAAAAGTATTTCTTATTTTTAGCCATTTAGTCTGTGAGCTTGTGGAGTCCATATGCATTTTTGTATACAATCTTTGAAACTTTCAGAATCACCTGTCTACATGTCAACAAATCCAAATCCACTTGATGCCATTTTTTCCTATCGCCCCTGGGGCGGCCATTTTGATTTTCAAAATGGCCGCTATTTTTGGCATATTTAGCATATGTTGTGTGCATATAAATATATTAAATATGACTGAATTGACATAGTTTTTTATTTTCTAAATGTCTAAACAGTATTATTATAATTTTGAAGCTTTTAATACTTCATATACATTTCAGCGGCCGTTTTGAAATTCAAAATGGCCGCCATTTGTGGTAATACATGTACATATATCAAATATACAGTCTCGTCTCGAAAACAAATCTTTTTGATCCAGCAGAGTTATTACCCACTGATCGTCACTAATGACTGATTGAACAAATGACCAGTGAGTGTTAATATTTCTGAAAAAATACTGAGACAAGATTGTATCTTGAGCACTTATTCTGCCAAAAAGACGACCATTTAGATTTTTCAGCTGCCCAGATAAGCAGTAGCACCTTCCGGTTAAGACATACCCAAAGAAAGACTGGATACCCCAAGACTCTTCCAATGGACATGTCAAACCTTCCAGAAATCCATGGGACACAACTATGCTTAAGAAATAATGACGATATACACATTTAAGATAAAACTTGATGATGTTGCAGAGCATCCCTTTGTCCATATCAGTCATTATATTTAAGGATAGTCTCTGGACTGAAAAATTAAGCCAGATGAGACCTTATTTTTTAAAACGATAACTTTGTGATTAATTGTTGGTAAGTTAAGGGAGATCTAAACAATCATTTTATGCATAGTAATAGCATATAGTTAAAAGCATGGTCTTTTTCCAAACATAATGCCTTGATAATCGAGATGTACCATAAACCTACTGACTTCAATAAGTGGAAACTGTTTTTCCATCATAAGTGTCAACTTTTTTGTCAACATTATCTGCAGACACACGAATAGGGTGACCTTTTACCAACCCGTGTGGCACAAACACGCCGTGTGTGATGATATTTTTTGGACAGCATGGGCGATCTGGCTGCAGACTTGAGTGACTCGGCTATATGATATACCGATATTAGCATTGCTAAGTAATGTAACGGCTTTCTGACTACGCAGGTTGTGTTACATCCATAGGGATAGGCCTACTGCATATGAACTTTCAAGCCGTCGGCGAAAACTTGACAACGTAGAATTGGATTTTGCTGCATGTGCCACTTGTCTAGTAGTCTTAAATTCTTGTATCATGGTCTGTGAGATTATGACAGATGATTTATGCAAAGCCTTTTCACAAGACTTAGTTGTAGCCATCTTACGACCCTGAAGAATCCATTTATTCATTGCTAAAAGTTCAACAGGAACGCCACATTCACTGGAACCATCAAGGGACCCTGTAAATGTCCATGACTTTTCATGTTTTACATTTGAAACAATCCGCCTGATTATTTTAGCACACTTGAAGATAGTATTTAGATCAGCTCTTATGTCTCGCTCATCTGTAGCTAAATCTAGTGCTTCACGGCCTGCTTGTTTAGAATGTAACACGCATGGTAAGTTACCCCTATGTTGTGATATGACAATATTTGGTACATTCTCTGAGATCTGAGCTATTAATGCTCTGCGTGTTATGGTTGTATTGATGCCATGTTCTTCTAATATCTCCTTATACAAATTTTCTGCCTGAATTGTGGTTATGTAGTCTCCCGAGTCAATATTTTCCTGCAGATTATCAAAAAATTCAATCTCTGCAATAAAAAGTCTTGTGTTGTCAAAATTTTTGTCAGTTGTACATTTTTTAGGCCAATTAAGATGTTTTTGCCAAGCTTTGAGCTTGCACCTATTGTGGTACACAATGTCCCTTGCAAGTAGGTCATCCTCTACTATTACATCTGCAAGTTGCAATTTCCACAAATCATTGTCACTTTTTTCAACAATCTCTTTAATTGATCTTCCACTGTTGACACTTTGGCAAGCATGTTTGATTTCATCTTGCTTTGTAGTGTCACCTCCTTGACAAAAGAAACACTCCTGACGATTAAAATGCTCAGCAGTAGATCTTGTGAGTTTTCCTGAATTCGTACACGGGGGTGTAGAAGGTCGACTTTTTCGATTTTGTAGTGGGTCATTATTTTGGAACCTCTTTTCATATCTTTCAATTTTAGTTTTTGAAGTTGTATCACTATAGCAATTGCGATGCCACTGTGCACCTTTCTCAAGGAGTTCATCCCCTGTTGTTCCACGCAGTCTTTGTGAAATACTAATGAAATCAGGATTGCCTAAGTCGCACCTCTTATGCACGCTGCGCAGAAATGTATCATATGAAGACATATGTTTTGGTGTTGATTTGATGTTTTTCATTTTTCAAAACATTTTGACACTTAATGCACAGACTGAAATCTGTTGGTATTATTTTAGCAGGAGGCTGATCTGTGCTCATGATGTTGAATATTAAGCCCAAGTCTTATTTTGTTTCAAAATTTGTTTTATTTGTATGTGTGTACTGTGTACTAAGATTAAGAAGAATACGATTACAAACTTATTATCACGAAGCTGGTAAAACAAAACGATGTTTTGGGCTGGTATGAAAACTGCAGTTAGGCTTGATCTTGGCGTTGTTATAACCAACAAGGACTATCAATAATAGTGACAGACAGTTTGTACTATTAGTTATATGTCAGACTATCTATTTATAGACTATGTCATTAACGTTAGAGCCGAAAAGGTGACAAAAATTATCGAAACTTACGCTGGCCTAATATCAGTCGTGTACCTTGTTCACACTAAGGAGTACACGCAATAAATATTACGAGGCGCCACACTAACATCGACCACGTTGACGAGTGTGAAGTAGTTGTTAAACTCAAACCACGGAGAAGACAGAAAAGTGGTATTCCTGAAGGTGTTTCTGTATACTTTTTCTATGTTATATATATCTGATAACTTTATCGTATTTCTTGTTACTCACGAGATTATTTTGACAACAATAGCAAAATGAAGAGAGTTTCGATGCTGAAATCCTGCCGTAAAAGTTCACCGTCGTCAGTGCCCATTCATCCAGTGCAGTACATATGTACACACACCGGTATGTACTGTACATGTACGTGTGGGTGACCTTCGCACATCTTTGCATGTGTATACGTCGCGGTGGTCCGTTTGCGAAACCCGTACAATCCAGAATCATATTACATAGCGGTAATTGGACAGATTCCGAATAATGCAAGGATCGTCATTTTGGCACAAAACTGAAAAATCACAATTCGTGTAATTTCGTCGTCTGTATTTTAGTTCGGAAAAAGCCCCCAAAAACATCATTCCGGTGATGGGAAAAATTGGCATCAAGTGGATTTGTGTTCTTTAGTGTGTCAGGAGTAATCCCTGAAAATTTCAAAGATTGTATACAAAATTGCATATGGGGGAACTTTTTCTACCATAAGCCCGCTGACTAATTGTAGTAAGTAGTATGTGTGCAGCATTACAAGCCGGTTTGTGGTGGAGATGGAGGTGGGATTGAGGTGGGATTGAGAATCCCACCTTCATCTCCACCACAAACCGGCTTGTAATGCGGCACACACAAACTGCACACAAAATACATGGGCGCGCGCGCGCCGGGCGCGCGCGTGTTGACTCCCTCCACACAAAACTGCACACAAAATACTTGCCTCCTTCATCTATCTAATATATACATATCATAATTTGCAGTAATGCTGCGCAAAATACTGCACACTACTTTAGAATGGATTGCGTGACTCCCTCCACACAAAACTGCACACAAAATACTTACGGGCACGTCTGGGCGCGCGCGTGACTCTCTCCACACAAAACTGCACACAAGTTCCTCCCTTGCCTCCTTCATCTATCTAATATATACATATTACATATATACATATATATGGAGGTGTGCAGTTTGTGTGGTGGAGAATACATATACAATTTTCAAGGAGGGAGTAGTGCGCAAGCGCAGCATGCATATTGATGATTTTTCCTTAAGGGAAGTAGAAAGGGGAGGGACAACAACGTACGAAGACAGACAAAAGAACGACTGTACATGAAGCTATTCAAGTATGATTTGTTAAATTTAATTTTAACAGCAATCTTTGACATCAATATATTAACAGATGGTTTTTATATTGGTTTTAAATTGGAAAACATTTGATAAACTGAAAACATTAAGTATTATTATTATTGTTATTTTAAATTCTAACAAATTCGGGGCCTTTAGAACATTGAGTCTTTACTCATTGAGTCTTTACTCATTGAGTCTTTACTCTTTGAGTCTTTACTCTTTGAGTCTCTACTCTTTGAGTCTCTACTCTTTGAGTCTCTACTCTTTGAGTCTTTACTCTTTGAGTCTTTACTCTTTGAGTCTTACTCATTTCGCTACTCATTTACTCATTTCGCTACTCATTTACTCATTTCGCTACTCATTTGCTCATTTCGCTACTCATTTACTCATTTCGCTACTCATTTGCTCATTTCGCTGCTCATTTACTCATTTCGCTACTCATTTACTCATTTCGCTGCTCATTTGCTCATTTCGCTACTCATTTACTCATTTCGCTACTCATTTGCTCATTTCGCTACTCATTTACTCATTTCGCTACTCATTTGCTCATTTCGCTACTCATTTACTCATTTCGCTACTCATTTGCTCATTTCGCTGCTCATTTACTCAGTTCGCTACTCATTTACTCATTTCGCTACTCATTTACTCATTTCGCTACTCATTTGCTCATTTCGCTACTCATTTACTCATTTCGCTACTCATTTGCTCATTTCGCTGCTCATTTACTCATTTCGCTACTCATTTACTCATTTCGCTACTCATTTGCTCATTTCGCTACTCATTTACTCATTTCGCTACTCATTTGCTCATTTCGCTGCTCATTTACTCATTTCGCTACTCATTTACTCATTTCGCTGCTCATTTACTCATTTGAGTCTTTACTCATTGAATCTTTACTCATTGAGTCTTTACTCATTCAGTCTTTACTCATTGAGTCTCTTTACTCATTGAATCTTTACTCATTGAATCTTTACCATCCTCGTTCTCTTCATCCTCATTTAGTTGAAGTAGTAGTCCGTCAAATTTGGTATGGTGTTTAGGCATTACTCTGTTCAGAGCTTTGTTTACTTCCATGCCTTTATTTACTTTTTCTTCGAGATCTTCCGCAATATCCTGATGAGTCCCATTATTTT
The DNA here is from genome assembly GCA_029582265.1 of Zoroaster sp. YZ-2022. NCBI lineage: Eukaryota > Metazoa > Echinodermata > Asteroidea > Forcipulatida > Zoroasteridae > Zoroaster > Zoroaster sp. YZ-2022. The sequence goes on along the minus strand of CM055836.1, from coordinate 52,999 downwards.
TCAGATGTAGGTAACTTGACAAAAAATCCTTGTATTTGTTGAAAAAGATTCGCTTGACTGCCCAAAGAGTTTTCCTATTGGCTTTTTCCTTGGCTTGATCTTCACTCATACCCCCGTTGACGTACTTTTCATATTTTTCACACCACATCTCTTCAGTAGCCACTTTAGCCTCTTCCAACCAGTCTCGAAAAGTGGCATTGTCTTCCAGTTCAGAACTAGACTCATCCTCTTCCGATGATTCGTCATATTCCACCTCCGTATCGGATTCTGAATCATCTTCCTCGAAATCTTCGTCTTCATCCTGCATAGATTCAGTTTCACAAGTTTCTATTTCCGAATCTTCAAATCTACGCTTTTTAACATCGACCTCCGTATCGGATTCTGAATCATCTTCCTCGAAATCTTCGTCTTCATCCTGCGTAGATTCAGTTTCACAAGTTTCTATTTCCGAATCTTCAAATCTACGCTTTTTAACATCCGGTTCAGAATTATCGATGTCTGAATTGTCAGATTGGATAGCTTTAATTTCAGAATCATCGTCAACTTCATCCATTTTAGATTTCTCTTCATTATGTACATGTTCTGCATGCCTCCGTAGGTTATATCTCCGTCCAAAGCTTTTGCCGCACTGGTGACAAGCATGGGGTTTGACAGCAGAAATAACATTCATGTTGACTCTCTGATGCTTAATCTCCGATTGACAAGAAACGGAAGAAATAGTTTATATATAGGCCTATAACTACTCATTTCGGAATGAGTAAAGACTGAATGAGTAAAGACTCAATGAGTAAAGATTCAATGAGTAAAGACTCAAATGAGTAAATGAGCAGCGAAATGAGTAAATGAGTAGCGAAATGAGTAAATGAGCAGCGAAATGAGCAAATGAGTAGCGAAATGAGTAAATGAGTAGCGAAATGAGTAAATGAGTAGCGAAATGAGTAAATGAGTAGCGAAATGAGCAAATGAGTAAATGAGTAAGTAGCGAAATGAGCAAATGAGTAGCGAAATGAGTAAATGAGTAGCGAAATGAGTAAATGAGCAGCGAAATGAGCAAATGAGTAGCGAAATGAGTAAATGAGTAGCGAAATGAGCAAATGAGTAGCGAAATGAGTAAATGAGTAGCGAAATGAGTAAATGAGTAGCGAAATGAGTAAGACTCAAAGAGTAAAGACTCAAAGAGTAAAGACTCAAAGAGTAAAGACTCAAAGAGTAAAGACTCAAAGAGTAGAGACTCAAAGAGTAGAGACTCAAAGAGTAGAGACTCAAAGAGTAGAGACTCAAAGAGTAGAGACTCAAAGAGTAGAGACTCAAAGAGTAAAGACTCAAAGAGTAAAGACTCAATGAGTAAAGACTCAATGAGTAAAGACTCAATGTTCTAAAGGCCCCGAATTTGTTAGAATTTAAAATAACAATAATAATAATACTTAATGTTTTCAGTTTATCAAATGTTTTCCAATTTAAAACCAATATAAAAACCATCTGTTAATATATTGATGTCAAAGATTGCTGTTAAAATTAAATTTAACAAATCATACTTGAATAGCTTCATGTACAGTCGTTCTTTTGTCTGTCTTCGTACGTTGTTGTCCCTCCCCTTTCTACTTCCCTTAAGGAAAAATCATCAATATGCATGCTGCGCTTGCGCACTACTCCCTCCTTGAAAATTGTATATGTATTCTCCACCACACAAACTGCACACCTCCATATATATGTATATATGTAATATGTATATATTAGATAGATGAAGGAGGCAAGTATTTTGTGTGCAGTTTTGTGTGGAGGGAGTCAACACGCGCGCGCCCGGCGCGCGCGCCCATGTATTTTGTGTGCAGTTTGTGTGTGCCGCATTACAAGCCGGTTTGTGGTGGAGATGGAGGTGGTTGTGTGCAGTTTGTGCGGAATTCGGAACCACACAAACTGACTGCACACAAACTGCACACAACCACCACAAACCGGCTTGTAATGCTGCACATATACTACTGTAGTACACTATAGGGATAATGTATCATTAATTTTTAACTTGACAACTTGAGTGTAAGACAAAACAAGGGATAAATTTGAAAATATTGGGTTAAGTTGTCTCTGGAGATAAATGTTAAAGCCCCTATCTGCCCCTATTCAGCCAAGAATCCTTATCATTTGAGGTGGGAGAGATTAAACAAACCTCCTTTACTCCGGCATGCTTTGACTTACATTCATAAAACTTGGCACGCTTTCAAGATAACATCATTGGTTTCCATGGAACCTACTTCAATGTTGGACTACATCTTCTGGTTCATTGCTGACTAGGTCCTTGTCTGTAAGAAGAAGCTTCCTGTTTGGGATTGTGAGTCAACCTTTACAAAGAAGCCTCATTGTGGATCCAGGCTATACGGGAGCACCAAATCAATATGCTTGAGTTATGAAACCTATGGCAACCTATGACTGGCCTGTGCCGGTCAGTGCCGGTCTGTGCCGGTTTTTGTCCAGCTTGTGCCAGCTTGTGCTGTATGACCAGAACTAGGAGAGCCAGTATCATCATATGCACTTCCAATATAGAGGTACAGAGCCCCACAGGCAAGCTGCAGTGAATCCACTAAGCAGTGAATCTAAGATCGCATCTGAATGAACATCTGCGGATGAAATGTATTCATGTTCGGAGGGAACACATATTACACCCCATGTGAATCCTTTCAAGCCGGTTGATGATTTCCTCTGCCTAAATCCAGGCCGGAGTGACCATCCATTGGACAACCCTTCCCAAAAATGAAACGCCTGCATTGAGTTTGGATGGCAGATGAATTGCTGACAGGCAGATGCCTTGGCTCAAACATCACAGCAGTCCCCATGTTAGTGGAAGTCACATTTCGGGATGGGATGCGGAACAAGTGCTACAGTGCTGGCCTATATTCAAACACTGTTATATTGTCTGACTTTGTGAGGATACTGCATCCTTTCAGGAGTCCCTTTCAGAAGGTTTCATAACTCCAACATATTGATTTGGTGCTCCCCTACAACCTGATTCTACAATGAGGAAAGGTAGATGCAGCTTCCTTGTAAAGGTGGACTCACCATCCCAAACAGGAATCTTCCTCTTACAGACAAGGACCTATAGTCAGCAATGAACCAGAAGATGTAGTCCAACAATGACCGACTTTCACCGGCGACTAAATTTATGGGGAGATTTTTGAGCAATGAATGATTCCGTGAATGAGTGGCCGCCATTTTCAAGGGAAAGACAAGGAGTTCAAATCTCTTACCTCTATTGCTTTACGTAGTGTGTTCCCTCTGAAGGCGTAGTGGTTGTCCGTGGGGAGTTTTCGCCTCCTGACAAAGGCGATATTTGCGGCCTTTTCTACCGAGGAGTGAGCCTAAATATGATAAAAATACAATATTGAATATCGCACACATCTCTCAGAACTAATATTTGATGTATGTTGTTCACTGGCGTCAAAGTAAACTTTTTCGCCTTTTACTTTTTCGTCGCCCTTTCCCTTTTCGTCGCCTTTTCCTTACTGTGGTTCATACCATTTTTCAGTTCAAATGATTTTCGGGGGCTACTTTTTCCACTCAATTGTTCACCGTCCCTCCCTTGACGAAATGTCAGGCTATACTAGCCTGACCAATAGTGTATAATGGCTGTAAGGTCTAGTGTTCTAACCTCTTGAGAGAAATAAGCCACCAGTTTCGACAGCAGGACGTACTCCTCCTCTTCTGGGTATTTTCCTTTCATTTTCTTCAGAGCTTTTGATCTTGCTGCAAGCATGCACACTAAAGTACACTCACTTGCAGAACCCTGGAAGGCGAAAGTCAAAACGAGAAAATGTTTGGTGAAATTCTTGCGTCGGGAGATAAACAATTGATTTAATTTTGCCCTACACCGACGTGTGTTTAGCACTGTATACTCAGTGCTTTCCAACCTATATATATCGCGGGACCCGCTGCTATATGGGATTTTAGCCGGCCAATTGTCATCGGGCAAGCTCGGTGGTCGACAGGTTAAGACGTCTGCACTAGTAAGCAGGAGGTCGTGGGTTCGAATCCCGCCCGAGTCGCCTGTGTAGTTTTTTCACAGACACTCGGAAAGCACTGAGTATACAGTGTTAAACACACGTTGGTGTAGGGCAAAATTAAATCAATTGAGAAAATGTTTGTTGAGATAATTTATCACATGACGTCACTTGTTTCCATTTAGATCACCCTCTGTTTAACTGTGGTAAGAAAAAGCTGATTTGTTGTCAACAATATGTTACTTTGATGGTACTTCAGCAATCTTATTTAAAGATTAATGATTAAAGTGAATAAGACTATTTTATCTGAAATATTTGTTGTTAATTTCAATAGTATAATTATTATGATGTTGTTGTATGATGAATTTAAAGCTACAAATTTCATGATTCATGCCTGCCACAATACTGATTATATCAACAAAAGGCGTTTTAGGGAGTCAGGTGTGAATATTATTTGAATCAATCTATTCTTCACAATGAGTTTATGAATATTCATGCCGACACGCACCTGTATGACTCCGCCCCCTGACCCACCCTCTGTGTAAGGTAGCATCTCCTTTGGCAGGCCCATCATGCGACCCAGCCAATGAAGCATCACCGTTTCTAACTCAGTCATGGCTGGGCTTGCGGCCTGTACAAGAACAAAAATAATTTTAGAGTTTTGGTAGTTGTTGGAACAAGCACACGGTGTTCGGGTTAATTTCCAATTCAATTAACCATATCAATCCTGTTTTGTTTTTTTGTTTTTTTGTTTGTTGTCGTTTTCTGTATTCTTTTCCGATTTCCAGGAAACTTCGTAGGTATATTCATTTTGACACGATCTATCGAATGAGGCCATGCAAAATTTCGCAGGTCACCGTTAGGGGGCGTTATACCCATTTTTGGTAATGCATTTAAAGTTTTTTTAAAAGATACCATAAATGGACTTGCTGTGACCAACCAAGGGCACTCTGAAATTATATAAATTATATAAACAAATTATATAAACAAATTATATAAACAAATTGTTTGTTACTAGATATCAGACATGCATTCGAGTCTGAACTTCTAGTACGAGTCCGATTCTGAGTTCCCAGTGTCGAGTACAAGTCCGAGTCCGAGTCAAAAGGTTCGAAGCACGAGTCACGAAGGTCGAGTCCGAGTCCGAGTCCGAGTCACGAGTCACTTTAAAAAATCAAAAGAGAAAAAAAGGAAACCTTATATATAAGTCAAGGTTCCAAGTGAAAAATACTCGACATTTGGGCTATTATCTCATTTTGCTAAACCTAAGATTTATTTCCAAAATCAACATCAGCATTATGCAAGTTATCAAAATACACGTTTATTTCTACAATGCTGTACGCTGAAGCTTTGGTACATCAGTTTCTGGAAGACGCACTGGCCGTTAGTAGTATTAGCTAAGCATCTCACACGCCCACTTTTGTGACCTTGTGTGTTGGGTTGAATGCCCGAAGTTGAATGCGGACCGAGCCACGCAGTGGTGAGTTGTTCGCCTCACGGCAGTGTATGGAGTCACGAAGTGACGATAATGTGAAGAACATGATGCAAGTTGCATCATGTTCTGCGGCGTATGCCAAGACGCAGGGTGCGTCTTGGACGAACCACGCTAGTAGTGGTGAGTGGAATCTCTGTCACGATAGTGTAACTGGAGAAAAAACGTTATTGTTTGATCCAGTTGGGAGGTGCGGGAATGATTGTAAATCATGGAGCGCCGAAGACACTTCACGCAGCACAAACGAGACGTTGACGTCTCGTTTGTATTTTCACGAAGTGAAAACAAAGCGGCGGGTTCCTCGACGTCTGTCAAGACGTCGAGGAAGGAGAAAAGGGCGGGTCGACCATGCAGTGGGTTATTGTATTTATGAATTTATTTATTTATTTTTAATGTCCCGCGTCTATTTTTCCCGCACTCTCGGTGTGGGTCTGGTCGTCCATTATATGACTAGGCATAAATTGTTGTCGCAGCGGGCTATACAAACTCCGTTTCGGCTCGATGGTTCGACCAGATGGTGGCTACCACGTCCAGACACGAAATGGGCCATCGCCGATATCAGTAACGTCACCGTCTATGTGAATAAAATGCCCTCGATATACATCAGTGCACCCCCACAACAACAACTACCCGAGTACATCGCGAATAATAAAGGGTTAGACAAACTAATCAGAAATCGTCATTCCGGTGCTAGGTACAAGGACAACTTTTGTCTCTTTAGATGTTTCGCCAGAAAAGAAGGGAATTCATCGATCTCCCTGGAAATCCGCACCAAATACCTCGTTGATAGATATACGGAAGTAATGAATGAGCGCCCAATAAAAGGCGTTTGTTTAGAGGACCTGCATCACTTTGAAAGAATCTTCAAAGTGAATGTCAGAGTCTTTAGCCTCAGTCGTGAGGAAACTCTGAACGAGACCGGGGAGGTTGAATACAAAGTATTAGCCCGCTTGGTTAGGAGACCACTGTGTAATCACAAAATAACCATGAACGTTAACCTATACGAATCTCATTTTTCGTACATACACGATATGAACTTGTACAGCCAAGTATTTCCTTGCCCCAGATGCGACCGCGTATTTAACAGATCACACAGCTTAAAACATCATGAGGGGCGGTGTGACATCAACGTCAAACATAAGTTTCCCGGCGGTTGCTACCACCTTCCAAATTCGATGAGTTGGTCGAAGCGGGTATACAGGTGCATGAGGATATGAGGTATTATCCTTATCGTGCCATAATAATAATAATAATAACAACGATTTTTAGCGCGCACATATCCACCCTGCTGGGCGCTCAAGGCGCGGAAACAAAGAAAAAACATTAACACAAACAATATACAATGATAGCATAGGGAAAAAAAGAAGAAAAAAAGAGAAAAAAATTATGTACCGAGATACATGGGGCTACTGGACCGCTTAAGCATATTTTTAAATCTAACAATATAAAAAGGCTTCAGGAAAGGGATAAAACTATTTTTATTACATGAACAAAACACTTGCTTCTTTATTGCAAACAGTTGAAATCAATCACATTCATTAAACTTATGAATATTAATTAATTAAAATTCAGCCAAAAAATGGACCACTAGCCCCACTCCTGGGGCAAGTGGTCCGCATCATAAAACCCTAATATTTGGCATTAAAAGTTTGACAAATGAATATAGTAAACAGTAAATGGATAATAAAACACTCAAATAAGTAACTGTGAATATCTTAGAAGTACCAAAGTGTTCAATACATTGTTTAAATACCATGTAAAGAGTTTCTACTTTTTTCAGAAAAAATCCTGCAATTGTTATTCTCGGAATGTTATTGAGTTGAATATGGAGTTGTTTGTCATAGGCATTTTGTATTCCCTAAAACATGATTTGAAGTATTTTTCAAGTGTATATATCTCACATGGGCTATACTTTATGCATGCCTTTGCTTTTAAGAAAATTCTTAAACAACTTGAGTAACCGCAAACATTTTTTCTACTTAAACGCTAACTATAATTTTCAACACTTTTTGGACATTTAAAGGGAACACAAATGAGATTAGCCGGTCTTCCTCAGCTTTGGTGAAAGCTGTTGGCTTGTGTGCTGGCGCATCTTCGTCTACCAAGTTCATGCACCTTCTTTTTAATGTTGTTTTAGGAACATTGAATCGCTTTGATGCTTCTCGAAGAATGGTTATCTTGCCACTTTTGATCGCAGCAATGGCTCTACTCATCGAATCTGCCTTCCATTTGTTTTGAGGCCCACGTAGCACGATATGTCCGCACCATTCTGTAATTAGGGAGATAAACAAATAATCATAGTGTTATACTGCAGCCTCACCATAGCAGAAATGAACAGTAGCAAACAACTAAAACTCTTATACAGCAAATACAATTATATTGGAATACTATTTACACTGTCGGGGATACTGGCCCAGGTGGGCCAGTAGCCCCGAAAAATGGTGGTCCAGTAGCCCCAAATTTTCATGTGGGATTAATTAATCAATTATTCTTAGTATTTTAGCATAATTTCCATTCACATTATTGGAATATATTTTATAAGTAACCTTTGAAACATTAAAAAACTATAAATTAAATTGGCTATAAATCTTACTAAACAAAAAATTAAAGTTTTCAAACATATTACAAATGGCAGCAGCCATTTTGTTATCTTAAAACAAAAGAAGTTCACGCTGCAAAATCAAGTGCTACTATTCATCCAAAATGTAGGCTCCCAGTGCACACAAAATTACTGAATTTTAGGTCAAACTTTCAGTTACTCCTTAATTTTCTTTTATGCAATTGATTCCACTGTATAAATGATTCAATTAACAATTAATCAGGAGTGAGAACCTACCCTTTCGAATCAGTCTATTGTTTTCTACTTTTAAAAAGACGCCATTTTGAAAATGCCCGGCACTAAACACCGGTAGGCCACCAACCTCCGATGCTCCAACATAAGACCTGTCTTTAACGTTAAAATACGCTGACGTGGCGTACTGAATGTCACAATCACACTATATAGGTATGTGCGTATCCCACGCATTGTCGCAAATCTGTTCGGCCGCGGCCTCAATCTCGGGTTGAATCGCCGTGGCGAAGACACCGTGGAGATAGCGCTTTGTAACGTTTCGCTGAGGCCGTTCTTTTTGACGTACCCAGGAGATTTTTATTCGAAGACGTAGATCACATATTCTACTTTAACCTCGTTCTAAAATTTTCTGAATGCGGCATCTAGAAGTTTCCAAAAAATATTCTCGAAATTTGGGTTCGCTCTTGCTCATCAAAACCATCGACGATTTACCAAAAGGTGAGTAAAATCACTTATCAAACCACAAATATCATTTTTCTACACTTGTTTTCTACCTCTTGGCCAATTTTGACGGCGATTGAACGTCTCCATTATTATGTTTTTGGTCTCCCCAAACATCGATGTCAACCAAAGATTGTATTGCGCCACGTTCAGCGCACGTTAGACCTACCAATTTTCAGTCCGGTAAATTGTCCGTTTAAACCTAATATACATCGGCGTAACATAATAAATATTAGTTCTCATGAACTTATTTCATTTTTTTCCTTCATATTTCCAGTCCAATATCATTTATTATTTTTTATAATGTTTAATTAAATCAGGGATAAGAATTTCTCGCGGATTTCAGTATAATTTATACTATAAATATTAAAAATTCTCAGATTTTAGTAATTTTTTTCCAGTCCAATATAATTTATAAACTGTTCTAATATTTAATTAAATCAGGGATGAGAATCTTTCGAAGATTTCAGTGTAAAAATATGAAAATAATCCTCAGATTTGAGTAATTTTTTTTTAAATTATTATTTTTAATTATTTTTGTTTTTTTGTTAACACATTTTTTTGTATTTTCTTATTTGTAAATCAGCACTACAAAACAAACTAATCATTGAATTAGCCTGGAAATAGGTTATTATTCTTCCTCTTTTCCCAAGCATTCCAGTGATACCAACCTTTTGAAAATCGGACAAGAATTAAGAAAGTTATGATATGGAATCCGAGAAAATCTAGGAAACGGGTCACAAGTCAAATTTACATTTCTTTCGTTTTTTCTTATAAAATAATTGACATTTACGGGCCTAAAATTTCCGAATTTAACATGTCATAACTTCCTTATTTTTGGTCACAGGAATATGATCCTTATATCATTGTAATCGTCTGTTCAAGACCTTGACAATGATACCAGTTGTATTGAAATCCGTTGATTTTGAAAATTTTTGCCACATAGCTACACTATACCACCCATTTTAAGTCACTTTTACAACGTTAAATACTTCAAATTGTGATTAAAACTTACCTTACTTAAGCACTACTACTAAGCAGAAATGGAGTATGTATTTCTGAGTTTTTGATGAACGGCTAACGGAAGAAAAGTCACAATTATTCTGGGTAAACCCGGTGCAGGCATGTAAACTCTGTGGTTTTTAGAAAGAACATCATCTTTGAAGAGTTGTGACATAAGATGAGTTTTAAGCATCGACTTGATCTGGTTATACTATGACAAGATTTGAGTTTAGTTGGAAGATGATTCCAGAGTCTCGGAGCTGCAACAGAAAACGACCTATCACCCCAGTTCCGTTTTGAAGTTGGTTCCTTTATGAGTGACATGTTGCTGGAGCGCAAATTGCGTGATGGAGTGTAGACTTTAAGCAGTTCAGAAATATAAATTGGAGCAATGTTATTAAAAGATTTGTGAACAATTAGCATAAGTTTAAAAACAATTCTCTGTGAAACAGGAAGCCAGTGCAGTTCTTTCAAGATTGGCGTGATATGGCATGACTTTCTGGACAAAGTCACAACACGAGCTGCTGTGTTTTGTATGTGCTGAAGACGAGATATTTGATTCTGCGGGAGACCGTAAAGGAGAGCATTCCCGTTATCGAGCCGTGATGTGACAAACGCATGTATAATTTGTTCAGCAGCACTTTTATTCAAGTATTTCCTAATTCGGCTTATATTTCTGATATGAAATGATGATATGCGAACAACGTTGGAGATATGTGGTTTTAAAGTCATTGTCGAGTCAAATATAACACCCAAATTACGTGCATGTAATGAGGGGGTTATCTGCGAGTCACCAATTGTAATAAATGGAAGAGAAACTTTAGACAATTGCTGACGTGAGTAGTATATGAGCAGCAAATTGACCTGCGTTGTGGTGGAGCAGGAGGAGGAGCGAAGGTGGAGCCATTACAAACTGCACAAAATCACTGCAGACAAACTGCAGACAAACTGAGGTGGGATTGAGCAATGTGGTGGTGGGAGCACCATAATGTTTTTTTTGATGGCCAACTTCAATTTTTTTTCTTCTTCCATTTTTAATTTTTTTTTATGATGTCATTTCGGCCAAGTAAAAAAAAAAATTGAAGTTGGCCATCAAAAAAACAAAATTATGGTGCTCCCACCACCACATTGCTCAATCCCACCTCAGTTTGTCTGCAGTTTGTCTGCAGTGATTTTGTGCAGTTTGTAATGGCTCCACCTTCGCTCCTCCTCCTGCTCCACTACAACGCAGGTCAATTTGCTGCTCACATGATTGAAATTTTTCATGATTGAAATTTTTTTTCAATTTTTTTTTGGTAAGCCTTGTACTTGTTTAATTGAACGCTTTGAACAGAACAGGCCATAATTTTGTTTTGATGGCCAAAATTTAAAAGTAGTGTGATGCTCAGACAAACTGCACACTGTGTGGAGGGAGTCACGCGCGCGCCCAGACGTGTCTCACGCGCGCGCCCACAGTGTGCAGTTTGTCTGAGCATCACACGACAGTTTTGTCTGCAGTTTGTCTGCCAAAATACTTATTCCCTCCACACAAAACTGCACACAAAATACTTACTCCCTCCACGCAAAACTGCACACAAAATACTTACTCCAAAAAAAGTGGTTAATATGTGGATTGGCCAAATGATTTTGCTCACTTTGTGGTTTTTGTAATAATGTGGTCGTGGTTATTATGTGGTCAAAATCACAAGGGGTAAGCCTTGTATTTATATATGTTTGGTTTCCCAACAATCTTTGACATCAATATATTTACAGATGGTTTTTTTAATTGGTTTTAAATTGGAAAACATCATTTCGGCCAAGTAAAAAAAAAAAATTGAAGTTGGCCATCAAAAAAATTATAGTGCTCCCACCACCACATTGATCTGACTTATTTATTTCCTAAGCCCTAGATTTGTTTCCATCAAAATCACAAGGGGTAAGCATTGTATTTATATATTTTTGACCAACTTCAATTTTTTTTTATATGAGCACCATAATTTTTTTTTGATGGCCAACTTCAATTTTTTTAAATTTATTTATTTTTACGAAGACAGACAAAAGAACGACTGTACATGAAGCTATTCAAGTATGATTTGTTAAATTTAATTTTAACACCAACATCAATCTTTGACATCAATATATTTACAGATGGTTTTTATATTGGTTTTAAATTGGAAAACATTTGATAAACTGAAAACATTAAGTATTATTATTATTATTATTATTTACTCTTTGAGTCTTTACTCTTTGAGTCTTTACTCTTTGAGTCTTTACTCTTTGAGTCTTTACTCTTTGAGTCTTTACTCTTTGAGTCTTTACTCTTTGAGTCTTTACTCTTTGAGCCTTTACTCATTGAGTCTTTACTCATTGAGCTTTGAGTCTTTACTCTTTGAGTCTTTACTCTTTGAGTCTTTACTCTTTGAGTCTTTACTCTTTGAGTCTTTACTCTTTGAGTCTTTACTCTTTGAGTCTTTACTCTTTGAGTCTTTACTCTTTGAGTCTTTACTCATTGAGTCTTTACTCATTGAGTCTTTACTCATTGAGCTTTGAGTCTTTATTCTTTGAGTAAAAAAATTATGGCCTGTTCTGTTCAAAGCGTTCAATTAAACAAGTACAAGGCTTACCAAAAAAAAATTGAAAAAATTTTTCAATCATGAAAAATTTCAATCATGTGAGCAGCAAATTGACCTGCGTTGTGGTGGAGCAGGAGGAGGAGCGAAGGTGGAGCCATTACAAACTGCACAAAATCACTGCAGACAAACTGCAGACAAACTGAGGTGGGATTGAGCAATGTGGTGGTGGGAGCACCATAATTTTTTTTTTGATGGCCAACTTCAATTTTTGTTTTACTTGGCCGAAATGACATCATAAAAATAAAAAAATAAATGGAAGAAGAAAAAAAAATTGAAGTTGGCCATCAACAAAAAAAATTATGGTGCTCCCACCACCACATTGCTCAATCCCACCTCAGTTTGTCTGCAGTTTGTCTGCAGTGATTTTGTGCAGTTTGTAATGGCTCCACCTTCGCTCCTCCTCCTGCTCCACCACAACGCAGGTCAATTTGCTGCTCATATACTACTGACGTGATCCAAATAGAACAAATTCTGTTTTTTCATAGTTCAATTTCAGGAAGTTTTGTCTCATCCAACTTCGAATCTCTTGAATACATTTCTCCAGTGTTTTAATGCAGGAATCGGCAGGTTCTTGAGAAGATTTAAAAGTAATGTAAAGCTGCGTGTCATCAGCGTAAACATGGTAATTTAAATTATACTTCAAAATGATATCACGAACTGGAAAGGTATAAACAGTGAACCACTGTGGGCCGAGCACAGAGCCTTGGGGTACAGAATAGTCAAGAGTAACAGGCTCGGAGATAGCGTTACCAATACAAACATGCTGAGGCCTATTTAAAAGGTAGGACTTACACCAATCCAGGGCTGTGTCATGTATTCCAAGATGATATTGAAGGCGGGAGAGAAGGATTTTATGATCGACCGTGTCAAAAGCGGCGCTTAAGTCTAACAAAACTAATGCAGTGATTTTCCCTTCATCCATGGCAGATAAAATGTCATTGTTGACGCGAAGAAGAGCAGTTTCCGTTCCATGAAATGGTTTGTAGGCTGACTGAAATGTGTCCGACAGGTTATTAGCACGAACATGGTCAGAGATCCGTGATGAAACAACTCGCTCGATTGTTTTTCCAAGGTACTTTAAATTCGCTACTGGTCGGTAATTTTGAAAACTTCCTTGTCCAAATTGGGTTTCTTTAGGAGTGGTTTAACATGAGCAACCTTCTGGCTATTAGGGAAACAACCGGAAGAAAGAGATCTGTTTACAATAATTGTGATATACTTAGCAAACACATCAATATTTTGTTTTATTAGCGAAGTTGGCACTGGATCAAGTTCACATGATTTTGATGGCGATTTCATGATGAGTTTCTTGATCTCCGTAACACTAGTAGGCTCAAACATGGACAGTCTACATTGTGGATCCTTGCGTGATGGTGTTTGTGATAGAATGGCAGGTACTGAGGGAAAAGAACGACGGATATTCTCAATTTTTGTGACAAAAAGTTTGAAAAAGCATTTGCGAGGTCCTGATCGGAGTGTGTAGATGGAAGCACTGGAGCTTTGGGTTTATGAAGCAGCTTTTCAACAATGTTAAAGAGTTTTTTCTGATCACCAGAGCTATCTTCCACAAGAGATGAGTAGTGAGTTATTTTTGCCTGGTTAATCATGTTCTTCACAATATCACGTTGGTTACAGTATTCTTGCCGATGTACTCCAAGTTTCCCATTGTCACGCCATCTTCGCTCAAGTTGACGGCGGATTTTCCTTGCAGCACGGATATCATCATTGAACCAGGGGGATTCAGATTGTAGTTTAACAGTTCGAATTGTTTGCGGAGCATGATCATCCAAGATGTTACGGACAGTAGATTCAAATAGACTGACAACAGAATCCAGCTCACCATCTTCAAGGTTTACATTTTCCAGTTCTTTTCAGAACTAATTACTACTCAATTGAGATTCCACATGGTGTCACCGCAATTAGTCTTACTTACATTTTCCAGTTGACATTCAATATCATGACATAAATCTTTAATATTTACTTTTTTCCAGTGGCGAGTAGTTACAGAAATGGTAGGATGAATAGTTATATTCGAGATAAGAGGTGAATATTTTCACGCGTGATCATGAGGTCAAGACAGTGACCATACCGATGAGTGGGTGCTGTGATGTGCTGTATAAGTCCATGAGCAGAGAGCAGATCTTTAAACTGATTTGCATAATTGTTTGAAATAATGTCCATATGAATGTTAAAATCGCCGGTTAAAATAATGTCAGATGGGTGTAAGAGATAATCCACAATTAATTTTTCAAATTCCTGCAGAAAACTGGAGAAGTTTACATGTTTACCATCAACATCCCTTTCTGGTCGATAAATATTAACAAGGCGAACAGATCTAGAGTTGCACGTTACCTCAGCATGCAGAGATTCAAATGTTAGGTAGTCAATATGTTAACACTTTTCATACTGACAGATAAACTGGACCTAAAGAGTAGTGCAACCCCCCACCGGTCTTTATTGGTCTGGGGATATGTTGGAGAGAGTAGCCAGCAGGAGTACACTCACGGGGTGGCAAGTCATCATTAGGTTTAAACCATGTCTCGGTTATGGCAACAAGATCCAAATTGTTTTGAAGTACAAAGTCAACAAATTCATCCGATTTGTTACATATGGATTGAGTATTCAAGACACAGAGCTGAAGTTTAGACTCATCGTGAACATTTGGAGTTGAAGTTATGCCAATGTCGCTTGTTGATGTGGTTGAGTTCACTGCTGGGGTTGGTAAGGCTGGAGTGCTGTGCGCAAGCCGCTGGCGGGCCGCCAGCGGCTGGAGAGTGGCTGCGCGGCATCGGCACGCCGCCCTCAACCGACAGTGGTCCGCCGATGGTAGCTGCCAGATAAGCGAGCAGTAATTCATCATCGGTTTGCCGCTTGTGGACCGCTCACGGACCAGCGTATGGTCGTCCAGCCGAAGTCGGCCCGACGGAGGACCGAGCACGACAATTAATATTATTATCAAGATCAATTTAAGCTTTGTTGTAATTTACTTTTAAGGGGAAATATGCCAACGGGAGTTGAGATTCAGTTTGAGAGTAAACGTTACTTGATCGTTGGCTTTTCCCCCCCTTTTGTAGCTTTTTTAAGCCGCCGCTGGTCCGAACATGGTCCGACCTCTGGCCGCCTGCAGTATTGATTTTTTATAAATCCCTCCTGTAATTAACAAATAAAAGATAAACTACTAAAATGTGTTTAAATGTATTAATTAATCGTGTGATGGAACATGGATGGAACGACCACAGTGTGTTTTCTTTCGTCCGTGGTCTTATAATGTTTTTTCTCTGAGCTGGGCGATCCGGTCATTGTGTAACGTTACACATAAATTGCTCGGATCGTACCGAAAGCTTCTATAGTAAAAAATACCAGGCTGTTCGCTTGGTCCCACCACCGAACCAAAGGTTAGATGAGACCGGTGGGGCCGAGCGAAACTGGGCAGTACACTTCCGGGCAGAGGGTCGGGAACGATCAACACTAATTATACTAGCTGCAGCAAGCATGCAATAAACAAGCAATGTGTGCATGTGATATCTGTGTGACGTATCCACCTAAACGCGTGATCGACTGCTGCAGCATCCTCATTGGCTGTCATGTGGCTGTGTTACGTAAGCGCGCGCATTTTTCACACATCTTAGATGCAGCCACGATTGCCAACATTTATCGATAACGTCAGCGTGTGATTTGAGTTCATTTTCTTCATTTTCGAAAGCAAGATTCTTCAAAAAATCTCACCTCTTTGACGGTTGGAGGACTACGTTAATTTCAGGTGAGTTTTTAGATGGAAACCAGTCATAACTTTGCAGATATGACCATGGGCGGCATGGCTACTCCAGGCCGCCTCTCCCGAACCGCATGGAGTGACATGAGTGTGTAAATTAAAGGGATCGTATATGTTTGGTATTTGGAACCGTACGTTTGTTTCAATTCTATATAACTGTAGAAAGTAGGCAGCCTAGAAAGTATACCATTAAAACTAGCCTGTGAAAATTTCATGTCAAAAGGTGGTAGCGTTTTTGAGATACCGGCGAAAATCTGGAACGAAAAAAATCGTAATTATTAAGATTTTTTTCAGGAATTACGAAAGTAATTGTTCTTTAAAAATTACGATTTTCAAGTTTCCCGCCCAACGGAAAAGAAAAACCTTGATAAATTCCCATTTGGGAGCATTCGTGTAAAATCACATAGGCCCCATAACAATCGTAACAATTAAAATCGATACCCGGCCATACCGAATATTTTCGTATGTACAGTATGCTGTGATAAATAAGTTATGAATTACCGAAAAGTATTACGGGTTCGATTAGCGTAAGAATCGATATCTATCACATGGTATCATACCGCAATACATATGGACATGACGTGTTTCACATCGGGAACCAGTACAAGATGGCTTATTCTCTACCGTCTGTACGTTAGGCAAAGTACCGTACTACTGCTATTAGTGCTAGTTCTAACACACGAGAGTTTTTACATTTGCGGTGATTTCATCGTTCAGAAAGTGAAATAGAGAGGACTCTTTTTTCTTGATCTAATCTGCTAATGCAGTAAGGATGTTTTTTACAAGGTATAGTTGAGTTTTTTTGCACAACACTCTACGGGCACGCAATTGCCATGATTGTGATAGGGCTAGTGATACTATTATTACTAAACATGAAAACTTGCCCCATAAATGTGGCACGGACACGCCCCCCCCCGCGTATCCTTAGCCACAGGTTGGTCTCATTCCGCTAACGGTAGTAATTCGAAATTCCAGGCGCTGAAATTGACGATATTTGCGACTATTTTGACAGTCTAGATACGTTCCTTACATGTTTAACTATCTAGGCGCCCCAAAAAATGGTGATTTTACTTACATTTTATATTTCCTGACATATAGGCCGAAAATTACAAGACGATCGTCATTGTGCAAGTTTCAACGAGGACGGCCATAGTGTTGAACGGGAAAACAACTTGTGCGCGCAACAATTTTACGACGGCTGTTTTATGTGTGCACATACTTGCTGTATTATAGCGCGCAGAGATATGACCACGTGATGTCGCCGATATAAACTTTCAAGAAACTAACATTGAGCAGTTTCATCAAATTAACCGTACTGCATGGTAAGTTCATCCCCTTTTAACTATCATATACATGTACCAGGTTATTTAACTGTACTTACATTGTACATAAAACAAGAGAGAATGTTCATTAAAATAAAATGATAATGTAATAGTCTATTATTAATTACAATAGTTTAATACTAATTTTAAATAGTAATTTTAAACAACATACATGTACAAATTTCACTAATAATTTTAATATATGAAATATTATAGTGTTACGTTACTATTACTATTAATAATAACAATATTAATGGTTCCACCATTTTTGTAAATCTATAAAAAAAAATATAAAAAAAATAAAAAACAGAATGATTGTTTTATCTGACAAAATATCTGTGAATATAGTCTATGTAATATCTATGTAATATAGTACAGGTAATATTTTTACAATTTTTCATGTTTATCTGTTTTGTGAGAATATAAAGGCGGTAACTTCCAGTACAAAGGTGGTTTATTTTCTAATAAGAGTCTTCCCCTGGTTATTTCACTGTCTTAAATTAAGATGTGTAGACCCTGTTTGTTTATTTAAGCCAAAGCTAGCATGTGTACTTAAAGATTGCACTCATGAGCACTCGGACCAGACAAATTGCAAAGATGGTTCAAGCGTGGTTTGGGTCTATGCTATTTGGGGTCGTGAATTTCTCAATAAAACCCATTGGTACAGGAACGGTCCCAATTATTAACATTTTGGCCATCCATCATTATCAATAATACTGATAATATTATTACTATTACTATTATCATTTTGTTAAACAACAATATGCAATCTAGTACCGGTATCAGCGATATCCTCAAACATGAAACACTTCATTTTGATTCGATCGGTCCATTACTGCCTGTCACTGAACGGTATTTTTTTACATTTTTCGTGTGCTGAATTATATTGTGGATTTTGTTACTTTGTTTCTTTTCACCATTAACAAAGAACCCCCACACACACACACAAACAAAATAAATAAAATTAATAAGGTGTTTATATATATATATATATATATATATATATATATATATATATATATATATATATATATATATATATATATATATATATATATATATATATATATTATATTATATATATAAATTAAATCGGGAGGGTGGCCTTAGCTTTCGATCCAATCATTTATGCTTACTTATTATAGGAAAAGTAAATAATTGAATGCAGGAACTGGACATGTTTTATTTATTTATTTTTATTATATATATTTGATTTTTAAAGTAGTTATATCACATGTTTAGCACAAAAAATGCTCTGACTACCGACAACACGTGCAACCCTGAAACGGAATACTTCGCGCGCTAAAATACAGCAAGTATGTGCACACATAAAACAGCCGTCGTAAAATTGTTGCGCGCGCAAGTTGTTTTCCCGTTAGACGAAAATAAACGACATCGTTTCGTAGTTAAAAATGGCGGTTGGAAAAATGTGACCTGCGTGACGTATTTCTTTTCGTCCAATCAAATTGGCTGAGTTGCTGACATGACGTCACCGATAAGAACATTGGCCCAATGATAAAAACTAACACAATGCCAATGTTGGTGTCCGACTAAAACCCAACGTTGGTCCAACATGATCGCCAGCGTAATTCCAATGTTATATTGCCGACCTAGAGCCAACATTGGCCCAATGTAAGAAACTAACACAATGCCAGTGTCGATCGGCGTCCGACTAAAAACCAACATTGGTCCAACATTGATCGCCAACGTAATGCCAATATGTTACATGTATATTGCCGACCAAGAGCCAACATTGGCCCAATGTAAGAAACTAACACAATGCCAATGTCGGTGTCCAACTAAAAAACAACGTTGGTCCAACATCGATCGCCAACGTAATCACTGCCAATGTTATATTGCCGATCTAGAGCCAACATTGGCCCAATGTAAGAAACTAACACAATGCCAATGTCGGTGTCCGACTAAAAACCAACGTTGGTCCAACATCGATCGCCAACGTAATTCCAATGTTATATTGCCGACCTAGAGCCAACATTGGCCCAATGTTGAAAACTAACAAAATGCCAATGTCGGTGTCCAACTAAAAAACAACGTTGGTCCAACATCGATCGCCAACGTAATTCCAATGTTATATTGCCGACCTAACATTGGCCCAATGTAAGAAACTAACACAATGCCAATGTCGGTGTCCGAATAAAAACCAACGTTGGTCCAACATCGATCGCCAACGTAATTCCAATGTTATATTGCCGACCTAGAGCCAACATTGGCCCAATGTTGAAAACTAACACAATGCCAATGTCAGTGTCCGACTAAAAACCAACGTTGGCCCAACATCGATCGCCAACGTAATGCCAATGTTATATTGCCGACCTAGAGCCAACATTGGCCCAATGTTAAAAACTAACACAATGCCAATGTCGGTGTCCGACTAAAAACCAACGTTGGTCCAACATCGATCGGCCAACGTAATGCCAATGTTATATTGCCGACCTAGAGCCAACATTGGCCCAATGTAAGAAACTAACACAATGCCAATGTCGGTGTCCGACTAAAAACCAACGTTGGTCCAACATCGATCGCCAACGTAATGCCAATGTTATATTGCCGATTAATTGCCAACATTGGCTCAACATAAGCAGCCACCATAATGCCAACGCCGATGTTGGCGATGTAATGCCAACATTGAGCCAACATAATGCCAACGCCGACGTTGCCGACCAATTGCCAACGTTGGCCCAATGTATGAATGTTATCTGGGATAATTGTGGTCAAGCTACAGGTTATAATCTCTAGCTACAGGTTATAATCTAAATCAGAGTTGACTGCACAAATAAAATGAAGATCCAAAATGATAATACACTCAACAGTAAAATTTTACTGCACAGACAGACAAAAAAAAACACCCAGTTTTTCACTTATTATAAGAAAACAAATGTACAAATACTCACATAAAACGTCCAGTAGATTCCAGGTGTAATAAGAAATCCACTAGTATAACAATGAAGACAAACTTGTAGCTACAAAACACTTACTTAGCACAAAAACTGGAGAGCTGTTATGAGTGGCTGCTTGTAAGGCGCTCAGTCTTGTAAGGCGCTCAGTCATCCAGCCACCTATGATTTTGAAGCCTATTTCAAACCGGTAGAACAGACGCACGAAAACATAAGGGGTCTCAAAGCGCAACACGAGTTACTGAGTGTCAGTCTCACAAGTAACGTTCCCGGTTACGACGTACCCCTTTGCATCGTAACCGACGGGGATCCAACCAAACTATTGGCTAGCATGGTAGAGCATTTACATAGCATGAGTGATACCGCGTACGGTATTCTGTTAGATAAGTTTCAAGATGTATTCGAGCAGATCGATGCCCTAATACATCAACAGCGGGTTGAACAAGAAGCCGAGAGGTCGAATTCTCCAAGACAAGAGACTGACGAAGATAATCAGTCAAAACAGACAAAGGCTGAAAAACTTAGAGACAAATTAGAACAATATCTTCAGGAGCTACCCGTCCTGGGTTTCAGTTCCGGAAAGTACGACATGAACATAATCAAACGTTACCTATACCCAATCCTTCGGGAGACGGACTCTCTGCGGCTCATTATTAGAAGATCGTCGACGTACATGTCGATCGGAACCGATAAACTTTAGTTTTCGATATTTCCAATTATTTGGCACCCGGGTGCTCCTACGCAAAATTCTTAAAGGCGTACGAAAGCACTCAGACGAAAGGTTTTTTCCCGTACGAGTGGGTAGATGATTTAAACAAACTCGATCACGATGAACTGCCCCCTCACGAAGCATTTTACAGCGACCTCAAAGGGGAAAACATTACGGAAGAAGAGTACGCGTACTGTCAACGGGTCTGGCGAGAGAAGGGTCATGTAACGTTTCCAGATTTTTTAGTGTGGTATAATAACTTGGACGTTTCCCCCTTTCTCGAAGCGGTCGAGAAAATGTTTACTTTCTACAGAGAAAAGCAAATCGATATGTTCAAGTCGGCCATTTCCGTACCTGGACTGTCTCTTCACTATCTTTTCCAAACTAAACCACAAGATGTGTATTTTTCATTGATAGACAGTGCTAAATAAAGGATAACATCGTATGCGGGCCGTCTATTATTTTTCACAGATATCACGAGACCGGTAAAACTTGTATTACGGGTGGTAAACTATGTAAAAAGGTGGTAGGCTTTGATGCCAACGCTGTACTTATGGTCACTTATGCAGAATATGCCAGTGGGTACGTTTGTCAGGCGGAAAGCCTCCGACAACTTCAAACCTGTGCAAAGTCATAAGTACGGTATCATGGCTACCGAGTGGTTAGATTGGGAAGCCAACTCAAATGGTGTATATATTCATGGAGGAAGGAAAACTTCCTCCATGATATATTCAACACCAATTCAACCACAAAGAAAAATGTATAGGTAGTAGAAACGTTCGCGTGGACGGGTTTTCCCCAGAGACTAATACGGTCTATCAGTTCCAGGGCTGTGGCACGGGCACAGCTGTCGCCTCAATCCCAAGGAGGTCAACTCTGTGAATAACAAATCAAAGAAAGATTTGAGGGCAGAGACCCAAAAGACCTCCTCATATATCCAAGGATTGGGGTACAATTTAATCGACATGGGAATGCGAGGTGGAAGACATCAAGAATACCAATTCAGACTTACGACAGTTCTTGAAGTATATAAGACTTCCGCAACCCTGCGTCATGCCATGGCGCTAATTTTGTTAGTAGGTTTGTAAACAAAACCTAATTACTCCGTTGATTTTTACCCGAAATTTCTCAAATTTCGTAAGTTCACTGTTGAAGTATACCCAAATAGCATGTTTAATTCCCATTAGCCTGCTTTGAACCCTTGGCCCAAAAACTCCTACTGCAAAAAGCATGGTCCCATAGGACCGTGTACAAATCCTGCATGGTCCCATAGGACCGTGTACAAATCCTAATCCCATCTGTCAACACAAGGCCATTCAGCTCCTAAGCGGCTTATCAAAGGCTATCAGTTACCCACTATGGTGTGGCAGAACATTATTACAGACAAGCAGGAGCCATCAGCCAAAGGATGAGAGATGTTTATTCCTATAACTGCTATGCGTACACATAATAGGGTATATTTTATGTCGATTTGGGGTAGGGAAAAGCGTTATCAGAACTAAAATAAACATCAACCTAAAGGGCCCTTACATTTTTTTTGCTTCAAATTGTTGTCTAGGGTCTAGAGGACCTCTAGGCATCTGTTAAAACCATTGGGAGTTGGTAGTGTTCAACACAACAGATAGCGCCCCTTCACACCTACTAAAAAAATTAGCGCGATGCAACCGCGCTGTTCGTATAAGTGTCATGGCACTTCGCAGGGTTTTAATAGATGGAAGATGTCCGTGGAGGATATATTACGAGGGGTTAGAGACGGCTCGATATTCGGTTTGGTAGAATGTGACATTCGGGTACCACCCGAGAGCAGAGATTATTTTGCCGAGATGCCACCCATTTTCAAAAATGTGGACATCTCCAGGGCTGACATTGGAGACCACATACGCTGAAGAAATGAATATCATGACCAAACCAAGAAGAAGTCTGATCGGTAGCGCATGTTTGGAACCAAAGTACTACTCGCAACCCCACTTTTGAGTTGGTATTTAAACCACGGTTTGGAAGTCACGCGCGTTTACGAAGTGATCCAATACCAACCCAATAAATGCTTTGAGAGAGTTTTGGTAATCGGGTCAGTCAAGCCCGGAGGGATGGGCACAGTGACCCGAATAAAGCTATTATAGCGGACACCATGAAACTATAGGTAATTCAGCTTATGGGAAAACAGTCACAAACCAGTTTAAACATGTAAACGTTCAGGTGTGTGATGCCGAGGAGTCACCCGGTGTTATCAATGATATTCATTTTAAGGCACTCCATCGAATAGCCGATAATTTTTATGAGGTAGACATGACCAAAAAATCGATAAGTTTAAATTTACCCATCCAAATTGGTTTCTTCGTCTACCAATACGGAAAACTGCGTATGCTTGAGATTTACTTTGACTTCCTGTTAAAGTTGGTTGATCCATGCGATTTTCAGATGTGTGAAATGGACACCGATTCGGCCTACCTCGCCATATCGGGTGACAGTCTCGATGATGTCATTAAACCGGATATGAAAAACCAATACAACCGGGAAAAGCCCAAGTGGTTTCCACGTCGGACCACTCCCGAACAGTACAATTTTGATAAGAGGACTCCGGGGCTGTTTAAGGTAGAATGGGAGGGTGAGGGTATAATTTCACTGTGTAGCAAGACATATTTTTGTTTCGGGTCTAGTGAAAAGTTCAGTTGTAAGGGTCTCAACAGGCGAACCAATGAACTCACTAAGGAGAAGTATATGATTATGAGCGTGTTAAATACCAGAACGTCGGGCGGGGTGTTAACAAGGGTTTTTATCGTGAAACACGGTGTAATGTTTACGTACGAACAGAGGAAGACGGCATTGACCTATTTCTATCCCAAGCGAAAAGTCGCCAATGATGGGGTTTCAACAACGTTTTTAGATATATAAGGAAATTATACCCTCCCTAAGATGTATTAATTCCAATAAGTTTAGTCGCTGATGTAATATCTTTTCGTTTGTAAATCGTAACTACGGTCTTAAATATACATGTAATATATTATTGTAGTATTGTATTATCGAATTTGATGTAATGAATAATTTTTATGGAACTGTTGTATATTTTGATTTCAAACATTTTCGGTAACTAATTATTATTATCATTATACTTTGATTTCAACTGAATAAGAATAAAGGTGAAATAATAAGGAAAGAATAATAAAGAATCCGACTCTGAGTACTGTATCCTTCCTAAAAAAATACAATTAAACTCAATAGATATAGTTAAGGGTTTATAATAAATATGGGGTTATAAAAGGATGTTTAATTAAGTATTGAACTCATCGTATAGAATGAAAGTCATCATTCGGTACAACACCCTTTTATAATCAAACACACTCTGCGTGAACAGCGCCCCCACCCACCCGTCTAAGCTAACCACTTCGTTATATAGTTCAATGACCCAAACACCCTTTTAAAATCAAACCCACTCCGCGTAAAAAGCGCCCCACACCTTCCCGTCTAAACCAACCACTTCGTTATATAGTTCAATGACCCACAGGTTTGAAGTTGTCGGAGGCTTTCCGCCTGACAAACGTACCCACTGGCATATTCTGCATAAGTGACCTTAAGTACAGCGCGTTGGCATCAAAACCTACCACCTTTTTACATAGTTTACCACCCCTAATACAAGTTTTACCGGTCTCGTGATATCTGTGAAAAATAATAGACGGCCCGCCTACGATGTTATCCTTTATTTTATAATAAAGGTCTTTGTTAGCACTGTCTATCAATGAAAAATACACATCTTGTGGTTTAGTTTGGAAAAGATAGTGAAGAGACAGTCCAGGTAGAAATGGCCGACTTGAACATATCGATTTGCTTTTCTCTGTAGAAAGTAAACATTTTCTCGACCGCTTCCAGAAAGGGGGAAACGTCCAAGTTATTATACCACACTAAAAAATCTGGAAACGTTACATGACCCTTCTCTCGCCAGACCCGTTGACAGTACGCGTACTCTTCTTCCGTAATGTTTTCCCCTTTGAGGTCGCTGTAAAATGCTTCGTGAGGGGGCAGTTCATCGTGATCGAGTTTGTTTAAATCATCTACCCACTCGTACGGGAAAAAACCTTTCATCTGAGTGCTTTCGTACGCCTTTAAGAATTTTGCGTAGGAGCACCCGGGTGCCTATCGAAAAACTTTAGTTTTTCGGTTCCGATCGACATGTACGTCGACGATCTTCTAATAATGAGCCGCAGAGAGTCCGTCTCCCGAAGGATTGGGTATAGGTAACGTTTGATTATGTTCATGTCGTACTTTCCGGAATTGAAACCCAGGACGGGTAGCTCCTGAAGATATTGTTCTAATTTGTCTCTAAGTTTTTCAGCCTTTGTCTGTTTTGACTGATTATCTTCGTCAGTCTCTTGTCTTGGAGAATTCGACCTCTCTGCTTCTTGTTCAACCCGCCATTGATGTATTAGGGCATCGATCTGCTCGAATACATCTTGAAACTTATCTAACAGAATACCGTACGCGGTATCACTCATGCTATGTAAATGCTCTACCAATATGCTAGCCAATAGTTTGGTCGGATCCCCGTCGGTTACGATGCAAAGGGGGTACGACGTAACCGGGAACGTTACTTGTGAGACTGACACTCAGTAACTCGTGTTGCGCTTTGAGACCCCTTATGTTTTCGTGCGTCTGTTCCAAGGGCGCAACCACTGGGGGGGGGGGGGGGGTCGGGGGTCACGACCCCCCTACTTTTATGTGGACCTCCCCAACTTCTGGAAGACCTTATTTTCTGGGGAGGTCCAAAATAGTCCGATAAGCGTTTATTATCGTGAAACATCCATATTTCACAGGTGAAAGTTAAAATAAATAAAAAACCCAGGTGGTCAAGTGAATCATGCTAACTGTGTCACACAGTTAGCACAGTCTGTGTGTAGCTTTACTACTAGCTTAATCTAATTAATAAAACATTTTGGTATTTTATGTAGGCCTATACATGATCCTAGTAATGTCATTCATGACATCACAATTATGCAACACTTCCATCAACACGCTGAAATACGTGATATTGAACCAAGACCCCAGCTGCTAGTGGCGTGCTCGCTTCGCTCGCCCGCAGATCACGTTGCTATTGGCTGCTTGGGACCCCCCAACTTTCAACACGTGGTTGCGCCCTTGGTCTGTTCTACCGGTTTGAAATAGGCTTCAAAATCATAGGTGGCACGATAAGGATAATACCTCATATCCTCATCCACCTGTATACCCGCTTCGACCAACTCATCGAACACGGACTTTGGAAGGCGGTAGCAACCGCCGGGAAACTTATGTTTGACGTTGATGTCACACCACCCCTCATGACGTTTTAACCCTCCGACCTCTTACAACGTTTCAATATACACGAACATATGACGTGGCGGTTTGTAACCGCCCAGTGTAATACGTATGAATAACTACTGTAAGATATGTTTTATACCATTTTTCAAGCTGATAATCATTCCAGAGGTCTTATAGATTGTTTTAAAAAAAAAAAAATTAAAAAAATTACTTTACAATTATTTTTTTAAATTTAATTATTGTTTTATTTATATTACACATGTGTAAATGCTGTAGTACGTGGCGGCTTGTAACCACCCCTTGGTATACGTATGAATAACTACTGTAATATCTGTTTTATACCATTTTTTCAAGCTGATAATCATTCCAGAGGTCTTATAGATTGTTTTAAAAAAAATTAAAAATTACTTTACAATTATATTTTTAATTTAATTATTTTTTTAATTACATTTTTTTTTATTTTTATTTTTTTAATTTTTTTTTTATATTGTCTTTCCAGAAATGTTTGTCCAAATGTTAGGAAGTTGATTTAGTTTTTTAGTTTCTGTGAAATCTCCAATCCCCATTTGCCCAGTAGCCAATCTCTGCCCAAACACAAATAATACCAAAAAAAACTCTCTAAGAATGCATAGCCAGCCATCTGCGGTGTACTAGTGTAAGGGAAAATCCCAAAACCACCCCCCCCCCGCGCGGTTTGTAACCGCCCTGTGTAATGTTCGTGTGAATAACGTACTGTACACTCCGTTTTATACCATTTTTCATGCAGAGCTACACCTCAGACAGTCCCTGAATGTAGTCCAGGCCAAATAATACCAAAACAAACTCTCTAAGAATGCATAGCCAGCCATCTGCGGTGTATTAGTGTAAGGAAAATCCTAAACCACCCCCATTTGCCAGTAGCCAATCTCTGCCCAAACACATCAATTCTGAGTTTGTTTATGTTTTTTTATTGGTCAATCCTTTCCAGGCACTGTCAAGCAACCCCTGAGCATGGATGATTGATCACAGATATCCTTGTAGACCAGGATGATTGATCACACAAAGGGTACCGCTGTGTCAAGGGATATGGGCTGTGTATACCATGTTTTGTACACAAGGTATTCCCTTGTGGCGAAGGGGTCATGGTATCTGGCTCATGTCTGGCTGAACTATAAACAACTACACTAAAGGGGCTATGCTATGTTGTTAGGCTATGGCTGATGTAGGAACTTGAAAAAAATTAGTTTTTTTGAGCGCTCAATTAATTAATTAATTAATTAATTAGCTAAAAGTGGCGGTGTACTACCGCTACCCACCCTTACCGCAGGGTTGTTAATTAAGTTGTGTGATCTGTTAAATACGTGGTCGCATCTGGGGCAAGGAAATACTTGGCTGTACAAGTTCATATCGTGTATGTACAAAAAATGAGATTCGTATAGGTTAACGTTCATGGTTATTTTGTGATTACACAGTGGTCTCCTAACCAAGCGGGATAATACTTTTTATTCAACCTCCCCGGTCTCGTTCAGAGTTTCCTCACGACTGAGGCTAAAGACTCTGACATTCACTTTGAAGATTCTTTCAAAGTGATGCAGGTCCTCTAAACAAACGCCTTTTGTTGGGCGCTTATTCATTACTTCCGTATATCTATCAACGAGGTGTTTGGTGCGGGTTTCCAGGGGGAGATCAATGAATTCCCTTCTTTTCTGGCGAAACATCTAAAGAGACAAAAGTTGTCCTTGTACCTAGCACCGGAATGACGATTTCTGATTAGTTTGTCTAACCCTTTATTATTCGCGATGTACTCGGGTAGTTGTTGTTGTGGGGGTGCACCGATGTATATCGAGGGCATTTTATTCACATAGACGGTGACGTTACTGATATCGGCGATGGCCCATTTCGTGTCTGGACGTGTATGTATGGCGTGTTGTAGCACGTCCATGTCGTGTATCTTTTGGAGGAAATTTTCAAAATCATCTTCTGAAGTTATAGTGACCGGGTCGGGTAAAAAACGCGCGTTGTTAAAACTGGCATGGTAATACCGTAATTCACCCGTCTCTATATGTCGTAAAACAAACCCGAATGAAAGGTTTATTTTACATCTGGATGTAAAAGTGGGGAAAATACCCCTTAATTAACCCTTCGTCGAGGGAGACACCACCGGGTAACCCGACTCTTGGAAAGGGAGGTCCCAACCGTAAATTGTACACATCTTGAATTGCGCGGCGAGGAATTTGGTATATGCATAATGTTTTTCAAAATAGCATATTTTAAGGCTTCCGTCCTAGAAATTACTAAAATGTGTACCGAGTTTGGAGGGATACTGTTCCACCCTCGGATTTCGGGATCAATATTTATTGCACAACGTATAAGTTCTAGGAGTAAAACACTGCCGTGATTATCTACAGTGTTGTACAAATCTTGGAGAATAATGGGAGACATGTTGGCAACCGGCGTAGGAATCAATATATGTAACTACTATAGAAATATCAAACTAGATAAACTAAAACTCAAATGGACGGCGGGGTCAAACCATCGAGCCTAAACGAAGTTTATATAGTCCGCTGCGACAAAAGGTCTTTGAATCGAAAACTTATACACACCGCATCAAGGACGACCCTAATTAAATTTAAAATAATTAATGGATGGATGGGTCGAACCATCGAGCCGAAACGTAGTTTGTATAGTCCGCTGCGACAAAAGGTCTTTGAATCGAAAACGTATACACACCGCATTAAGGACGAGCTTAATTAAATTTAAAATAAGTAATGGATGGATGGGTCGAACCATCGAGCCGAAACGGAGTTTGTATAGCCCGCTGCGACAACAATTTATGCCTAGTCATATAATGGACGACCAGACCCACACCGAGAGTGCGGGAAAAATAGACGCGGGACATTAAAAATAAATAAATAAATTCATAAATACAATAACCCACTGCATGGTCGACCCGCCATTTTCTCCTTCCTCGACGTCTTGACAGACGTCGAGGAACCCGCCGCTTTGTTTTCACTTACTTCGTGAAAATACAAACGAGACGTCAACGTCTCGTTTGTGCTGCGTGAAGTGTCTTCGGCGCTCCATGATTTACAATCATTCCCGCACCTCCCAACTGGATCAAACAATAACGGTTTTTCTCATGACCCGAGTCCGAGTCCGAGTCCGAGTAACCAAAATGATGACTTGAGTAGGACTCGAGTTCGAGTCCGAGTCACGATTCATACAAGTCTGCCACAAACGGACTTGTTGTTACTAACCAAGGGTACTATGATCATTGATTAAATCACAAATCATTTTTCTGAAAAGGTGTGACATTTTTTCTTATAAAAATAGAAGCTAGACATTTGGCGTTATAATATCATGTACAAGAAAAATAAACAAGTCTTTAAATTCCTTGCAATGTAGTTGCTGCTGTTCAACAGCAATATTGCTAAATAATGATATTTTGATCAATTATTTTATCAATTTTCATCAATTAAAACAACCCAGTAGCTTTGTAATTAGCGACAATTATTTGTTGCTACGTATACTGAGATGGAGTTAAACACTGAATAATATTTCGACAATAATTGTAACAAAAACGACACAACACTGTAAAATATTTAAGGTAAAATTTAACAGTAAATTAATGGCAGCACGGGCGCCAGTAACATACTGTAAAAATGTGGTTCGGAATTGACGTAAAGATGGATGCTGCTGTTGTTTTGGTTAGATAATTCGACCCAACTATAATAGGCCCTATACCATTTTAAAAATGCTGCGTATTAAAAAACAAAACCAAACCAAACCAAATCAAACCGAAAACGAAAACGAAAACGAAACCGAAAACGAAAACGAAAACGAAAACGAAAACGAAAACGAAAACGAAAACGAAAACGAAAACGAAAACGAAAACGAAAACGAAATCGAAAAAACAAAACAAAACGTCCGTAAGCCCATGATTCCAACAACTTATGGCATTTGGATTTTGGAAAATAGGGAAAATGATTATTTTGAGTACCGGTACATAATCTTAGGTCTGTATAATCAGCCTGGGCCACTTTTCACAAACAAATTTAAGGGACATTTAAGTCCGATATCCATTTTTAACAAGCTAAAATAACACCAGATTTCCCACAGACGTCTCGCCTCGTCGCAAGGCTAAACATCGCCAAGTTGTCATGGTAAATACGACTGTTAATTGGTGTTAGTATATAGTCTTGGGGATTGAGAACACAAGACAAAACCCATGACTTACCCATGAAAACCCGATACATCCTAAACCATCCGACAGCATGTTAGCTAAGATAGACGGGTAGGAATTGCCTGCTGGGAAGTAGGCGTGGAAGCTAGGGTGCTGCCAGTGGGTCATCTGCAGACGGTAAACAATAACATGAAATTCAATTGTAATAGGGCCTATAAACAGGAGGGTGTTACAAAGTATACACGTGGTGTATAATGTTTTGGGCAAATTTGAACACCATTCAATAATAAATTGATACCATTAGTACACCAGTTTTGTGCAGGCAAACATTGTCACGTTGTTCAGATTTGTTATAGGCCTTTAATTATAATGAAAGGCCTATATCAAATCTGAACAACATGACAATGTTTGTTTATAGTTGTGAGGGGCCGTTTAATTTCAAGGGAAACTGATCCCATGGAAATGCTGTTTCCTCTTGTAGATTTCCCCACATTAAAAAAAAAAAAAAAAAAAAAAAATTCTAACCATTCTGTAAGTTCTCCTCTTACAAAACCCATATGCCCTCAGAGGCAAATAGGGAACAATACATCCATTAAAAGGGGCACCTAAAATAATATATATAATATAATGGTACATTTATTTGCACGTCCATAAAATGAGGGGCACGTGCCCCATTCCCCCTGGATCCGCAAATGGGTGGCTTAAACAGACCCTATTGAAACAAATCCTGACTAGTGACTGCATGGACACAACTGTTTTCTACGACTCACTCCTGGTAATATTTTGTCCTCGACGTCCTTCATGATATTCTTCCACGTCTCCGGTGTCCTCGGGGCATCCTCCGGTAGAAGACTATGTAGGTAGCCCGGCACAACTAATGGGTACACCCGACGCTCTTTGATCCCGCTGAGGTACGTGGTGATGAAGTCAGCCATCTCGGCGGCACGGAGGGAGAAGGTCTCGTCGTTCATTCTCGCATCAGTGGTTCCTAAATATTGTAATCAGTGGGTAAATGTATTGTAACCATTCGCCCCAGTGTTTGTCTAAGGTAATATCGTTGTTAAACGAAAACAACAAAAACTATGAAATTCGGATGTCGAAAACTGTAAATAAAAGCGATTCCTGATTATGATTGACAGCCGCGCTGGCCTATCGGAAGACTGACCACGCCCTCAGCCTGTTACATTTTGTGTGGTCACGGGCAACCTGAAGATAAAAACGCATGTGTTTGTAATTTACTGGTACTAATCCGTGATGGATATTTTATTTTATTTTATTTTATTTTGGGGGTAGGATAGCTTAACGTTCAAAGGCGCTCGTTTAAATTAGAAATATCCCTGCCACCTTTGACATCACATTGACGCCACCGAGGAAAACACACAATGAAATACCTATACCTTACCTGGTTTGAGAAGCATTTGCTAACCACTCGCTGCCGGTAAGACTGAATATCCGCCTTGTACTCTAGGGAAACACAACAATCGCCTACCGTCCGCACCCTTACCAAGCCGAACAATGAACACCCTTTGTACAGAAAATCATCTTCCTAAATTATTTGAAGTAGTCTTTTAATTCATTGCCCAGATCATGGCCTTACATGTTTCTGGTATTTGTTTATATTCGGATAGTGTTTCTAAGTCGGAATAAGGTCAATGTCTGGGCAATATTTTAAACAAAAAAAGTGATATGCCGTCTGTAGATAGTTAATATTGTAAAATACAAGCCTCATCTGCAGCAGTTCAGACAAATTGATGCCGTCCACATGTTATTATATCACGCCCTGTAGTCTAAGCTTCCTGCATATTGGAGCCCTCTACCGAGAACGTTTATTTACTTTATTCGTTCTACTGTCTCGCTTTAATAAACGAAAAAAAGATATTGGTTTATTTCTACCGTAATTCTTCAATTCAGCCAACGTCCATTTTGATAAATACTTTTTGTTTTCCATACTCTCTCTCTTTCTCTCTCTTTTAATATAATACTAGATAAAATAAATTCATTATTTCAATTTTTAAACGACTAAAAACAATATCTATACTCCTTCAAAATCGCATTTTATTTTTTTAGTTTACCGCTCCCTAATACATCGGCGCAAGACGCTAACCAGCAATCTACATTACCGAATCCATTTTTATTTTTTTTAATGCGGTTTTTTTCACATTTTAAGAAATGAGCTGGATCCGGCAAACAGACATCTACTCGTTGTATTTCCTCTCGAATGCGTAACACATAAAAATGGTTGTTACCTACATGACAGAATAATTACCATAAAATCAGTAAATATAAACCAGTGTTGACACTTAATTGACCAAGGAAAGTCATAACATGATGGTTTATTAATATCGTTTACTATAGGACAAATCGTTATCAAAATTAAAAATGGCGACGCGCGGGTCTGAGGCGACGTGCGCAGAGATCAGAAATCGGGACGTTTTTTGGCATTTCATAATAATAATAATAATAATAATAATAATAATAATAATAATAATAATAATAATAATAATAATAATAATAATAATAATAATAATAATAATAATAATAATAATAATAATAATAATAATAATAATAATAATAATAATAATAATAATAATAATAATAATAATAATAATAATAATAATAATAATAATAATAATAATAATAATAATAATAATAATAATAATAATAATAATAATAATAATAATAATAATAATAATGTGGACTTATATAGCGCACGTATCCACCAACTAAGTGGTGCTCAAGGCGCATTAATGTATAACATTAATTGGTCACAGTTAGTGCTAGTTGTACACTGTATTGGGAAAGGCAGTATTGAATATATACTGAACAGCAAAAGAAACGCAAGTTCGAGGACAGCAACAGAAACGCAAGTCCGAAGTCTTGTCAAATTTTCAAACAGAAGACAAACCATTTTGATTGTAATCACTCATTTAATGAAAAATGCTTTCAATTTGTGAGCTGAAAGTGACTGTTGAAATTGCATTGCAAGATTTTCACATTTCTTTTGCTGTTCAGTATAGAATACAATGCTGCTATGTTATAGTTTTGAAAATGACATGTAAATGTACATTTTGTCTGGTGATTTTGTATTACACTGTGAAGCAAAGTATTCATCAACTGACGTTGGTGGTTGACTGGTAACCATTGTTCACAATTAAGGACTACTTTGTAATACTAGACAAATTTTGTGCGCACAAACTAGGAGCGTGTGTCTGCCACCAAACGAGACATGAGAACACTCTACACGAGAACTAAATAGCCATATAATTACCTTCACCTCAATCCTTGCGATCATTATCATAATTGTTACCTTGAATTTGATAAATAAATTATAAACCAGTCTACCTGAGCAAATTGCCAGATGTCTGCTACAGACAGTGTCTCTGTTACGTGTTGAAAATGAAATACAATGAATATTAGTATTTGTCAACATTTAGCATTAGTATTTGTCAACAAATTAGTATTTGTATTTGTCAACAAATTTAACAGGTCATGCAACCATAGGCATTTCAAGTTTACGTTAAATGTTAACTTCTCTAATGTAACAGGTTGCTTTAAAGTCGTATTAAGAATATTCCTATATGAAATAATATGTGTTGTAAAGGCAGAGACCCGATGTGTATCTCAAAGGTAACTTTTAAGTTTTCTCGAACATGTATCTAATATAACTTGTTGCTTTAAATCCGTACTGAGACTTTTCTAATATAAATACCACGTTGTGTAAGACTGTTTTCATAAAATGAAGTTTGATGTTATGGTGCCCTCACACCATAGCGTATGCTGAAACCTATGAGTTGCGTGTAAAAAATATTTTTATACGCACCAAACGCAACCCAAATCAACAATTTTGTCAATTTCTAACCTATTCAACCTATGGGTTGCGTGTGAGTTGCGTGTGGGTTGCGTGTGGGTTGCGAACTGAACTTATGATCCCCCAATATCTGCGATCACCTGCGTACGAGTTGCGTGCGAGTTGCGTGTGAGTTGCGTTCGGAACTTATGACCACTATTTTTTATTCGCAACCATACGCAACTGGTGATCGCTATGGTGTGAGGGCACCATTAATTAATCACCCTTCAATGCACTGCGAGTGCCACAGGAATGTAGTCTACATGTTAGAACTGACTGGCAATAAATCACGTGTATATTCATAAATAAATTAACCCAAGTTCAGGTCATTGTATTTAAGCACTCTACATTTTACAACGGAGTTGAATATGCTAGATAGCGAACAGCTTTCTTTTGTAATAATGCAAGTTTATTAATTTACATTGTGAAGTTGCGTGTCCTGAGATGACATCGCATAATACACCCATCACAACTTCTAAGTTCCCCTAATATTTTTTAGAATATCTCAACAAGTATTGCATGAATTTTAAAAATTCAAAAAGCAAATGACAGAATGACATGTTCTACACAGCTTGTAATGAAATGGTTGAAATTCAATCATGCATGCACAATTGACAGTGATTTGAATGAAAATTCAGCTGAAAAAAAAGTTGTAGTACAAAGCATTGCTTCAAGGACAATCGACAGACACAAAAAGATTCTCTAACTTATGAATAAGAATGTCATATCATTACAGTGTCAGAAAAAAGTACTACTTTGGTTGGTTTTGTTTAAAGTGTCAGGAAAAACTCCAGTTATAAATATGACTTGTTAAAAGGCAGCGCAAATGGCTTGGCAACAGCCATTCTTATCTTCATTTATGACCAATGAACCTATTCATCACAACCTTGGGCTTTATCAGAGGGGAGTTCAGAGATGAAACAGTGACAGTTTCTGCTTTAATGATTGGCGACAGGAATAAATAATTAGAACACCAGTCACCAAGAAATGACTCAAAAAGTATTCAGACAGTGGAAGTTCCCAAGCTATAGACAATGTGACCAATAACATCACATGTTTACATACGAGCCCCAAAGGTCTATGACAATAAACCATAACATATAATATTTTGAGATGTCAACAGAAATATTCTTAATTTGAGTTATTTTAATAAAGCACTAACATTACATCTCAAATCTGGAAATTAAAACATTCTTGATGTTATGTGGAGAAGTACAAAATCTACAAATCCTGCATACAAATACACACACTTTTCCCGGCGGTCACACTAAAGGTCACACAAAGTGTAAAGTGTAAAGTCACATGGTCAATACTAATATCAATATTGACAAAATAATTATTGAAATCATCGGCAATATCTACATTATTGTTAACTCTTACGTCATTATGAAAACAATATGATGGATTATTATCTCAGAAACAGACTAAACAGATTTATTTTGAAAGGTCTGATTTTTTAGTTATTTTTTATACAAGTATTTTTTCCAAATTGTTCTAATTGAATTATAAATTGTTTTAGTTAACCATGGCGATTTTTTTATATTTACACGGCATTTGTCATAAAGTACGCTGTCTGAGAATTAATCATACACTCCATTCATATTTTCTGAGAGAAAATCGTCTTGGGACTCGTTGGTAATAAACCATGTTCTCAGGTTTTCACATTTTGTTTTGTATATTTTTTTGTACTTTCCTTTCCTCAATTAAAAGCAATAAGGCAAACAAAACGAAATTTGTTAGACATTGCCGGTTGATCCATTTACAAAAGTAATGGGCCTCTCGTTCCTTTCTGTATAATATACAAATTGTAAATATTACCAAGGAAACCTTTTTGAGTACATGTGAGGATAATAATGTAGTTTTATTAATACTTATTGTTTCACAGTTCATTTATTTATTTCTTGATGAATAAAGACACGATTATTTGGATGAAGGTAAGAATACATAATTGACTGTACATGTATTATTCATCTCGCTTTTAAACCCACTTAACTGTACTCAGATATCAAGAATAAGCAAATTAAAAGTCGCATATCAAGTTGTAAGTTTGCGGTGCGAACATGTTAAGTTATAGCTCACTACATGTTGTGTTGTTCTGAACGTTAACTTAGAGGTTTAACTCGATGTTTCAGTGTGCCCGGTCGCCAGTCACGAATATGACAATTCTTGTTTCCTTTAGGTAATTGTGGATTCAATCGAAGGGATATAGTGAATAAATTCATTTCATTTCACGGTCTGAAAAGAACCTTATGCAGTAACATACAATTTTAAAGTAATGAAAAAACGCAGATATTCAAGGTGCACTGTTTCAAGACCGTGTAAAAGAAAGGAAACATGGACGAATGCATAAGAGCATACAATGTATATTAAACAACTGGATATGTATTCCCAGTGCTTCCGAGCGTCTGTGAAAAAACTACACAGGCGACTCGGGCGGGATTCGAAAACACGACCTCCCGCCCACCAGCGCAGACGTCCTATCCTCTCGACCACCGAGCTTGCCCGATGACGATTGGCCGGATAGAATCCCACATAGTAGCGGGTTCTGCGATATGTATAGGTTGGTGAAATTCATGTGTCGGGTGATAAACAATTGATTTAATTTTGCCCTGCACAGACGTGTGCTTAGCACTGTATTCCCAGCGTCTGTGAAAAACTACACAGTCGACTCAGGCGGGATTCGAACCCACGACCTCCCAGTGCAGCGTCCTAACCTCTCGGCCACCGAGCTTGCCTGATGACGATTGGCCGGATAGAATCCCACAAAGCAGCTAGCGGTGGATATGTATTTATTAAGCAACTGGAAACACAGACGCCTGTCAGTTCTAAGCCACCTGTAGTGGGCACACGCATGAAGATTTCGTGTTACTGGAGACGACGTTACTATACTAGACTAAAAATCCTGATGTGTACACAGTAGACTGGTCCTATGTCTTTATCCTATTAAGGGAATGGGCTTCGGGTATTCCATTAAAGGGTATTCATTGGATACGTAGTGTCAAAGATATACTGTCATGCTTTGAGGCTCGTGCGCGAATGTAACGCTACTACGCGCTCGCTTACTTCTGCCATCCAAATATCGCTGGAGATATTATTGCGCGTGGACGCCCATCATTGACAGTAAGACATACTCCTATATATTTTGCTTCACAGACCTGAGCAATTGCTTATTTATTTAGCATGTAACATAATGTCAATAGCATTATAGTCATGTAGCTTGTTAAATTATTCAAAATTAAACAAATTTAAAGGCCTCCAGACAATTTTATAATACAACATGCAATCAAAATGTTAATGAAAACTTGAACTTGATGATTTTCGATCAAAAAGAAAGTGTAGGTTTGACATTTTGAACAAAATGTACACAAGACGAACTATTCATGCATTAATCACAATTATTACAAATGGAAATTCTAAATATTATAAGCTAACAACGATTGCCTACATGTTTGTGCTGTAGGTCAAAACATAAATTTCAGTACTATTTATGACGTCTTTAAAACAGTATTACGCTGAAAAATTGTATGACCTACCGTATTTAAGTAAATTTTCCCAACAATTAAGATGAAAGGGATAATATATCATAAGAAATCTTAAATCAAATATGATTTCGTCTCAAAATAATTTAATCTTCAGCCTTTTCCATTACCGTACAGGCAAGTTTCACTTAATTAAATCGACAAAAAAACTTGTTGAAATTTCTAATTCAACAATGAATTATATAGTCATAATTGTCATCATTTCGAACTCAACTTCCATGGGTAAAGACTTAAATCCTTTTTTCTTTCTTGCAAACAAAAGGATATTTTTGTTGATCCATATTGCAAGACTCAGTTGTGCAATTGCCATCTTGATGGTTGCTATGGTGATCTCTGTAGGCAATGAAGCTTTTTCGCAACCACAAGGACACACCTTAATCATTTAGAAAAAACACCATGATGATAATTAAATGAGTTTTCTAATCTACAACAGTCATTTAACAATACATTGGAGTTGATGAAAATAGGCGGGACTTCACCTTCAAAGTCCAGTTTTAAGAACGTTTTTTCTGATAATTTTACAACGGTAACACCACGAGATATAACTCCTAACTAGTATTGGTTATGGGTGTAGTCGACTCAGAGTAGTATGAATTTTTGAATATTTAATTTTCTTTTGCGAAAATGACTAAGCACAATATGAAAATGTGTATTAATACTTGGCCATATAATGTGAGTAATGCAATATGATTGTTTTAGACAAATACAGAGAAAGAAAACTGGCGTTTTGATAGGCAATCACAACTTACCAAACGTATTGTCCCAAAAACCAATAGTCAGTTGATCTCCTGTAAATAATCAATAAGAATTACATAATTCGTATAGTAATACACATTGAATCTGTTATGTGACTTCACACAGGGAAGCATTATTTAATTAATGTAGTTTTACAATTAGCGTTGTGAAAATACCAGATGTTTGTTCCATGAAACACATGTATAGTATTTAATTTTAACAGGTAGCAAAAACTTCATTTCAGTTGAAAGCTTTTTCATTCATGTCCACACAAAATGAACATTATAAGTTTAAACATTTGGGCATTTTGAAGAGTTTGTATTAGATGCATGAGCTTAACCTACCTTGGTAGAAATATGCTGATGTCTTGTAAGACGCTACTTGAGCTGTGCATGCCACGATATCGCCTACTACAGGAAAGCCTAGTTTTGGATCAATCACCAATGAAGAGCGAATTATGCAACTGGATACACTGACTGTTTGGATCGTGTAGTCATCTCCTGATGTTGCTCCTAAATTCTCCCAACTGTCGCTGTTTCTGTGATACAAACTCCATGTAATGATTGGCCCAGCAGCGTTACTAACCGTACACTCGTAACTCAGATTGCCTGTCATACTGAAACTGCGCACTGTCGGCCTCCATTCTAAAACATTAAAAAGTGTGGACACACTTTCATATTGCATTGATACAAACAAAATAGTTTACATTTTACAACGAGCTTTCCAAAAATCCACTTTACAACACGTATTATAAGCAAACCAAAACAAATCACTAAAAAATGAAGCATAGGGAATAAACACATTCTGAAATCATATAGCCTAATATTATAAAAATCATATAGCCTAATATTATAAATCATATAGCCTAATATTATAAATCAATATTCCAGAATTATCGTGTGTACGTAGGCAAATTCGTTTTTTATGGAATAACATTAATGGTATAACATTCATTTAATATGTCAACAACAATTATGTATATATATTTAAATTTTATTATCTGAATATTTAAAAGTATGTAACTATAATGACTTAAGCATGTTTGCGTAATGAAATGCATTTGCATATTTCAAAATGTGCAACAGGCCTCTTTAAACGGAGGAAGAGTCTTTTGAAGTCACCTGGAAATTGGTTCAGATGTAAAGGAAAATAATTTCAATTAAAACTTATATAATCTTACCGAGAGATCCACAGGAGGAAAGATGTTGTATCTGTTGTTGAGTCAAGAGTACGTCAAACACCATCATATTGCTGTAAGCAGCAGAACCACCATAAACACTGGATGAATACACTTGGCCGCATGAGTTAGACATGCCCATGTAAAGCTTAGTGCAACCATCTGAAGATGACCCAGCTCCAGAACTATGTATATCACTGTCCACCATCACTCCATTGACGAATAGCTTGAAAGCGTTATCTGGCGTTGCAGTGACATTGACTGTTAAAGTCATGTGAAACCATTCATCTAATGGTATTTTTGAAAGGTCATACTTCTGGGTAATCCTAAATAGTCCAGTCCGAGTTCCGTAGTAGAACATATTGTCATTACTCTTGTACAGGAAAGTAACCCCTCGTGCCTGGCTTGTTTGTCCCCCAGAGCTGACGTAATACCTTTCACCAGTGAAGCCTGATGACGTATTAATCTTCAGCCAAAGAGACCATGTCATACTTTGAGATTCACAGTTACCCGGATCAGAGATACAAGTCCCGCTGAAATCCCCTAGATCCAGGTAAGAACCAGCCTGTGCATACACTGCGCATGCGTGACTGAATACGTCTGGAGCAGGAACCATCTTCACCAAGCTCTAGCTACCAACGACTTGGTAACCATCGTTAATGACCTCAGCCGTCTCACATGGTGTGACGTCACCATCCCTCAGACCAAAGGTTCGGTACAAAATTAAATCGGTGTGTAGTGGACCTACATGATGAAAGATGTTTCATTTAATTAACTTTCACGAATGTTTTGCATATTTTAAATTGGTATTTAAGGTACATTATTGGTAATGTTGGCAAGATTGTTTCTACGATTACATTAATTTACTCAGCTTGAATTAACATTGATACAAGTAGTGCAACTCGTTTGAACAGGGAATTCCTTGTTTTTTATTTTTTTATTCTTTCGACCAACCAGAAGGCTGGATTTGCGTCACGTGATTCCTAATTAACATAAATTCACATAAACTGAGGAGCCATTGATCTGAACGTGTTTTTTTTTACTTAAGGGGTGTGAGAAAACCGTATGAAGGACGTATGTTCCGGACCCTAATGTCCGCAAGTACCATTATGTCCGCGAACCGATTTGGGCCCATTACGTCCGCGGGTCCATTATGTCCGACCCATTACGTCCGCGGGCCCATAACTCAAATAATGTTTGAACACGTAACGTTGGGGAAGTTAAAACCAATTACTTAGAACAATTTCATGTCACAGCGCTCTACTGCAAAATTGGGTTGTTAAAAACCACTGGTGTTAATTTAAGTGTTTAGTTTTAATAGTTTAGTTCCCTAAAGGCCCTGTCACACCATGGCGTATGGCCTGAACGTATACCGACGTATACAAAAAATAGCTCGAAAATTGTCAGAGTCCAAGAACGTCCAACTTCCCAACGAATTGCATCTGAAAAGTCGACATCGGTGTTGGAATGGACGTATCCATAGCGTATTGAACGTATACATAGCGTATGACTAACGTATTGATAGCGTATCACTAACTTATAACAAACTTATGACAGCGTATCACAGCGTATGCGAGCGTATGACCAACGTATGCTTAACGTATTCGTAGCGTATGTCTGCCGTGTTCGACGTATCCTCAGCGTATCCTCGGCGTACAACGAACACGCTCTCTGATGATGATGGGTTGATGATGGGTTGATGATGGGTTGATGTGTTCAGCACGACAGACCATGAAGAAGTGAGGATGAGTTACTCAAGGGACCCATATATATACTCAAACCCCCCCATAAGTTCCCAAAACGCCGAATGCTCGCTAGCTGTACGGCACATACGCTAGCTGTACTGTAGAAACACGTTATATACGTTACACGATCGCCAGGCATAAGTTGTGCATAAGGTGGATACGTCAGAATACGTCGAGACTCGTTGGAGATACGTCAGGCATAGGTTGAACATACGGCACATATACGTTATCAACTCGTTATCACTACGTTGGCTGGCGTTTCCGTCAGCCGACGTACATCAACGTATACCAACTTACGAGTAACGTACCTCTAACGTATGTCAGCGTATGTCAACGTATGTCTAACGTACCACGAACTTACCGGGAACTTATGCAGAACGTATTAAGCACACGTTGAGTACGCCGAGAAATTTTGAACATGCTCAATAATTTTTCGCGGGCTCGACGTGTTCCAAATTTTCACAGCGTATCACAGCGTGCTCTTAACGTAAACGACGTATCCCCAACTTACCCCTAACTTATATCAGCGTACACCAACGTATTTTCGATATTTCGCATACGTTGGCATACGTTCAGGCCATACGCCATGGTGTGACAGGGCCTTAAGGGAGTCAATATTGAATACGTCCCTAAGCTAAAGCCACGAGTTGCAAACAGCGTCTACGAGTTTCAGAGCTCGGAATCAAACAGACAATCTACGTGTAACACATTATACAAATTACTGGATAGTGTGGAGCCCCTAAAGGAACACATATGAACAAGACCAAAAAAAAGAAGGAAAAAATAC
The DNA here is from genome assembly GCA_029582265.1 of Zoroaster sp. YZ-2022. Taxonomy (NCBI): domain Eukaryota; kingdom Metazoa; phylum Echinodermata; class Asteroidea; order Forcipulatida; family Zoroasteridae; genus Zoroaster; species Zoroaster sp. YZ-2022. Next base: position 10,616 of record CM055836.1, on the reverse strand, counting down.
ATTTTCGAGAGAACGAAATAATTCAAGGAAACAAAATAATATTTTGTTCCCTCGAAATAATTCTTAATTTATTTTATTGTGTTTGGGCACGATCTATGAATGAAGGACTGGTTGAATAATAGGCCCATTGTTCTCCTCTGCACGATTCCAGAGCATCTTTTGGGTCTGTATACGAACAGTCTTGGAAAAGTAAATTAATGCGTGTAGGTCAACGTCACGATTCGTTTTATCAGTATTCACCAATAGACACAATCGGCAACTCCCAGCTAGTAGTGGTCATGTGATGTATAGTGGGTACAAAATAACAACAAACCAGCAATGCGCTGTGTATAAACATAGGGAGCTCCATGGAGGATTTTAAAACAACGACCCATTGATAGCTGAATGGCAAGGGAAGGCAAACTGAATGTTCAAAATCATGTTATATTCATTCTAGAATCTCTGTGCAATTTAGGCTCTGGAATTCACGTAATGCTTTGTGACTTTGTCAAAGTCGTAGGAGACTGGCGTACTACTCTACTGTATTTACTAACAGTCGTTTTCCCGGTTCTGGATAGCTGCAAATTAAAAAATCTGTTTAATCCACATCGCTTCAGATAGATACTTTACTGAGGTGAGGAATAATTAATGAACTATCTAATGTGTAATTTTCATCCACTAAACTGCGACCGTTGTGAAGATATCGATCATTTAGTGACGCAAACTCGGTTGAACACTACGTCGAAAACGTTAAAATACGAACTAAGGTCCCCAAAAAGCGACATTGACATTCTTTGCTGCCGACTGGAAAATGTAGTTACGTTTTTCAATATTGAATTTTTCTAAAGTTGTGAAAATTTCATTTAAAAAAAAAATTCTGTGGTGTATTTTTATATAAAAGAATTGAACAAACATTGACGATCGCCCCAAAATGAGTGGTGGCCGAGCCTTGCCCTAGTTCCGGATACAACTTCTTCGCGCATTGATAATGTGCGTAATGTTTGGACATTAAAATTGGTAACATCTCCGATCAATTTAGAGAAATTAAACTTGTGTTCCAACCAACAAATGCAACATCTATGATATGTGCCTTGTACAGCAGAAGCACTCGGAAGAAGCCATGCTTTTCTATACACTGCGCGTCGCTTGTTTGGTTTGTTTACATTTTATACCCACTATGAGTCACATGACTCCGGTCGCCGATTGTGTCTATGTCGCAGTATCATTATGACTGTCTTCTCTGGTTTGTTTAGATTATCAATTACTAACAGATCATTTGGCTTTGCCTTTTAGCTGAATAATTACATTTTGCTACCAAAACGTAAAACAACAAAAGTGAGTGACCATAATTTGCACTGCAAAAAAAAATATATATAAAAAATAAAAAAAGTAAATTTACAGCAAAATGCAGGCAATTCTATTTCCAACAATTTTCTGTATTACAATATAACATAACAAGTGTGTTAAACTGATTTACACAATTTCTGTAAACGCTTAATAATAAAACTGCAGTACATTTCCATATTGTGGGCCGAAAAAAGAGAATCAGAAATAGTACAACAAACAAATATGGAAAAGTAATGTTAAATAGTCTAGTAGAACATTGAATCAAAGTCATACTGAAATGGTATGATTTACTGGAAAGTTTGTGCTTGTGAAATTGGAATTATCAGTTTAACCACTAGATACAAATATTAAGGGATGTAAATGACCTACAACTGTTTTCATGAACATATTTGATTGTATTGTTATATGCTGTCAACGTGAGCTCTTGTCTGTGGAATCCAAAACATATGAATACTTTGCATTTGCAATGATTTTTTAAAGAAATACTGATCCTCAAAATGGACACGTTTCTTATAGAAGAAACAAACGAAGATGTTAGTGCTTGTGAAATGTTAGTGCAATAATCAATATAGCCGAAATCCCTGTGTTCGTTTTCATCAAACATTTAACATCCAGTTTTTACTTTTTCTCCACAGACATTTGTTTTACATTTGTTTTACATTCGTTTTGCTTGTTAGTGTATTTGTTTGTTTTACCCCCCTGACACATTGAGTTTTATTAATTTCATAATCTCTTCCTCCAAAAACTCTTGGTAGATCCATCCTACATTCATCGTATAAGTATGTTTATATTATGTCTCATTTTCCCTTTTGAGAAAGAACCTGCTAGGTTTGAAACGTAAGGTCAATACTCATTTAATATATTATACTGTTAGTTATTACAAGAAAACGTGTAAACACGAAATTACGGACAAGAGGTGTATTTTAACGAGGACACGCTTTTTGTAAATTTACGGTATATAACTCGGGAAAACTAATAAAAAGAGCATGAAATCCAAATTACTGTGAACATCTGTATTTTTACATTGTATGGCAGATCAATATGTTAGTGTTTAACATAATATTGCCAATAAAATTCAGTGAACATAACCAAAAGGTAACTATATATTCAACTGCAGGATTATCTTGAAATACCTTTGTTTTTTGTTTTTGTTTTGTTTTTGGTATCAAAATTTAATCCTTTAGGTAAAAGTCAAATGGTCTACTAACTGATGTCATATCGATACTGCAGAATTGGTGAATGCTGATATAAAACTGAATGAAAATTGACGTTGACCTGTACGCGTTAATTTACTTGTTCAATACTGTCCGTATACAAACCCAAAAGGCTCGCTGCTTGGATCGAACAGAGATATTATTTCGTTGTTACTATTCATTACAGGTATCCTGTTACTATTCATTACAGCACATTATCCACAAAACGATAGTGATATTTAAATATTCAAAAATTACCTTAACAAATTGACATACGCTAGTATAATTCTGCCATAAATATTAAAAAAATATAATGAAACGATACGTCCATCACAATTTTTTTTTCATGTTGTGTCGTTCACGAGAAAACAGTGAGAAATTAATGTATTCAGATTTGTTGAATTCAATCAACGTGGAATTTGTCACAAAGTTGTAAGCATCCACTTAGCTTAAATATAAGTGTAGTCTGACCACCACTGTGTTTCAACATAGGTAATATATAATTCTGATTGTACCCACTTCGAATAGGAAACAAATGCATACATGCATGTAGTGTGCCCTTTTAACCTAGGATTAAAAACATATTATTAGCTAGTCTTGGCACAAGACGCTCTGCTATCATTCATTTGTAGAAATGCGTAAATGGTTGGTGTGTAAATCTAGTACAACGTCTTGTATCGACTTAAATTGTCAGTTAATGCTTATACTTTATAGTATGTGACTTGGGAAAACGTTTAAAAAAATCCTTCTTTTTCAAAATTGCCGTGTTTAAAGATTACTATTCCTGGCCTGGCAAACACAGTTATCGTAATTGCGTGATTGTAGAAGCATTGTTATAACATTACAAACCATGAAAAACGTGTTCTTGAACTAAATATGTAATCGTTTGTAATTTGACACCTGATGACGTCACCATGGCGTAAGTTCACATTTGGCGTTTTAAAAATGCTTCATGCGCTGTAATTTAGTTTTGTGGCAACCCAACGTTGTTTAATATGCGCAATAAAAATAAAAGTAAAAACAATTTATAATTATATTCAAATCTATATAAGGATTATTTAAAAAAAAAAAAATAAAATAAAAAATCACTTACCCGAAATGTTTTCGGTGCTGTTACTAAACCAGACATAGTTTGGCACACTTAGGGTAGATACATTCATGAATACCCTGTTAATATACTCCATGATGAATGTTAGTTCCTCGGGGCTCTTGATTAGCGCCAGTTCGGCTCCTTTTCCGGTATATTTTTGATTTTGACAGAATGATTCGGCTTCATCATATGACAGATACTCTGTGAAATATCGGTAACAGTGGTTTTGATACTCCATCCATTGAAATGGACATGGTGAACAAGTAGCTTGGTTAGTAGGGTATAATGCTGATAATACAGCAATGGTTGTAAGGAACCAAACATCCATCGTGCTTAGTGCAGTGTCGATGAGTGTTATTCTAGTAAGTAAGTGCTGATAACTGCTAGGTAATAGAGCATGCATATCACTGGACCTTCCTAGAGACAGTAGAAAACATAGCCTGGGAACCTGCCATCATTCACATGTGTATCAATTATTTAAATTGTAGAGGGTTGCCTTGCATCTGTTTGACAGGCTACCAACTCTTAAAATAAATAGCGCTGTTGCTATTGAGAATATCCTCAAAGATTATAAAAATATATCAAAGAATAGAAATAGTAGAAGGCTTGTGTTAAAATAATATGCCCTTGGGTCCTTAATGATCTTTTTCATTATGATGCCGAAGTCAAGTATGTGGCCAATATCACAAACAATGAGTGTTTTCTCTTCAAATGATGACATCATGCATATTTTAATGACCATACAACTCAAGGTAGTTGTACATGTCCATGGGAATATCTGTGGTGTAGAGTTTGTTGCTTTTAACTGTCTTGTTATTTAACACAATTATCAAGAACCTCCGATTTAAAAAGTTAATATGTACACTCACTGGCCAAAAGTATTGCAACATTGAAATTCACACCAAAGTTCAGTTTGGAGAACTGCGTTACAATAATTAGGTGTTCGGGTATGCACCCGAAACACCTATTGTTTTTGTTCGTTTTTTCTTAGGTGTTCAGGTATGTGCCCGAAACACCTATTGTTTTTGTTCGTTTTTTTTTTCTTCTCCTTATTCCGATCGATTGTCTACAAAAAACACATACTTGCAAACTTCACATGAACTTGAAACTTGGCATATAGTTTGAACTTAATACGTAGATGAAACATGAGTTTGTGACGTCATGATGAGGTCATCAGATATCGAATTACGATAAATCAAAGTTTAATATTTAAAAAAATCATATCTCAACAACCACAAGAGGTAAATTCACAATTTTTGCACCATTGTACAGATCGTTAATTGTCGAAAAATATTTACACAAAGGTGACCCCAATTTGACCTTTACTTCCTGTCCAAACCAGAAGTCAAAATTTAATATTAAAAAAAATCATATCTCAATAACCACAAGAGGTAAATTGATATTTTTTGCACCATTGCATAGATGGTTAATTGTCGAAAAATATTTACAAAAAGTTGACCCCAATTTGACCTTACTTACTGTCCAAACCGGAAGTCAAAGTTTAATATTTAACTAAAATCATATCTCAACAACCACAAGATGTAAATTGACATTTTTTGCACCATTGTATAGATTGTTAATTGTCGAAAAATATTTACACAAAGGTGACCCCAATTTGACATTACTTCCTGTACAAAGCGGAAGTCAAAGTTTAATATTTAAACAAATCATATCTCAACAACCACAAGAGATAAATTCACAATTTTTGTACCATTGTACAGATCGTTAATTGTCAAAACAATTTTACACAAAGGTGACCCCAATTTGACCTTTACTTCCTGTCTAAACCGGAAGTCAAAGTTTAATATTTAAAAAAATCATATCTCAACAACCACAAGAGGTAAATTCACAATTTTTGTACCATTGTACAGATCGTTAATTGTCAAAACAATTTTACACAAAGGTGACCCCAATTTGACCTTTACTTCCTGTCTGAACCGGAAGTCAAAGTTTAATATTTAAAACAAAATCTTCCACAAGAGGTAAATTCACAATCTTTGCAGCATTGTACAGATCGTTATTTGCCAAAACAATTTTACGCAAAGATGACCCCAATTTGACCTTACTTCCTGTCCAAACCGGAAGTCAAAGTATAATATTTAAAAAAATCATATCTCAACAACCACAAGAGGTAAATTCTCAATTTTTGTACCATTGTACAGATCGTTAATTGTCAAAAATATTTACAAAAAGGTGACCCCAATTTGACCTTACTTCCTGTCCAAACCGGAAGTCAAAGTTTAATAATTAAAAAAATCATATCTCAACAACCACAAGAGGTAAATTCACAATTTTAGTACCATTCTACAGATCGTTAATTGTCAAAAATATTTACAAAAAGGTGACCCCAATTTGACCTTACTTCCAGTCCATACCGGAAGTCAAAGTTTAATATTAAAAAAAAATCATATCTCAACAACCACAAGAGGTAAATTCACAATTTTTGTACCATTGTACAGATCGTTAATTGTCAAAACAATTTTACACAAAGGTGACCCCAATTTGACCTTTACTTCCTGTCTGAACCGGAAGTCAAAGTATAATATTTAAAACAAAATCTTCCACAAGAGGTAAATTCACAATCTTTGCAACATTGTACAGATCGTTATTTGTCAAAACAATTTTACACAAAGATGACCCCAATTTGACCTTACTTCCTGTCCAAACCGGAAGTCAAAGTATAATATTTAAAAAAATCATATCTCAACAACCACAATAGGTAAATTCTAAATTTTTGTACCATTGTACAGATAGTTAATTGACAAAAAATATTTACAAAAAGGTGACCCCAATTTGACCTTACTTCCTGTCCAAATCGGAAGTCAAAGTTTAATATTAAAAAAAATCATATCTCAACAACCACAAGAGGTAAATTCACAATTTTTGTACCATTCTACAGATCGTTAATTGTCAAAAATATTTACAAAAAGGTGACCCCAATTTGACCTTACTTCCTGTCCAAACCGGAAGTCAACATTTAATATTTAAAAAAATCATATCTCAACAACCACAAGAGGTAAATTCACAATTTTTGTACCATTCTACAGATCGTTAATTGTCAAAAATATTTACAAAAAGGTGACCCCAATTTGACCTTACTTCCTGTCCAAACCGGAAGTCAAAGTTTAATATTTAAAAAAATCGTATCTCAACAACCACAAGAGGTAAATTGACATTTTTTGCACCATTGTATAGATTGTTAATTGTCGAAAAATATTTACACAAAGGTGACCCCAATTTGACATTACTTCCTGTACAAAGCGGAAGTCAAAGTTTAATATTTAAACAAATCATATCTCAACAACCACAAGAGATAAATTCACAATTTTTGTACCATTGCACAGATCGTTAATTGTCAAAAATATTTCCAAAAAGGTGACCCCAATTTGACCTTACTTCCTGTCCAAACCGGAAGTCAAAGTTTAATATTTAAAAAAATCATATCTCAACAACCACAAGAGGTAAATTCACAATTTTTGTACCATTGTACAGATCGTTAATTGTCAAAACAATTTTACACAAAGGTGAGCCCAATTTGACCTTTACTTCCTGTCTGAAACGCAAGTCAAAGTTTAATATTTAAAAAAAATCATATCTCAACAACCACAAGAGGTAAATTCACAATTTTTGTACCATTGTTCAGATCGTTAATTGTCAAAACAATTTTACACAAAGGTGACCCCAATTTGACCTTTACTTCCTGTCTGAACCGGAAGTCAAAGTTTAATATTTAAAACAAAATCTTCCACAAGAGGTAAATTCACAATCTTTGCACCATTGTACAGATCGTTATTTGTCAAAACAATTTTACACAAAGATGACCCCAATTTGACCTTACTTCCTGTCCAAACCGGAAGTCAAAGTATAATATTTAAAAAAATCATATCTCAACAACCACAAGAGGTAAATTCTCAATTTTTGTACCATTGTACAGATCGTTAATTGTCAAAAATATTTACAAAAAGGTGACCCCAATTTGACCTTACTTCCTGTCCAAACCGGAAGTCAAAGTTTAATATTTAAAAAAATCATATCTCAACAACCACAAGAGGTAAATTCACAATTTTAGTACCATTCTACAGATCGTTAATTGTCAAAAATATTTACAAAAAGGTGACCCCAATTTGACCTTACTTCCAGTCCATACCGGAAGTCAAAGTTTAATATTAAAAAAAAATCATATCTCAACAACCACAAGAGGTAAATTCACAATTTTTGTACCATTCTACAGATCGTTAATTGTCTAAAAATATTTACAAAAAGGTGACCCCAATTTGACCTTACTTCCTGTCCAAACCGGAAGTCAACTTTTAATATTTAAAAAAAATCATATCTCAACAACCACAAGAGGTAAATTCACAATTTTTGTACCATTGTTCAGATCGTTAATTGTCAAAACAATTTTACACAAAGGTGACCCCAATTTGACCTTTACTTCCTGTCTGAACCGGAAGTCAAAGTTTAATATTTAAAACAAAATCTTCCACAAGAGGTAAATTCACAATCTTTGCACCATTGTACAGATCGTTATTTGTCAAAACAATTTTACACAAAGATGACCCCAATTTGACCTTACTTCCTGTCCAAACCGGAAGTCAAAGTATAATATTTAAAAAAATCATATCTCAACAACCACAAGAGGTAAATTCTCAATGTTTGTACCATTGTACAGATCGTTAATTGTCAAAAAATATTTACAAAAAGGTGACCCCAATTTGACCTTACTTCCTGTCCAAACCGGAAGTCAAAATTTAATATTTAAAAAATCATATCTCAACAACCACAAGAGGTAAATTGACATTTTGCACCATTGTACAGATCGTTAATTGTCGAAAAATATTTACAAAAAGGTGACCCCAATTTGACCTTACTTCCTGTCCAAACCGGAAGTCAAAGTTTAATATTAAAAAAAAATCATATCTCAACAACCACAAAAGGTAAATTCACAATTTTTGTACCATTGTACAGACCGTTAAGTGTCAAAAAATATTTACAAAAAGGTGACTTCAATTTGACCTTACTTCCTGTCCAAACCGGAAGTCAACATTTAATATTTAAAACAAATCATATCTCAACAACCACAAGAGGTAAATTCACATTTTTGCACCATTGTATAATGTAGATTGTTAATTGCGGAAAAATATTTACACAAAGGTGACCCCAATTTCACCTTACTTCCTGTCGAAACCGGAAGTCAACATTTAATGATTTAAACAAATCATATCTCAACAACCACAAGAGGTAAATTCACAATTTTTGTACCATTGTACAGATCGTTAATTGTCAAAAATATTTACAAAAAGGTGACCCCAATTTGACCTTACTTCCTGTCCAAACCGAAAGTCAAAGTTTAATATTTAAAAAAAATCATATCTCAACAACCACAAGAGGTAAATTGACATTTTTGCACCATTGTATATATTGTTAATTGTCAAAAAATATTTACAAAAAGGTGACCCCAATTTGACCTTTACTTCGTCCCGAACACCTAGTGTTTGTCAATACAAACACCAATCTCTATTTTTTTTTCTTCTCCTTCTTCCGATCGATTGTCTACAAAAAAACACATACTTGCAAACTTCACATGAACTTGAAACTTGGCATGTACTTAGAACTTAATGCGTAGATGAAACATGAGTTGTGACGTCATGATGAGGTCATCAGATATCGAATAAGGATAAATCAAATTTTAATATTAAAAAAATCATATCTCAACAACCACAAGAGGTAAATTCACAATTTTTGTACCATTGTACAGATCGTTAACTGTCAAAAAATATTTACAAAAAGATGACCCCAATTTGACCTTACTTCCTGTCTAAACCTGAAGTCAAAGTTTAATATTTAAAAAATCATATCTCAACAACCACAAGAGGTAATTCTCCAATTTTGTACCATTGTACAGATCGTTAATTGTCAAAAATATTTACAAAAAGGTGACCCCAATTTGACCTTACTTCCTGTCCAAACCGGAAGTCAAAGTTTAATATTTAAAAAAATCGTATCTCAACAACCACAAGAGGTAACTTGATTTTTTTTTGCAACATTGTATAGATTGTTTATTGTCAAAAATATTTACAAAAAGGTGACCCCAATTTGACCTTATTTTCTGTCCAAACCGGAAGTCAACATTTAATATTTAAAAAAAATCATATCTCAACAACCACAGGAGGTAAATTCACAATTGTTGTACGATTGTACAGATCGTTAACTGTCAAAAAATATTTACAAAAGGTGATCCAATTTGACCTTTACTTCCTGTCTGAACCGGAAGTCAAAGTTTAATATTTAAAACAAATAATATCTCAACAAACACAAGATGTAAATTCACAATTTTGCACCATTGTATAGATTCGTTAATTGTCAAAACAATATTTACACAAAGGTGACCCTAATTTGACCTTACTTCCTGACCAAACCGGAAGTCAAAGTATAATATTTAAAAAATCATATCTCAACAACCACAAGAGGTAAATTCACAATTTTTGTACCATTGTACAGATCGTTAATTGTCAAAAAATATTTACACAAAGGTGACCCCAATGTGACCTTACTTCCTGTCCAAACCGAAAGTCAACATTTAATTTTAAAAAAAAATCATATCTCAACAACCACAAGAGGTAAATTCACAATTTTTGTACCATTGTACAGATCGTTAATTGTCAAAAAATATTTACAAAATGGTGACCCCAATTTGACCTTACTTCCTGTCCAAACCGAAAGTCAAATTATAATATTTAAAAAAATCATATCTCAACAACCACAAGAGGTAAATTGACAATTTTGCACCATTGTACAGATTGTTAATTGTCAAACAATATTTACAAAAGGTGACCCTAATTTGACCTTTACTTCCTGTCTAAACCGGAAGTCAAAACATAATATTTAAAACAAAATCTTCCACAAGAGGTAATTCACAATCTTTGCAACATTGTACAGATCGTTGTTGTCAAAACAATTTTACAAAGATGACCCCAATTTGACAACTTACTCTCCTGTCCAAACCG